>VWZO01019107.1:477114-701256 GCA_013396975.1 Bucco capensis | reverse complement strand
GACCTCATTGCCCTCTACAACTACCTGAAAGGAGCTTGTAGAGAGGTGGGGGTTGGCCTCTTCTCCTTAGTAACTAATGACAGAACCAGAAGGAATGGTTTGAAGTTGAGACAGGGTGGGGTTAGATTGGATATTCGGAAGCAATTCTTTACAGTGAGGCACTGGAACAGCCTTCCCAGGGAGGTGGTTAAGTCACCATCCCTGGAGGTGTTTAAGAAATGTGTAGATATGGTGCTCCAAGAGATGCTCTAGTGAAGGCAGGGGCTGTGTGGTTTGCAGGGTTTGGGTTGTTTTTTTTTTGGTTGGACTTGGTGATCTGAGAGGTCATTTCCAGCCACAACTATTCTGTAATTCTGTGAAGATGCAGGTATTGAGACTTCAGGAAACAGGTTTTGAAACTTGAATTTTATTCTGTAGATAAGGAAGTACTGTGAATTTTGAGCTCCTTGAAACTTGGGTAAAGAATGGGAATGTGGCTGCCCTTGGTGCTTTTTTATAAATGTGTGGTCTTTTTGGCATGACAACTGCACCGATAGCCCCACAGTGATAAGAACAGAGGAAGATCAGTAGAAAGACATTTGTGAGTAAGATACCTTTATCAGTCATGGGTAACTGAATGCCTGCATATCTTTGTGGATGGTCACAGTCCCTTTATGCATGCCACTGCTAACTGCTTTGAAAATCTCAAGCCTCCTACATAATGATATGGCCACAGTCTTTTCCCATCTTGGTGTATGTTCTATCCTCCTCTTAGCCAACAACTGATTATGTAGAGACAACAGAATATAAGCCTTGATGGTTTATGTAGTTTTTTTTTCCTATCTCCAAATTTGATCTGGTGATAGATATTCACTTAAGTCTTATGTGGAATGTAGTCCTAGTTTTCTTTTTCCTCAAATCAAAATTTCTTAAACTGCCCATATAGTCTTATTTCTTTTGAATTCTAAAACCCTTATAGACATAATAGTCTACTTTATTGCTGGAAGTTCTTGCAAAATTTCTGTTAAAAGGCCTGACCCTATGTTTCTTTAAGTGGACAAGATTAATGATTGGTGAGTTAAATGGTGTAAAGGAGAGCCTTGAAAATTTCCCTTACCACTTGTGAGCTTCATTTTGGTCCTAAAGGCTGGCTCAGTAGCAACAAAGTTTACATGAACCTCAAGGTAATGAAGCTTTTAAGCCAACTTGTTAACCACTGAAGTCTAGGAAACAACTTTTAAAGTCAAATATACCCAACTGACTTCCAAATGCTTACTCATATCCTCACTTTCACCGGGACAGACTTTGGTGTTAGAATTTAAATGAGTCCTAGCTCAAAGAATTCTTTCGAATTGGGGTAAGTCCCTTATGTAGATATTTTTCATAAGGTTTAACTCTTAATTAAATAGGTTTAGTTTGAAGCAGTAAATTAGAAAATTAAATTTCTTAAAGAAATTACAAGCTCTTTTAAACATATTTTCAGATGGATTTTCACTATGAAGTTTTAAAATCTAGTTTAAAAAGTTTCAGCTTCTCGTGAATGAACAACAGCTACACGAGGTGAAACTTTGTGGCACCTAGACCAAGTCACACATGTGACTGATTTATGATCATGATCAAAACCACTTGAATTTACTATTATTTTTGGTTTAGGCATTCAAGAAAATACAGAAACTATGCATCAAGTCAGAAGCACAAAGCATGTGCCAGATCTTTCACGCTGTGTTGCACAGAAAACTAGCACTAATATCAGGCAGTGTGGCTTTTCCCAAACCTCCAGTAGCATGTCTGCCACCCAAATTGAAAAAGTGTGTGTTGTGATATCATTTGGACAGCAATGCTTTTGTCTGTAAAGTATTACTGTCTGGGAATGATGCAAATAGAAGGAATTTTAATAATACTATATGTACAGGAGAGGTTTTATATTTTTCTGAGTAACTGACTAAGGGATGCTTACGTTTCCTGTGTCATCTCCATTAATGTTCAATGAAAGGGTTTGTCAGAGATGGGCTTGAATATAAATTACTATTGTCAGAGAATTAAGCTGTTACAAATGAATGGCAAAGGTACACAGAAAGGAATACAAAGCCAAAAAAATAATGATTTGCCCTTCTGTCCTAAAAGGAGTTCATTGAAATTGGCCAAAAGTAAAATAAGCTTGATGGAGTCACAACTTTATAAATGGGTCAAAATACACATTCTGAATTACATGGGAGGATGTTACACCAAAATTGGAAGACGGTAAAACTCAGTTCAGATAAAGATGGCACTATTATACAGGAAAAAAGTCATTGATCTAATCAGAATTACACTGGATCTGAAACTAGTCATAGACCACAAGTTATCAGCAGATTATTTTGAGACAATGTTGAATTCTTGTAAGATTTTGGTATTAAACATACAAGAAAACTTGTATTTTTCTTAGTATTCTCTAAAGGTGTAAGCATTCTCACTATACTAATAATTATAGCATGAACCTTAGACAGTAGAGTGAAAATAACTAGGAAACTCCTTTTCTTCTCTAGGCTTTGGGCTTTCATTTCAAAATCTTTGTTTCCACTGACACTGCACAGAGAAATATTGTGTGACTTCAGTAAGCTGTGAATCTGGTACACCTATTGTAATATCCTTACAAGAACATCCTTTGTATTAACCTCCATAATTACCTCTGGACAGGTTTTTTCCAAACTTTGCCTCCTACACATTCCCCATCTATTCCAACAGCACTAGAAATACAACACTTATCAAACTGATCTGTGAACATGGTGGTAATGTAATCAGGGACTAATAATTTTGGATTGCTACAAGTAACATTCTTTACTAAAGCAGAAATACTTTTTTTAAAAAATGAAGGGGAAAAAGGCTATTTAGTTAATATGATAGAAGTGGGTTATAAGTTCTTCCTATCCTTCATACAGTTCTGCTCCTTGTCAGGAAAAGTACTTTCCACAAACCCCCTCACCTGGCTTTGTTAGCATCTCACTTTCCTGGAGGCTGTGTGGGAGCATCTCTCCTGTTTTCTGCAGAGAAGCTCAATACAGCTGCGGAATTTGGTCTCTATGGACATGACTGCTAAATTTCCTATGTCTTAGAATTGTGCTTGGACATGAAAAAATAATTCTGAAATCTACCAAGAAGACTATCTAATGTTGTAATATTGTTGCTTTTCTCTTCTGCTCACTTGCAGTGGTATTTCAAACGCTGAGGATATTAGATGACTCAGACTCCAGGGAAGTATGCATGAGTTTCACGCCTCCTCTTTAAAGTATCAAAGTAAAAAGTGATTATATAACCTTGTGCTCCCATCTCTCTCAGTTTCTATTTCTCTTCCTCTCATTTTCTTTCCCTTCCTTCTTTCTGCTTCATATGGCCTGACTAACTGGGAAATGCACATGAGCAGTCGATTTTAGGAACATTAATGGCCAGTGCATAGATCACTGCATATCAATAGGCGTAATTCATTTCTGGATGTGAACAAAATCTTTGCACAACAGATATACTACAATAGACATAGTTTAAAAATAGATTTGTCATCTTGATAAAAACATTAAAAGATACCCAAACCATATTTCAACAACAAACACAGATGATTTTATAGACTTAAAGCAATGCTGCAGTATCAACTTCTGTGCTTTTATTGTGACTCGGTTCAGTTTGCAATTCCTGCTAATGTTATGTAGTTATGTGTTGTTGATTTTTAGTGTGCTTCCAGCTGTAATCACTCTCACATAAAAAAGCAACTGCTACAAAGCTGGCATGCTTCTGCTGTTAATATTTTGAATCCTAACATGCACCACACGGGCTACTCCCATGCCATTGTCAAATGGTTGCTCACAACAGAGCTGTGTGATTATTTTTTCAGGACATTCATAAAATTTGAAAAGGAATCCTTCTTGAATGAAGTAGTGTGAGTTTTTCATTTTATTACAAGAAAAAACCCAACTCTTGGTCTAGATTCTACACATGACTAAAAAAAAAATTCTATTATTTTTTTCCTAATTTGAGACAAAAAGAAAATGTATTTATGTATATTTAACAAAAGAAAATTAGTCGGTAGACTTACACAGCAAGCAGAAAATAACAACTTTCCTATGATTGTGGAAGAGCATAGCTTCATCATCCTGCTCTGCCTCAGGAATTTCAAACTAAGTATGAGAATGTTCTCAATCATCATGTTTTATATGCAAGATGGAGGTAGTGTAGGTCATTGCTGTTTAAACTATTTCTTCTTGTGTAAACTTCTTGGATATTCTCTAGATCAGAGACTGTATATCACATGTCTAGGATAAGTGCCCTAAATAGTGTGCAGCAGATGAATTATCTCAGTCCTGTTCTGAATGTTTTGTATGGAGTGCAAAACCTTTCAAATGGACAAACGGACAAAAGCAGCTTAGCAATACTACCCAAGACAGAGTCCTGAGAGTTGAGTTCAAGTTACTGCTCTTCCCTATATATATTAAACTTGTATTTGGTAGTTTTGAAACTTATTTTAGCAGTTTATCATCAGTTTCTCTTGTTGGGAAGATATTCAAATTGTGCACAAAAATCTTCTATTTCTGATGTGCATCTGAAATACAGGATACAATGTTTCCTCTCTGTTCCAAGTCAGCAGAACATGTTGAATCTGAGTTTTTGCCACCAGTGTAGATCCCATAACTCAGCTACATGTACATTTTCTTTCTTTTTCCTCATATGGTTACAAAGTTGCACAGCAGTGTCATGGAGAACAGCCAGCACACAGACTCCGTTCTTGCTCATGAATCCTATGAAACCCTTGAAACAAATATAGAATGATTATTTTTTTCAAGATTAGGGACACAACCCTGAAAGTTTATACTCTGTTCCTCTACATTCTTACTGCAGAAATCCATGTGGACTTAATCTTATCTGTCCATGGGGATGAAGGAGATGATACAGTTTACTTTATTTCTTTTTTTTTTATAGGTCCTCATAAAAGTAAGTACTGTGTCAAATGTCTAAAAAACTTGGGATCCAGTCCTGTTGTAACCTATATTGGTGTAGATTTGGAACTGTTTCAATGAGAGGACTATGCCTATAAATTTTAGTAAGCATTGGAAAAGTATCTTCCTTAACAAAGAAAAATACAGTCTAGTCAACTAATCCTCCATTGTTGTCTCTTCTAAAGGAATTTTTATTTGACTATGTTATATTAATAATTTAAGTAATATGCAGGAACATTCTTAGGCAGTTGAATGTGACTGTCTCTATTGTCAAGCAGTTAGACTATTTCCTGATATTATTTTGGAAAGTGTCAATTGCTCATTCAAAGAATTTCCAGGCATATTCAGGAGGATAAGATGTGCAGCAGTGTTCATTGCTTTACAAAAGGATGCACCCTCTGCTCTTTTGTGCAGCCACAAAAGGTCTTGCATGTTACATAGTTATACATAACCTACAATAATTTTTCTTTATAATATACGTGAAATATATTGGATTTTAGGTTTTTTTTAAACTTTTGTGACAGTGACAGAATGGAAATTTTTAACTGGCTTCTGAATATAGAATGTGACCTTAGCATGTTAATTTAGCTGTTAAATTAAATACATTCTAGAATCCTTTTTCAGCACAGAGGCCAGATAGCATCTGTGTTCATCCACATCTTCCCTCGAAAAAAGATGGCTCATGGCTCTATGCAAACTATTGAGACTAATCCACAAGAACTTCCAGGTCCTGAATGTGCCTGGAAATTCTTTGATTGAGTAATTGACACTTTCCAAAATAATATCAGGGAATACTCTAACTGCTTGATAACAGAAACAGTCATGTTTAGCTGGTGAAACTGTTGCAAGATTGCCTTTGTTTACATGTTAGAGATTCAACAAAGTCTAAAAATGTTTTAAGCACTTAGTAAAATCAGTATAACTTTAGGATTGTAGAGGAACATGAAACAATGGTGCCAAGAGATTTTTGCCTTTTTTTTCCTTTTCTTTTTAAGGCCTTTTTCACTCTCCAATTTTCAAAGGTGTGTTGGAATGTCAAACATGAACTGAACAATTTCCTTCATAGACTGTACTTTATTTCTACCTGTCTTTTTATAAAGTACTTAATTGTCCTTAGAAAGCCAAAAAATTCCAGATGACAGACAGAAGACATGGACATTAATATATATCATTCCTAAGACAATTGATCAGAGTATTTTTTTAGCCAGTTTTAATGAAAGCCACAGCAGTTACAAATAGAGATCTGTGTTTATATGATAATTTATGGTTCTAATAATGCCACTTATATGAATAACATGTTTCTTATAAACTGGATAATAAACTATATGCTATGACCATAGCAGGCCAATGGCACATTAGTTCCTGCACTTTTAATCAAATGTGGCTCTAGGGTATAGACACTACAATCCTGATTTTACATCATGGTTTGGCAGGAGTTGGGGGAAGAGACGTCACCCAAAATCATAAAGGGGAAGTGTAAAGTAATATAACTTAGCCTGAAAGCTCACTGAATCTTTAATTTCTCTGTCTCTGCATCACAGGAAGGAGAATATAAAGAAACTGTCATTTGGAAAGGAATGACCTTTGCATTGAAGTAATAAAAGTAAAGCCCCTCCAAATTCTTCCAGATGAAAGATGCTATACAGAAGTATGATTATTAGTAGTGGTTTTCAGTTGCAAGGACACTGCTTACTTATTAGTTACAGAAAAACTGAGGAGAGAGAGTATCTGTGAACCCCTTTTGCAAAAGCATTTTTGCACTATTATTGTTTTATAGATCAAAATACATTTAGACCATGGATGTATTCTTAAAACAATATTCATGGAAAAGAGTTACATTGGAATTTATTTATTACTTTATAGGCTTGTGTATATCTGAAAAGGAAAAAGATGAATCATTTAGAAATAGAATGTACGTTTTGTTAATGTTCTAATGGGGAAAAAAAAAGATACTCTGTCCCATCTTACTGGTCTCAAATACTTCTAATTCTACTCATGAGCTGCATGTTTATGAAGTTAGTGACATAAATCATTCAGCTACAAAGTTCCTTTTATTTTTTCTTTTTTTACAGAATGTCTACTAAAAGCAAGTTATTATCAACTAATCTACGAATTATTCTTTAACAGAGCTTGTTGAAAAACACCCAAGAAAAAACCCTCAATTCTTATGAAGTTTCATTTAGAAAAGGAAGGGGAAAAAAATACTGCATTTGAAACATTGCATTAGATATTTCTGCATCACTACTTCATTTTTTTAATTTCACAACAAATGTGGAAATTAAGGTCTTGAAAATAATTCAGTTCATGTAACTGAATGGAAGATGACAGCTAAGCCTGTTACAAGTGTACAATCTGCAGTGATATGTCCTGTTAAAGAACAGAGTGATATGAATAAGTAAAGTAAGCCAGTTTAAAAGTAAATTTAAAAACAAATTTGTTATAATATCTGAGGATAATATTTTTGTAGCCAAAGGAGTAGACTAAGGCTAGAGAAATGTGACTTCACTACATACTGCATCCAGAAATTTCTTTTGTGACCTGTTGATGTAATTTCTTTGTAGCAATTAACCATTTGTACTGTTTCTGTAGGCTGGTTTCTACTGAGATCCCATGCCCCACAGAGACATAATTCAGTTCACTTTTATTTATTTCCATCTAGATTCCTGCTGTTCTTTCCCAGCAGTTCTCTCCTGCTTTGTTACCCAAGCAATACTACGAAATCTGTGTAGACACAATCAAGTCAATTGGTCTGAAAATGGTTCTTGGTTTGCTTAATGCTCCAGGTAAGACCAGGATATTTTATAACAGGATTGTCAAACTGCCATATCAGAAGTTGAGGAGAGCACACAAAGGCTTCCATTACCTCCTCATTCCTCTACATGCAAAATATGGCAACCTAGTTCATTCATGAGGGTAAATAACATCTATGTATCTGGGCTAATTATGTCAGCAAGTGAAGTGTGTTGTTATATCAATTAGAAAAGATGACTTATGGGAAGTAGAAGTTCACAAATGAAGTGACTTTTTCTATTTCAGCAGGATACCTTCCACCATAAATAAGTTACAGTTTGCAAGACTGAAGCAATACCAAACACATGGTTTTGGACTGAATTCACACTCCAATAATTGTCATCTTATGTTACAGAAAACTCCTTGATTAGAGATAACCACAGTGTTTCCATTATTTTTTTTTCTCTTTTGTGGGTGACACTTCATTACTGGAAGCCTGTTCTTTTTTTCCCTTTGCCTCATAATTCAGATTCTTGGCACACCATGTTGAATTTTATGGCTGAGGGTAGAGCAAATCATTCACAGCTGTCTGTTGGTTAGGTGTGCTCTATGCTTGAAGAATAGTCAGCTTGGTGTTGCTTCAAGCCAAAATCAAGTATTCCCAAGGCTCTTTCTTAAACATGCCAATTTTCATACCCAATTTTGTTCTTCCTTTACTATTTCAAATGTGTGGCTGACACTTTTTGGGCAATGTTGTCCAAACACTGATGCCTAGAGCCAAATGGGTCTGAGTGAGTAGTCAACAGGTATTGTCCCAATGGGAACATTAGTTTAATTTTCCACTATTTTACTCTTTCTTCAGCGATATAAACTTTAATTTCCAATCAAGGTTATAACAATAACAACAGATTTGAATTAATGGTAATCAACATTTGGAATAGTAGGGTTGCAATAGTTAGTTGTATATCCTTGGAGCTTATCCTTTGAAACTTAACTGACCTCCACTGGCAACACTTGATTAAACAGATGATATTTTTTTGTGTTATGTTGCCAAATTCTAAATTCTACATCTAAGCAGACATATGATAATAAAATATCCACTCATTATCTGTAAATCAACTCTTAGACACCTACCTGGGTGCTGAAAAGTCCATTTGAACTTGGATATCAAAGATTTATCTGTTTTACTGATAGACCTTATTAAAGATATTCCAGCTTGTCTTTTCTCCTTTAGTCGGTAGAGCTGTTTATTCTCTATTTCTCTGCCTCAGAATCATCACTGGAAGCAGTAAAGCTTTTTATCATTTGGCAAGAAACTCTGGAATGCAAGATGCTAGCTGAGCATAGCCAGCCTTTAGTGTGGCTAGAGCCATTAAGAAATAAAGCCTACCTAGAGGCTGGCTATGTCAGATCTATGCCTACTGAAGAACCTGAACCTATAGCAATCTAAAAGGTGGTTTCTAGCTAATATATGCCACCTTGACACAGCTCAAGAAGTGCAAAGAAATAAACAGGTCAGAAAATGGCCTTCTTGGTCAATGAAATGAGGTTTCATGTTCACTACTTCTTGATGGCTCCTGGTCAAACTTGCTCAGATCACAAATTAAAGCATGGAGTGAGTGTTTCTGTGGGTTTTGCTTTGAGCTGTATGCTCTACTAGTATGATCTGAGATGTAAGAGTCAACTTGTGGTCTCTCTGGTTCTCACATCATCTGAAATTATAAAAATTCTTGGGCTGAAACTTAGCTATTGAGGTACATGTGCCAGAAAACAAATCTGGCTTGTGTATTCCTTTTAGTGTGCCTCTGAAGAGTTTAAATTCTGAGTGGCTTCTAAACAATTGAGAATGGTGAAATGTCTCCTATTTTAAACACTCTGACTCTCTAACCTAAATTAATGAGGTTCTTTACAGGCACCTTACAGGAATCTAAATGAGAAATCAGTTCTTTGGACAGTGTAGACTGCACTAACTTATTTGGTCTGTAAAGCAGCACATACAAAAACTCAGTGAATTATGGTAAATGTATGGTAAGCTCTTCTACTATGTACTTAAATAACTCAGATTCCAAAATGTGTTCCTATATTACAACCTATTTCATATACTGACTCAAGGATAGCATTCATATGAGAGGTTTAATGATAATTAGGCTAATTACATTCTCATAAATCCTAACAAAGATGTGTATATTTGTTTTATGTTAAATGAATGATTTTTAATTTCTCAGTGCAGTCATCAAGAAAGAAAAGAAATATTACTTGTTACCTTCATGAAATATTAACTTGGAACTTCTGAATAAAACCTGTTTCTTTAAAGAGTATTCTGGCCTAGCCCTCAGCTGATTCACACTGTTTTACAGTTGCCATAAATATGATGGTGCAAAACATACAAAAGTTCAAAGAACAGCTGCATGTTTGTGATCTGATCCAGCAATGTGATAAAGGCAGTCAACAACCAAAGCAAATGAGGAATGGTTAGTATATTCTGCAGGACTTGCTCACATTCTTGAAGAATCAGTCTCCAAGTAAATAACTGTGATAAACCTTCTGTAATAGGGAACCTCCCTAACAGTTACATCTCTGCAAACAGCAGAATGAGGGGCAGAACATAAAGCTAACAAATGTTCTACATTAAAACTTCAGGATCAATAACGTTTTTAAGATGTTATCAAACAAAGCACTCAGTGTTGAAAATAACAGCCTCAACTTCAGGCAAATGAAAAAAAAACAAACCAGCCTCAGTGTCTATGCAGAAATGCATTTGCAGAGCCAAAATTCCCATTGTTCCTTGATGTTTATATTGCACTGTAATGAGAAAGATGCTTTATAAAAAGTGAAATAAATTGCAGATGAACTCAGAAGGAATAAAACATATACATAGGTCCAATAATAACTCTTTTCTGCTCTGTGGTGTGAAGCAGACTTCCAAGTGTGGAATGCAGTCTTCTAAGTGTGGAATGCAATCTTCCTACTTAGTGCTTTTAAGGGAAGAGGGAGATACTTGTATGACAATGGAAAAGTGAAGTGTAGGTGAACAAGCCCCCATTGTGTACCCGATGCAAAGATCTGATACTGTCAGATTAGTGAAGCATTGCTGCTTCAGTCCTCAAAAGGAAAACTCCTTCCAGCTGCTGGAACGAGCTGATGGAGTAAGATTAATCAGAACCAGAGAACAGTGTCAGCTTCCTGAGACAAAGACAGCTGAGCTGTTCTTCTCAAAATGAGATTATTTCCTTGTCTATATGAATTGGAACTGTACGTGAAAACACACAAAAGATTAACTTTATGTATGGTACAGAGACAAAACTATAAACTGTGCATATAATCGTTTGGGGTGGAATTCATTTCTGGATTTAGACACCTAACTAAAGACATCTCATATTTCACAGGGATGTCACCATATATGGCCAAGATATCTAAGATCCCTTAGATCGAGTGCAGACTCGTTGATATGCTTAGAGTCTAAGGAACAATAAGGCTGTGCAAATCCAGAATGTTTATGCCTTACAGTCAACACTTCTCCCTCATTTAGCACCCCAAATTTATCTTGTTCATTCAAAAAGCTAGAAGCCACTATTGCATTAGACAGTGAGTTTGGATTAAACCTACCTTGATCATTTTATTCTTTCTCCGCATATTTTGGTTTGTGCTTTTCTTTTTTAACAGAATGGTGATGAAAATTTCAGAAAGCAAAAAAGAAAAATATGTTTTCTTATGTTTTTTTTCTGAAATTTTAGCTATAATCATAAATAATAATGAAAATATCTGGAAAAATCCATGGAATAATTTTGTAATTTATGATTGAAACCACAAACAAAAACCCCCATCATTTCTTTATCTTCTTTAATTTATTTCCTTCCCTTCCATATTCCTTTCTTCCTTTCTTCTTTCTATCCATAATTCTTCCTTTAATTTATTCTTTGGAAAGAAAAATGAAAACATGTTTATCCAGATCTCAGTTTTCAGTAGTTTGGTAATATTCCTGCAAGATTCTAACATTTGAATCTATAGCAAGAAGACTTTTATCCAATTAAAACACCAAGATAGAAAAATTTAAAGAATAATCCAACTAACTAATTCAGTCACTAACTGCTAAGACATACTGATGATTTTCCTTGTCCAGGAGTTACTAAATTTAGCAGCTAAAATTAGAAGTTGTACAGATCCTCAGGTCCACCACTAGAAATCTTGATTTTTTTTTACGTGGCCAGGCCACTGATTCACCCTTGACTATGCTTCTTTTTCCTTATCGATGGAGATAGTGAAATCCTCTCTCCCATGGAATCCAATGTGATGTGCTTAATACTGGTGTTTCTAAGAATAAAAAAATCATAGCATTTTATTTTTTTCTCGTGTTCTCAACTCTGATGCTGTTGTTGTATAAACTAAAAGTGGATAAATAGAAAAAGGCAAATTCATGAACTTCATTCCTCTCTCCTTTTATCTAGATGATATCACTAACTTTGTATCAGAAAGGAAGCACTGTTTCTTATACAGGAATATAACTTTCTCTTGACAGAGAAGAATGAGATTCAGAAAACTGCAGTCTCTCAAAAGCCTATGTTAATTTTCTTAATTAAATTCTGTCTCATTTTAAAAGGTTACAATGTCTCTTTATTTACAGAGCAGTTTATTCATTCAGCTCTTTTTTTATCCCTTGAGCTTGTCAGAAGCTGTTAATGTTGATACAGTTTGACATTTTGCCCAGACTGCATCAAACCACAGACCTGAAAATAGAATGTGGCCATTAACAATTTAATAACCTGTTGCAATACTTAATTTTTTTCCACATCAGCAGTGTCACACTTGATAATGGTGTGATTTTTACCTTTACTGAATGAGACGAGACTATTTACTTGACATGCCATAGTTTCTAAAGTGCTTCAGAACCATAACTAGTCAGAGGTTTCATTTTTAAGCATTGCCTAGTTAAAAATGTCAGAATCCATAAGTATACTTGAACTGAGATCTGCCTAAAAGGCAAAAGTTTTGTCTGAGGAGTAGACATGAAAATCTTGATTCAGTGTAGTAGATAAGCACATGCTTAATCTGAAGAATATGCTGTGGAAATACCTGTGAATATGCAGTGGAAATGCTTTCACACATACGCTAGGCATATGATAACATACTTTCATGGCTAAATCTTAGGCTTCTATTCATGTCATAGTCTTGGTAGAAGTCAAACAAGCTTTAACTCTAAAATTGTAACTGGAAATATGAAAACTTTATATGGAACACAGTTTTTAGAACAGTTTCTGTAATCATTGTGCAGCAGTAGATTTTGGTTAAAATGAGAAACATCCCAGGCAAACCATGGCTAAGATAAAGTATATATTATTTCAAATAGTGGATCTGCCAGAAAGATAAAAGATGACATGAGTATATTCAAGAAGTTTAGCACTCCAAGAGTGTTCAAGTGGAGCAGAACTATCTGGTGAGGCTGTCCAATATTTTATCATGCTTAATATAGACATGCTGTAACAGGCAGTTGTATAGCTTTCTCCTGTCTCCTGGCTAAGAGTGTTTTTTCCCTGATGATACTTACGGGAAACTTTTATAGACCATTGGTAATCCACTGCAGTCTATTGCCCCTAAACCTAATCCAGTGCTCACAATTCATTTTATGAAAAGTGAAACTGCTGTAGTCTGAAGGAGCTTGCATCTCTGTGTTGTTTCAAATACATTTCCATAGACTAACATCTGATCTTGGTTATACCTCTATAAATTTAGAATAACTTAATTGGTTTTCATGGAATTCTTGCCAGTTTACATTGGTCTGTGTGCATACTTTGGCCACACTAGAAGCAAATCTAAGAATAGGTAACTCTTATAGTATGGGAAAAGCTTTAAATATATTTTTGAGGCAGAGCTGAAAAATTCTAATCCTTATTTACCACTGGCTCTTAGAGTGATGTTGACTGCTTCACAGAAGCTCTGTCATGATATCCTTACCTTCTGTGAGTACACTTTTGTTAATTTACAGCTGTAGAATTATTATTTATGCTGATTGATAATCTACTTCCATTTGTTTTTTTTTCCTATCAGTATAAAAAAAATGCTATACATTTTGTTCTGTATCCTGCTGAGTGAGCTTCCTTCTTGTATAAAGAAGTCTTCCTTCTCTGAGAAATGTAGAATGCTAATATTTCTGTGGGGAAGTTACTTTCCTTTCTTAATCAGTGTGGCTTTTCATGTAGCTTTATAATTTAGTCTTTCCAGAAGAAACTAGGAAACTACTGAAATCTGCCCAAGAGATGATATAATGGAGTGTGTACTAGGATATTTGTTTTACATTTGAAAGTGGAATAATTTATGATGTAGATTTTTTTATGATACTTTTTATATTGAGTCTGTGTATTCTTTATCATATTTCTGAGTTTATTTTTGGTAGAACAATGCAAATTCCTCTTCAGAGAATCTCTGTGATGATCACTGTAGGGTTGTTGCTGTAGATGGCAGGGAGGCATACAGGAGGTCATGTCTGTTTCAAAATTTCCTTGGCTTTTACAGACTTGCACTCCTGTGGACTGGCATCATTGCTGGGATTTGTGCACTTTCTACTAGCAGTCAAGCTGCAAATATCTGATATTGGATATCTGACAGTGCTTTCCATCAACACTTAGCAAATTTGTCCCTCATTTTACAACTCAGTTTTATGTAACAGCCAGAAGTCTTACCTGAAATGAGTTGAGCACTCTAAGACAGTTGTTTTAATTTATACAACTCTGACTTTGTAGCACCTCAATAAGATTATAGAGATGCTGTAGTCTGATGTCAAGAGGAATTTCCCTGTCAGCTGAGAAACAGCAACTCCTCAAGAGCATTAGGAGAAATAGACAATATGATGTATCTACTCTTGTATAAACAGTGACATCTAGACTTGCCATTAGTATTCCCTAATATGCAACTAAGTTAAAGGTTATCATCTGCTGCAGATTTAATGGATTGCATTAGAATTGCAGCAAATGACCCTTGCAGCTCCTTTAAACTTGATCGATCACAATGTAATTGTCAAGGCGGGCTAGCAATTAATTTTCATTAGTCAGGGAAGTCATTAATGTTTGCTGTTAGGGAGAATGACTATTAGATTGAAATGGAAGGGATTCAATCATTTTTTACAATTAAAAAGTTGGCCTAATTTTCTGGTTCCATGTGTGCAGAAGAATATCATTGTGGCTCCATTACCATGTGCTGTTCCTGCTGTGGTGCACTGGTTCCAACAAAGAGTTGAATATGTCCCTTTTTGTACTGGAAGGGAAGGCATTTATTATGAAGTTGCTATTGGGAAGATTATTTTTAAAGAACACTCCAATACTTTTTTTTTTTTCTATTGCCTTTAAATATATGCTGGAATTTAATGCTGTGGTGAAAGGCATGCTTCCCCAAGTCAAAGTGCTGTTTGTTTTTCCTTTGACACAGGGCTTTTTTACTGAATAGGACAGAGGAGTTGAAAGATCCTGGGATCATTCAGCTGCCTTGGTAAACACTCAATTGTCTGGCAATGACAGTTAGCTGTGATATAGCTACTTGACATCATGAGTGATATAACAATGCATTAATGAGCTAATTTCTTCAGAAGGCTTCAAAAGATTCCAGTCAAATATAGAAGTCCCACTGAAACAGAAAACCAAACATCTTGAACTCCAGGGTGGATTTTTCATAAATGCTTAGTCCAATTTCTCTTCAGAT
This sequence comes from Bucco capensis, assembly GCA_013396975.1. Taxonomy (NCBI): domain Eukaryota; kingdom Metazoa; phylum Chordata; class Aves; order Piciformes; family Bucconidae; genus Bucco; species Bucco capensis. Next base: position 685,900 of record VWZO01019107.1, on the reverse strand, counting down.
TTTCCCTGTATCTTCGATGTTAGAGTGCACTTTACTGAGACACCTTCTGTTACCCTGAAAGCATATTCTGTTTCAATACACGATCTTTAATATCTCTGTAAATGTGCCTCTAATGAATTTGAGTAGAAAAAAAAATAAAAATCTAAGTTTTGTGCAATATTTGTCAGAATGAATTTCACATGCATTTTAGGTACCTAATGAACTGCTCTTTTTTAGTACATATCATCATGCTTTATAAAGTAAATTCTTGAAGGCAATGTTGTTTGAATGATTTCATAAAATTGTCTCAGTTTGGGTCAATAATTTAGGTGAACATGATGTAGCTCTAAAAGCTTTCAAAAACGCTTTATGATTTTCCTTGTCTAAAGGGATTTAGACATTGTAGTGAGTAACTCACTTAAATTTTATGTGCTTAAAACATTGAAAATATGAGTAAATTTTTTCTTATCTTGATGACTAAAACATATTGAAGAAGATATATTAATATTACTTATTATACTAAGAAGGGTTTAGAAAGTTTAAAGCCAAGCATAAAAATATCATATTCTCAAACATAGCTAAGGTAATAGGCATAGGGGTAAGGCTAAGTTTTTAGACTTCAAAAGTTCAGTAATATTTTGGAAGGCTACAGAGTAACTAAAATTACATTGATTTCAAGCCTGGGCAAGTTGACTTGGATAGTGCTTTCTAGCTCTTCATTCTTTTTGTGTAAAGGATATTAATAGGAATTAAGTACTTAGCTTCTCTTGCAAATGCCTCTAATAACCTTATTTTGTCTTTTAACAATCTAGACAGGCTTTCAGATCATAGAATCATAGAATTGTCAGGGTTGGAAGGGACCTTGAAGATCATCTAGTTCCAACCCTGTGCCATGGGCAGGGACACCTCCCACTCGAGCAGGTTGCTCAGAGCCCCATCTAGCCTGCCCTTAACAGCTTCCAGGGATGGGGCTTCCACCACCTTTCTGGGCAACTTGTTTGAGTGTCTCACCACCCTCAAGGTGAAGAACTTCCTCCTAACATCCACCCTAAATCTACCTTCCTCAAGTTTATGATCATTCCCCCTAGTCCTATTGCTGCCTGGCATCCTAACAAGTCCTTCCCCAGCCCTCTTGTAGCCCCTGCAGATACTGGAAGGCCACAACAAGGTCTCCTCAGAGCCTTCTCTTCTCCAGACTGAATAATACCAACTCTCTCAGCCTGTCCTCTTAGGAGAAGTGCTCCAGCCCTCTGATCATCCTCATGGCCCTTCTCTGGACACATTCCAGCATGTCCATACCTTTCTTGTAATGGGGGCTCCAGAACCGGACACAGTACTCCAGATCATTTAGTTTGACATATACATTGGTATCTATATAGTCAATGAAGGCAAAGAGATACCCAGGAGGTGGAATTCATCTGATCTATTTTGATGTTGAGACCATCATCTTCTGAATTATCCACTAAATTTAAGGGAAACTCAGATTACTAGCACAAACCTAGATGTCTGTATCATGACCATTCCTGACTCAGCAGCCTGAAACAAATTCAAAATCTGAGGAAACTTATATGCCTGAAAGTCCTTGAAGTGATTTACTTGATTCAGGCTTCGAAGTCACATTTGAAAATGTTACCCTTTGCTATAAAATATTTACTTTCTCACTTGGAAGATTTCCAATAGCACTTTCATTGCATAGGATATGTAGTTCTTGAGTTTGATGAATTGCCTCTTTTATAAAACAAAAATATGTTCAAGATGTTTGTGTGATATTGTAATCCTATTTTCAGGTATGAGGCAATCTAAATGTTTCACTTTTAGAAGAATATTTTCAAAGTCGGGATCCAAATCAAAATCCAAATCAAAATGTTCAATGATGGTCAACAGTAAGCACTTCCTTCAGACAATGAAGTTCAGCAATTTGGAAACTTGAACATTTAGGAAACTGAAGTTTCTCAAGTCATTAAATCCTCACCTTATACATTATAGATATTTAACTTATTTGAAAAAAGACACTTCCACTATTTTAGCTGATGCTTTAATGATATTTGCCAAGAAACAACAGGTAACAGCCTAATGGTAAAGAAACAAAAATTAGTGAGTAGTACTGTGTTCTTTGGAATTGATGGAGTGTTCAGATGGATTCATATATCTCACCTTGTTATATCCTTCAGTTTGAGTATGTTTCTGTTACAAGACTGACTAGTATAAGTCACACTTTCTCTTGACTTTTTTCTGTCCTGCAGAACTGAATCCTCAGATCATTATGCACATTTCAGTCTAAACATTTACAGTTTTTAAGTGAAGGTCAGGGGATGAAAACTGGCATTTTAATGCAATATATTATATGGTATGCATTAATGGTAAAGCAGTACATCGTAATCAAAAGTTTCTGTGGAAGCTGATGGAGGCAGAAATTCTGACTGGATAAATCCTGTTCTATTAAAACAAATGATTTTTTCTTTCCTGAGATGAAATACATATAAGCTGCCATAAATCATATTTGAGAGTATTAAAAAAAAAAAAAGAATAAGAACAAACCCTTTGTCTTCTCACTTTTTACACTTATCTGTTCTTAATTTAGTTCTATATAAGAACTGTATTCTTGCACTACAAAATGTTCTTCACAGAACTACCTTCAAAGTTAACAGGCCAATTTTTTTAATGTTCTTTTTTGCTCTTGTTGTTGATCTTGTTAAAAGCATAATTTTTATTTATTAATTCTCTTTAAACAGAGATTATATTTGAAATCTAAAGCCACAAACTATAAGTCCCTAGAAACTTGTTACAAAAAAACCCTAAGAGAGATTTTACTAGCAGTAATATTCTACTTTCTAAAGATTTGAAAAGCTTAGGGACAGAGCTAGGATGAGGACTTTGGTTCTTTTCAGAAGCAGACTGCCACACTGTTCTCGTGGTTTAGACATGGAGACAGAGGACACAAGCTAGAGATCAGCCAGAAGTTACAGTGCAGTATTGTGTGATGGCTAATCTCAACAAAGATCATCCTAAATGAGCACAAAAACAGCATCAATGAACTCCTGAAACCTGTATTACTCTTGTGTTAATGAGTGTGTAGAGGTACAGAAGTGGGGTGGTAAGAACCTTCAAAGATCATCTAGTTCCAACCTCCCCACTACGGCCAGGGACAATTTCCACTACATCATGTTGTTCAGAGTCCCATCCAACCTGCCCTTAAACACTTCACGGGAGAGGAGATCCACATCTAGTTTGGGCAACTTGTTCCCCTTTCTCATCACCCTCACTGTAAAAAAATTTTTCCTTATATCCAATATAGACGTATCTTCTTCCATTTTAAAACTCTTTTCCTTGTCTTAGCACTTTAGGGCAGGAATCATGTTATAGATTCTGTCCTGCCAAAGGACTGCATTTACACAAGTGTGAAAATATAGAAAATTTTGTATTTTTCAGTGATTCATTTCAGTAAATTAAAGACATACATGATACTTACTTCTGTCATTTTTGAACCCTTCACAAATATTATTTTTTTTTTTAGAATCTTTGAGCTAAAAGAATGATATTTTCCATATGTTTTAGATCAGAAGGTCAAGGATGGAGAAATTAAAGGTCAAATGAATTTGCTAACATAAAATGAACAATCTGAGATGTGCATGGCCTAATTTTACCGAATATATGACAGCAAGGAATTAAAAAAATTAAATCTCCTCAATTTACATTGCAATTTTGAAGCTTAGCACTTCTCCAAATCCTATTATCTGATCTGAAAAGGGTCTTTCAGCAAATGGAGAATATGGTACTAGTCAGCACCAGCTAAGTCCAAGATGAAGTGTTTACTTACACGTGTCTCTGTGGCTGAAGGAAAGATACAGTTATAGAGGGTGGCATCCAGCTCTCTTACCACTCAGGTTGCATTCATAATTTCCTACAGCTAACCAAACTCCTTTCAAGAGTAAATGCATTAAATGCTAGCTGCATGATAAGATATATTTTCAGACTCTTCCTGGGGAAGTTTAGGAATTCAGTATATTTTATTTATACACACACATCTATACATACGTATATATATAGTGTTATATATTTATATTGAAACAAGATTCAAGAAATTAAGTTTACCCACAGGGTGAAAGGTGTGCAGCAGAGGGAAGGCAAGGGAGGGTACTGAACTTATAAACCTATTATGTTCTTTATGGGTCCATACTACAGTCTGAAACAGCTCCTCAACACATTCCCTTCTACTTGATGAGATTACCCAGGAGCCTGATTTGTATCTAGTGTCATTCCAAAGTACATCACAAAGATCTACAGATATATATCTCGTTAACATACCAAATTTGTAAAGAAAAAAGGGTTCTTTAGGGTACATAGGGTTCTTTTTTAAGTTCAGGCTGTAGGCATTCTCTTCTTTAGATAGAAAGAATTTTTTCCTTGTCAAATTCTGTTCCTTCTTGTAGCAGAAGAGATGTTTATAAAACAACAGAGTAACCTAGGCTGAAAGTCAGCCAGTCCAAATCCCTACTCAAAGCAGGGCTAACATTCCAGTTAATCAGATCATTCTCACCCTCATCCAGTTGAATTTTGACTATTCCAAAGGTGGAGATTCATAGGTGTTTTAGGACTGTATCTTTTAGGATACAGTCTTCACAGCTCAATCAAAATAGTAGCTTTTCAAAGAACAAAATGCCTGGAGTTTTATACAAACTGATTTTAATTCCAGCTGAAATGCATTCAAATATTTACAATAATGAAAAATTACTAAGTAATACTTTATTTCCTCTTTCTAATTTTTTTTTGGGGGGGGGGAGTAGAAAGGGGAAAAAATCCAACTATTAAAAAAAAAAATTGAACATTCTTGCTCTCTTTGTTTCAAGTTTCTATCACAGCCTTGAATAAAAGTGTAGTGAATGTTTTCAAACCCCATGACAGTGAGCTAAGGTTTTTAAAGGATTAAGCTTGAGTAGAGGCTGGCGCTATGAAGGAATGTTACCCAGATGCTTTATTTCATATTCACTCTGCATGCAGACCTGCTCATTGGTGCATCAGATTTGAAGGTTTAAGCAAATAGGATTGAAACTTTTTTTTTCCTTTTTTTAAGTATTAATGGTCCTAATTTGTAATTGAAAATCCTTTTTGGATTAGTGAAAGCATTTATGAAAGTCAATTCATTTAGAAACAGGTTTTGTTGGGGTTTTTTGGTTGTTGTTTTTTGGTTTGTTTGTTTGATTTTTTTTATTTCAACAAGTGCTTATAAAGTATTTATGCATCATATTTCCCAAGTAGATATCCCCAAACCATTGTGAAAACAACTTAGCTTGGCAGCTTGTTTCCCATAGTTGTTCATTTCCCATGGTCCCACTTGTTTCTTAGACCATGACGTGACTTGTCTTTAAGCTCTCTCCAGCTTGTCCTCATATCAGATGAGAAATAATTGTGCGTTAATAACTTCTAGTTGCTAGATATATTTAAAGACCATTTTGTACGCTTTTATTTCAAATAAGGCATTAGAAAATTATCCTTACTACTTGCTGCATGCTTAGTGCTTTAAAAGTTAAAAGAGCTTCACAAAATGACTTTGCTTAAGGATTAACCACATCTGTGACCCAGGGGATAAGGGATCCCCACCTGTCAATAAGGCTTATAACTACTTATACTGGCTGAGCCAAAGTGTTTAAGTAACTTGCCATGAAAGTGACTTTTACTTGGTAGGGATTTGAAATGAGGATTTCGCTGGCCATCAAAGTTATATTTTACATTGAAGATTGCATAGAGAGCAGTAATTTTCTTACTCATTCCACCTGTTAAATCACATTTTATTTAAAAATAAAGTAGAAGCTCCTGTAAATCTGTTTTTCAGCATGAACTATTGCTGTCATTGCCAGTGCAGTACTGCAGGATGATGAATGAGGCAGGGAACTGATTCATGTAGCTGTGACTGGGAGGGAACACAGCCTTATGATCCACAAACCAATTTTTCTACTAAGGTGTCATCTATTCTCGAACTGTAGCTTCAGCTCACTGCATAAATCAGAACCTCCTTGTATCACTTGCCCTCAAATCCCTTTCCATGTTGAACTATATGATGCTATCAAATGCCTTCTGCTTTCAAGGGTACTTTCTTTCCTCCTCATTTCCATTCTTTTCCCTTCTTTAATAAGTCAGAGTGCCTTTTCACCCTCTTATTGAGACATGATTTAATTTCTATCGAGAAGAGGGGCTGTTGGAGAATTTCTGAGCTTCTCAAGTCCAAGATGACATGCTATCCATGTACACCACTGTCTGCTTCCCTGTGCTGCTAGGTCCCTTGGCCTGAATGCAGCTGGGGTGATAGAGGGATGCCTGCAGCATGTACTTATCCCACAAGTTGGAGGAGGAGGAGAACACTTGCCTTGCAGCCCATAGCCCTGACCAGTCACTTTGAGACAGAAGGCTTGGAGGTTGTCATCATTTGCAGACATTTTTGGGAGCAGTAATAAAACACTTTAATGGCTTTCATTGAGGTGTAGATGTTAGGCTGCAAAATCACAGAGCTAGCTGAGGCTTCTTGTACTGCTAACCTGTCTAAATTACTTTGTATTTCTAATTATTTTTCTTTGTCTGATTTTCTCTAAAATGGAAAGACAGAGATTACTAAACAAATGTTAAACTGAATGTGAGCCATTGTTCCTCTTAGTGTTCACACACAATAGACATTTTCTGTCCTTCCTGTTAAAACCACTGAACGTTTTGCCTCCACGGTTGGCAAAACAGTAACCTTTGAAGACCTTTTAGACTGCTGTTGAATAACACCTCTCTTCTCAATTGACTAAAAAGTACATATTAATGTTCTCAAAGGAGGTAATTTATTACTGTTTTCATGTAAATGAGGGCAGGATTTGTCCCCTAAGCAATAAAAGAGGAGAAGAGCATGTAATTCTTCACGCCATTGTGAGGAAAACTTAGTCCAGCAACAGTAAATTATCTGAAATTCTTTCGGGATATGTGAATGACTCCACAGTCAGAGAAAGCTTGTGAGGATTAAAGCATAAAAATGACCACCATAAATAAAGGTGGAAACCCCTGATCTACACTGAAACGAAATAACATAACATTCCTGAGGCACTGGTGTCTTTGGAAAACACATTGCCTAGATGAATAGGGGAAAGGGAGAGAGGAAAGTAATCCTACCATCTTATTTAGGGCTTTGTCTTCCAAAAGTAAATTTTAATGTTTCTGCTTAAAAAGACTTTTCTCTAGGAAGACCTATCTTGTAAGGATATGAGGCTTTGAGTTAGTAAGACTTCCAAACACACATAAATGAAGAAATATATATGAATATGTATTTTAATAATTAGTTTTACTAAAAGTACTAACAAGATGCGCAAAATACAGAGAATATCCTTTAGTCTGTAGGGTGCAAAGTAGCAACAAAGGACAATAAGAATTTTCATAGCAAGGTAGAAGGGGCATACAGCTTATCCTGGAAGCGCTAAGCTTTCTAGAAAAATACATGCTCTACTCTGGATATTTTCTATATTTTAAAACACTGTTAGCCTAATCACTTTTGTGTCAATATTACCTCATTTCATTGGTGTAGTAATGCCCACTGTAGACAACCTTCTCAAAATATGTGCCTTGAAAGGACAAATCTGTTTTGATTTGACATATTCCTAATGATCTGGCCTCATTGCAGCAACTATTTAGAGGATGCAATGGAAATCCATAAACATTTGGTTAAGGGTTCCACTATGTATCAGTTTACTAAACATAGAATCATAGGTTTGGGTTGCAGGAGCCATCTAGTCCAACCCCCCTGCAGTCAGCAGGGACATCTTCAACTAGATCAGGTTACTCAGAGCCACAAACAACCTGACCTGGAATGTTTCTAGGGATGGGGCTTCTACTCCCACTTTGGGCAACCAGTTCCAGTGTTTCACCCCCCTCATTGCAAAACATTTCTTTCTTATGTCTAGTCTAAATTTACTTTCTTTTAGTTTAAAATCATTTCCCTTTGTCCTGTCACAACAGGCCCTGCTAAAAGTCTGTCCTCATTTTTCTTATAGGCCTCCTTTACGTACTGAAAGGCTGCCATAAGGTCTCCCTAGAGCCTTCTCTTCTCCAGGCTGAACAATTCCAATTGTCTCACAATTTTTTCATACAAGAGATGCTCCATTCAATGCTGTATTAAATGCACTGAGATGCTATAGATATGCCATTTCTTGCCATCTCATTATGCCAGAATGAAATTTTAACTTTGCAAGGAATTATATATGAGTTCAAACTAATCACATTGAAGAAATTTGCTAGTAATTTGCCACTGTTCCAGTAACAGAAGTGACACATAAGTTTCCAAACCAAGCCAAAGTCACCAAAAAAGCTAAGAGCACAAAAGAGTGAGATAATTTTTTGAATGGACAATATTCAGAGACAGGCTACCAGTGAGACATAGTCTATGTCATTTGGTTGTAGACAGTCTAAGGTAACACTCCATAGCCAAAGGCTCCCTACAATTGATAGCAGGGATTTGTGTTTAGCAGCTCATGAAAATGGGCAACCTGCTTGGTTTAAAACATTGAACCATAGATGTTCATATGCAATGTCATCGTAACTATTGACTCCTTACACAACCACTGAATATGGTCCACTGATTCTATGACAGCCTGTGATGATAGCTCCTTTGATGAAGGTCAGATGTTAAGGAACTAATAAAATGACACAGGAGGTTCATATTAGTCTAGTTCCTATTTCAGCATAAGTGTTTTTTCCACTGTTTGTCATGTACTTTACCTCAATCCAGAAATTTGTGTTCCATCCTTACTAAAATATTCTGGCCTTGTCTTTTTGTAGAGATTACTCTTTCCATAAAGTATATATACGTATCTCCCACTATATTTGAGTAAACATTATAAAAATAAGAAGCAAAATGAATAGTGACAATTAATATTCTTAATATTTCTCTTAAAACTGAGTGAAAGATAGCAATATGGCAGAGTGAAAATATAGTAATGCAAAAGAACTTTTTTATTTATATGACAGAAGACTTTCCTGAGTAGAATTTTTTGTGATAATCCTGTAAATGAACATGTATGTTGACCAGTGACATTTGGCTAAGCCTCTTGTATAAATAATATAATGAGAGATATCTTACCTCAATTGTTTGCATACACAAGAGGAAGAGATGCAAGAGAGTGGAAGTTATCTCCTCTGGGTTACAGGATGGCTCAGTGGCACCACTGAAGTTTGACCTCATACCTCCAGAGTGTTTGTGCTGAGTCCATACATGCAGCTCCCACATAAGCAGGAACAGATGCTGGGACAAAACTGCTTGATGGGCAGGGACTTAGAGAATAGATGAAGCCCAATGCATCACCTGAACAAAGTTTTGTGTGCACACAGCACAACTTCTCACAAGTCAGACATAGTTTGGCCATTTTCTCAACTGGTAAATATCACACTGAATTTCATTTCAGACTCCATGGTAACTTGTCTGCCAACAGTAGCTATATTGCACATTTTGTCTACATTAAGCAGCTGTGTGCATTTTTTTTTTCCACATTACTTTTTTAAGTAGTTTGATAAAACAACAGCCTACGTCTGAACCGGTGTTTTATATAACTCATCAGTAATATATATATAAATACAAATTCAATATAAGGTCTGAACAATTCTTAAACGAAAGTGACTTGCTTAATTTCCTACAGAAACCTAAGACAGAGATAGAGACTTTGTTTAAGCAATTAGAATGCCATGCTAGTACCTTACTAACTAAAGTACATACTATATTCACATGAGTTCACAGAAAACTGATTTCTTTGCTATGAACACTCTGGTTTAAAACAAAGATTAACTTTGTTAGATGGATAAAAGCCAAAACAGTCCATAAGTCTACTAATCATGAAATCAGACCTTCAAATAATGTTCCTTTTACACATACTGAGAATGAACCTGATCCTATGAATGCATTTCTTGTGGATGTTGACTGATAATAGGCTATCTCTGGTCTCACATGCTACAGTTAGTCAAGCTTTCCTCTTTAAACACTTTGACTTCGGAAGCTGAGTGTATTATCTACAAAAACGATTTTAAAATCAACCTAATTTAAGAGGATAGGGTTTAGGAAGGAAATACGAAGGAGGTATCTTCAGGAAGAGGTCTGAATCCTTGGCTTTAGAGCCAAGCATTACTGTATTTTTTAAAAGCATCACTGTTTTTGAAGACCCTGTATCAAATAAAGAGTCTTCCACACTCTATTGCCTAAGTTTATGGCTCAAGAGAAAGCATCCCTAGGCTGTAACACAGTCCATATGGCTGACTGTTTGAAGTGTGCTTAGTACTCCATTAGGGATTCTCGATTTGTACTTCTCAATCTGATTTCGATAAGACACAGGTTTCCTTTAGTGGCCTGACCTGGTGCAAACACATAATAGATTAATTCTATAATAAATTATGCTAGCAGTAAAGCTTTCTGGACCATTTTGCCTTTTAAGTAACATTTTTTTTATGTACCCTTATAAAGCTGAACCAATGTTTCATTTTTAAGTCACTTTATGTATATACAGGACTACTTGAAGCTTAGGAATGTAATTTTGCACTGTGTGCTTTACTTTTTAGTATACTCCACTTTATTGGATTTTTTTTCTGGAGCTACCTACACATTCTGAGGGATACTAAGAGCTTTCTGAAACAACATTATGCCTAAATATGTGCTGAACTGCTTTTCAGGAAGCTCCAGGTGGTTTCTATCTTAATGGTGGCATAACTACATTATTTCTGTATGCAAAACTGCATTTCCATAGAGTCCATTGTTACCTTTGATTTTATTTATTGTTTTTACATGATACTGTTATTTTCAGCCACTGAGTTTCTGTTAGATTTATTATCTACCTAGCACTTTACATAGTTCTGCTGCCATTTCTAAATACTGTTAGTACAGAAGTAGTAAATTATGTTATTTTAGGCATTGCTGCTAGTCGTAGCAGAGGACCACAATGTGCTAACCATCCTGCAAACCCAAAGCCAAGATCTCACAGATGAAACATAAGGCAGAAGATGACAGATGTGAGTGGAAAAACAAGAACAAAAAACCAATGAGATAAAATCTGTTAGCAAGGCTGGCAGCCCACTGGGAATGTAATATTATTTATGAATCACTTGTACTTTTAAAGGAGAGTATTGAGGAAAGTAGTGCAGGATCTTTCTAGATATTTCCAGGTAATACTCATAGATATAAGGGATAGCATGAGATTCATCTGCTCTCTACCAAGATTTATCTGAACACATTAGAGAAATTCATCTATACCTTACATGACAGGATTGAAGAAGTGAAAGTATGAATTGGACAAAGGGGAGAAGGGAACGTTGAGATTCTTGTGGAAGGACACAGAAAATGCAGATGTAGAAGAAGCTGAGATGGATATTGAAAAGAAAAATATTTTATCATAGTTTAAAGCAAATTTCACTTCTAGGGCTTCTTTTGTTTAGCTTTATTTGTTTGTTTATTTTTATGAAAGCTCAGACACTTTTCTGGGGCTCAGCATAAAATAAAACAGGAATTTTGTTTGGCACTGCTTCAAAACCTTGGAAAAAACTGAGAACTAATTCTGAATATATCTATAATTGTTGTATAGATGTTATATATTGTTAAACACAGAAACATTTAAAGCATTTTTCAGTGACAAAGAATCTGAAATGTAAACATGTTAAGTGATTAAGAGAGGGGGTCTGGGTGGAAATTCCCATGTACTCAGAAATGTGGTCTAGGGAAATGTTCTTAAACTGATTTGTTTGATAATCAACATAAACCTTATCCATCCATTTACACTGAGCTGTGTTGAAATGTGAAGCTTTTCTGAATTCATTGCTATAATATTATCATTATATTAATTAGCTAAATTTTTGGTCTGCTTTATATCCAAGTCGAGACCAGTAGAAAGACTGCAGGCTTGTAGTAGTATTATAGAGGGCAGAGATTTTTTCTGTTTTGGCTTTTCCAAATTGCCATTGGCATCACCAGGTAGTGATGAAAGAAATATGGAAAATTGCTTGTGCATTTGGATGGTTGTTTGCACAGTCTAGCTGGAGTCTAGGTTTCTTTGTTTAAAGAAAGTGCCAAAGAATTGCTAAGCAGAATGAAGTATTTAGTATATGTTTTGCAAGGAAGTGCTGAAAAGTGAACACTTATTAAAAAAATTAATGGTGAGAAAATTAACTTTAGAGAAAATTAATAGAACTGGTAGTTTAGACTAGTCTCTCCCTATTAAATCAATAATATCCAATGGCCTACTTGGAGAAGGCTCAGTCCTAACAGCAGTGATTGACTTCAGCAATGGCTGTGCGTTCTACAGACTTTTTCCTAATTGAGACTACAACTCTTAGACCTGGAGCTAGGCATCTCAAAGACAAAAAGAAGAGTTCTGTAGAGCAGTTTTGTCTTATTTTTATAGAATCCTGTCCTTGATTAGTCTCAGCATGTGATTACAAAAGGAATTCAAAAATAGAAATATGAAGAACTTGTATTTTTCTTTTCCTATGGATCCTGTTCCTAATATAAACTGAAAAAAAAAAAAAAGAAAAGAAAGAGAGGGAGGAAGAAAGAAAAAAATCCCAAACTCAAACAAAACCCAACCTTTGGAAAGTATTACTAATGTACCTATGAGATTCAAATTCAAAATTTTCAATTTTGTATATAATTTAGGATAAGGAAACATATCAAGATGGAGGTACAAATAAAATCAGGTTAGAGTTAAAGTCTGGTTAGGACAACACGTATCTTCAATAATGGCTAATTCAGAGATGCTGAGAGGAGAATAGAGTGACATAAAAAACCCAACAAACTAATATGTCTCCAGAATAGTCACACAGCTTTAAATAAATTTTCTATCAGGGACTTCTTTAGCCAGCAACTGTCTTTATTAGGTAAAATACCATTTTATATCCTTTTTAGTGGAATGAACAGTGACTCCAGAATTTTCTTTTTTTCTATTTTCCCTTTTTTTAATACTTTTATCATGTTGGCTTTTCTCTTTTTTTTTTTTTCTGCTTTGTTTCACTTTATCTAATTCTTCCTTATACTGAACCTTCTCCATAATCTTCCCTAGTTTTTCTGTCCTTCCAACAGGAGGAGGGAATCTGAGCTTCACATAGACTCATATTCAGGATTTTCTTTATTTGTTTTATCCCTTTCCTAACAACGTCAATATTTTTTGCCTAATTCTGATCACTGAGACCATATTTTCATAGAAATACGTATCATAAGATCTTGTCCCTGGGGGCAAGGGACCATTACTTTATTAGCAAGGTCAGAACTGTTTTTCTCATGTGCACCACTAATGAATTAGTGCATCCATCTGCAATGAATTTTGTCTGCCATTCTAATGTTCAGTCACTTTCTCTAGTAGAGGTCTCTTGCAGTTTTGTTCCACAACCTTTTGTCTTTACTGCCCTGAATAATTTAGTTGAATCAGCAAACTGTGTTATCCTCGTAGCCACTTCTTTCTACAAATAGTTTCTGAATACATGCAAAAGGTATGGAAGACACAGATACTCATGCAGAGACAAGAAGAGAATTTACCAAGAACATAACCTCTCAAGACTTTATAATGAGAGTAAGGAGGTTCTGGTAAGGTCATCAAATTCAATGAGTCAACAATGAAAGAGCTGCTTAAAAAAATACTCTGGAGGTCATAACAAATGATTCTCAGTCAGTGAAAAAGTATGTCTGAGGCCTGGTAAAATATTTTCAGTAGAGTAAGCAAAGAGCAGAATTACATTGATGAAAAAATTGTTTAAAAGATAAACCAGTGGGAATGTGGTAAAGAGGGAGGACAGGGACTTAGCTTTAGAATATAAACCAGAAGAAGAAGATAGATGAAAAACTAGTAAATTTATTAGGGAATGAATTATTAACTGGGTGGGCAATCAAGCCTGCAACAAGTAAAGTAGTAAAACATTCAGAGAAACAACAAAAGTGAAAAAGTATTTGGAATCAATTGCACAATTAAGCAGTTGATAATGAGGCAGTTTAGGAAAAATAGAACTACAGTTAAAGAAGCAGCTGATTCTGAGTGAACAGTTACACTGGAATCTAAGAGGAGTAAGACATATACCAGGTAATAGTCTCTTCAGGAGAATATGGAATGAAGTCAATATATATAAGCCTATACCTTTAATGCTGCACAGCCATATAATGGTTAAGTCCCAGAAGAGGGCAGTGGTACTCCATGGAGACCATAAATTGTTGGTGGTCAAGAGTTTTCATGATTCTGATCTGATGCCCTTCATGAACAAGTACTTGCCTACAGAGGACTGAAGGCAGGCAACAGGGTGCTACGGTGTCGTACTTGAACCTTGGTTCTTATGAAGCTGTAAGGCTCTCCTCTATACAGGGTGAAAGCATTTAAGCTTCCTGTCCTCCAATATGTCTTTTATTGATAGAGAGCCACAATTCCTTTGAAATACAGTGAGCATGGAGCTTCCGTTCCACATTAGTGTTTATCTCATTTCTTCTTCAGCTTGTCGAAAATGACTTGATAGAAAATGACTTGCATCACTTGGCCTTCATGGGAGAAATGGTTCACTGAGATTCCTGGGGTCCCATTATAAGTTACAGCAGCTGTAATTTCAGCCACTTTATGGAGCACTCCATTTGTGTCTGCTCCAGTTCCTAATGCTACCAGCCAGTCTGTAAAATGATCCTAATCTATTACATTTAAATCATTTGAGCCATCTTTTTGAAGATTGTAGAGTACAGAGATACCCATAAGGAAATAATGTAAGTTTTCCATACACCACATATGTTATATGTCTGGTGAAATGTACTGCACACGTTTAAAAAAGTGACAGTATTACAAAACTGACAACTTTTCATGACCTTTTGTATTATAATGTATTTTAAACATATGGTAGGATTCTGTTCTTCTCATGGATGTGACAGATACAGTATGAATATTTCATGAATTCTATGTGCATGTGAAAAAAAATCTTGTCAAGAAACAAGAAATTCAAGAAAACACATTAGCCTTTTACATTTAAAGTGGGAAAATAGTTACTGATTAAATATATTATAATGAATATTTATGGAGAAACAGTGAATATTTATTGAGAAGCAGTGAACATCAAGAAGTAAAACAGTAAAACCAAAATTATCATGTGTTGGCATTCTTTAGGTTTTGTTCTATGTTTCACTATTAATTGTAGCATAGCATGTGTTTACTTCTTTCATCTCTGCTTCTTTTGTATTCTTTGTATTCTTTATTTATTTAAAATACAAGCTCTTTAAATCTTCTGACTTAAGTACCTTGATGTTCACTTCTATCAAACATCACACTCAATTAAAGTCCAGAGTAATTAAAATGAGCTGCTTATCTGTATCATAGGGAATTCCCTCTATTAGACATACAGTAACAAAAAATAAGAATATATTATCTTGTTAGTGATGAACAGAACCTATTTCTTACATTTTGCTTTTCCAGCTACATATTGGCTGCTCATACTGAAAAGACAGAAGCATAATATGGATTTGTACTTTAAAGAGTAGAGCTATATGAGGTCAAATATGCTTCAGATAAGTATGCAACTAATTTTGCTGAGTCTCTTGAGATTCGAAGCCACATTGATGCTGTAGATATGAAAGGAGATGATACTGCAGAATTTATGATTTAGAAAATATCCTTAAGAGGATAGGGAGGGTCAGTGTTGTATTTTCTTTTTCCAAAGGACACCTGCTTGTGCCTGGTGTTTCTTTTGGAGCTATTTCTCACAGGCACTCTAAGAGGTAACACTGATAAATTGCTTGACTTCTTTTTTATGAATCTAAAGAAATGAAAAGTGTAAATGACTGTTTTGACTGATGACTAATTTGGGCTTCCCGTAACAATGTCAAGTTGTATTGGGTTTACGTGCAAAGTTTCCATAGCAGGGAGGCTAAAGGGATGGCTTCTGTGAGGACATTCCCCATGTCACATCCACTTAATGCCAGTCGGCTCCAAGGCAGACCCACTGCTGGCCAAGGCTGAGTCCATCAGTGATGGTGGTAGCATCTCTATGATAATAATCTACCACAAAAGTTAGCATCACTCTTAGAAACAAGCTCTAGTATGCATTTGTTTCCTGGTGTTGTTAGCTACTCTGGTCATGAGGTCATCTGATCATTGTCTGACACTGGCAAAGGTAATTCAATTTCTTTGGACAAATGCAACCCTATTAGTCATGAAACAGAAGAAAAAGGATACATTGAACTGTAAGCAACTAAATGAACATGGATGTACAAAGCCTGTAGAGCATTGACTTCAATATCTTAGATAACCTTCTCCTTATTTGATAGATAGCCATAAATGTGAACTTCTCCAAAAAAGTATTTAGAAGTAAACAAACTGTTCAGTATAGGGGCAATTTTAAGGGGACTCCTTCAACTGCCTAAAAGCAGATTTATTCCATGAATTCCACACTCTCTCATCAAATTTTCTAGAGTAATCTTCTTGCACATGTAGTTCTGCCACAATTTATGGTTTTAACTGGATTCCTTCTTTGAGAAGAACAATGCTTGAAGATGAATGAGAATAAAGGAGCTACTGTACTATTTGTAATTTTGCTTTGAATAAGATGTCACAACTATTTAATTAATAATGTCAAGACAGTTTTCAAAACAACTGGCCTGTTAGCTTTGTTTTTGGGGGCTTCAAACTCCGTGAATTCCAGAGTTTCTTCAATCCTAGTTTATGCTGTGGTTCCATGACTCTATGATGTAATGTGTCAAGGCAAAAAAATTTGCCTTTTTATATTCTGTCTCCCTTGGTGCCTGAAAGCATGTGGATGAAAATATGGACTGATGTAGACTTACAGAGAGTAAAATAGAGAGACTTTTAGAGAGTAAAATGTGGTGATCACATTGGGTGGAATTTTCTCTAAAAAATAATTTTTAAAAAGTGCAAAATCAAGTAGTAGTTTCAAAGCTTAACAATGCATTAACTGTTGAGAACAGAAAAAAAGCATTCTTTTTAGGCAAGAGGTGTAGTTATTGATTCCAGATGTTTTTTAACACTTAAAACATTTAATGTACACATAACACTTGACAGTCCATGTTTAGCTATAAAATGTCCAAGAACCTGCCAAACCTAGTAGCAATTTCTCAGTGTTTACAAACAATGAAACTTTGAGCATATTACATTTTTATGCTTGTTCTTCTGCCTCTGGTGTCTGTAGCTTGTGTGCTTTTTCAGCAAAC
Source organism: Bucco capensis (assembly GCA_013396975.1). Taxonomy (NCBI): domain Eukaryota; kingdom Metazoa; phylum Chordata; class Aves; order Piciformes; family Bucconidae; genus Bucco; species Bucco capensis. The sequence goes on along the minus strand of VWZO01019107.1, from coordinate 668,748 downwards.
ACCTGCCTTGTTTGGAAGTTCTAAAATAGAAGACATAAATTATACTCCTTGAAAACTTCTACTTTGTAAAAAATATTTTACTTGTTTTAACTGCTGTAGTATAGATGTGTGTTACCTTTTATCTTGCCAGTTCAGTGCAGCTTTTCAAATGGCAGGATGACCTCTGCTTCTGTAATTAGATGTAAATCACATTGATAATTCTTCTGGAATTTATTTTCTACTTGTAATTGCAATATAACTTCTATTAGGTTTATGTTCTTTGTGACTAGCCTTTCACTCCAGCTTCTAGGTTATGGCAATCTTCTACTTTTGCAAGTTTAATCAGTATTGCATTACTACTTTAATTGCTGTAGTACAGTAAGAGTGTGCTAGAGACTGTAGATGGATTCTGTTAAGCTGAACAACTTTTACAGTAATGGTTCTCAGGGACTATCTATATTGGAATTTGTTACAAAACGTGCTCTCTGAAGAGAATATTTGACAAGTCTTGCTATTTCAATTATGCAAAATTTGCAACTCTCTATTATTCAAGACTATATTTTGAGCTTATTTTGGGGTATTTTTTAATTCTTGTAATGAAAAATGTGCATTCTTAATGTAATATATTGGCATATGAGAAAGTGTATAAGATCTCAGAAAACTAGGTTGAGAACTGGAAGAGTTTGTAGAGTCATGCACATCTCTGACAAGTACTTGGAAATCAGTCTGAAAGAAACAATAGATAAATGCTGCTGCTCTGTGCCATTTTTCTGTGCTTGAGCTGCCCTGGACATGTGGCAATGCTTCTGAAGAGTTATAATTACCACACAAAGGTCTGCAAAGGATTTTCTCAGTGAGCTAAGATTGGACTAAAGACTAAATTAAAACAGGGCTGCATACCTGAGGAGCTTCAGGCATTTACATCTCTCTATATATAACTGAAGACTGTGGACAAAAAAAAATGAAATGCAACTGTTCTTTATTATTTTGTTCTTTATTATTTGATTTTCTTTAAGCAAAATACTTACAATTTCTTAAAATATTGAGATTCTTAAATAACAAGTTCAAAAGGGCACTGTTTTTCCTGGGGTGTTTTGCCAATGTTTGGCAAATAAAGTTAAAATTTAACAGACTGAGTGCAAGTTACCTGTCCTTAGAAACTCTATGTTTCCTGCTTTATTTTTCATGAAATAAGTACTCCTGCTTTGTTTAACATCCTTTCTGAGACAAATCCTGAAACTGTTTTTATCTTGTTTTGAAGAGTCCATAATTTTATAACATTTGAAAAGTGAACTATTGCTTCATGAATCAAAAGTATCCCAGAGTCTTCAAAAAGCACTAGAGAGTTGTAACAGAAGGGCAGTTCATGATCACTAAAACCCCAGCTCCTGAAAACAAATACAGTATCAAACCACTGTGATGGAACTTTGAACCTCTAGAGAATGATTGAAGATCTTGACAGGTGTCATTTACAGTGTCATTCACCTTGAAGTTTCCCTGACTTGACATGTGGTTACTTTACTAGCAAATTTCAGACTGCCAGAGTAGACAAATGTTCTGTCTCTCCAGTTCATTCAGCACATACATCCAAATTTATATTTGCCCCCTTGGACCCAAGTCAGTGCTATTATCCATCTGTCCTGTATTTTCTCCTTGACCTCTTCATGCTCTCTTCCTGGTTCAATGGGATAGTTTAACTACCTGTGCAATTTTCTTTTATCAGTCTTAGAAATCTTTTGGCCTTTTCCCACATTCAGAAAAGCAAGAAACTGGAATCAGACCTAATAGACGATAAATAATTCTGCAGTTAATGGCAAGTTTTAAAATTATATATACCTTTGTTCAAAAAGTATATAGTTATATATAATTTATATAAAAATAAAATATATAGTTACACATAGCTGTGCTCTTAAAACAAATTTCCAACATTTGCAAAAGTAAAACAAACAAACAGAATCCTAACAGAGCTGGTAAACTGCTCTTTGTTAAAGTCACACCAATTATATAAGCTCTTTTACTCACAGTATTACATTATTCTTTTTTTAAGACCACAGCATAAAGAGCTATTGCTCATGTGAGACCTGCCCTTATTTCCTTTTGGTGTGCAGGACTTCAGTGAATCTGTTATGATCACCACTTCCTATTGAACTGTCATGACGAACTTGGAGAGATAGCATCCAGGATGCAGGTGTTCAGGTCACACAAGAGAAGGAAGTTCAAAGACATTCCCTCCCACAATTCCTGATGCTGTAATGCCAGCACACTGTGTCACGGGAAGTCTAGGAAACGCCCATGCAAGGGTGTACTCACCCACTGAAACACTCAGACATATTTCATGGCAGCTGAAAGTCAAAAAATGAATGGGTTTTATTCTTTGGTAACTGAAAGAAAACAATTAGTTCAACTATATTGGGAAGGCATGCTCAATTATGCAAGAGTCTTATACTTCGTCTTCCATAAGATAGACATCAGCTTCATCATTCTATCCAGATCTGCCTTGCAAACTGCAATTAAAGGTGTCATTCAATAAGCTTATCCTGGCTTTTTTCTGACTATATGTAATAGCTGGAAAACTCTTGAAACTGCATGTCCCTGTTGTTATCCAGAAAGTTAAAATTCTTTAAGCTCTCCTGGGGATAAGAGAGCTGGAATTAATTCTTCCTCCCTCTTCTCCCTGAAGACACACATAACTTGTGCGAGTTCAAGGAAATTTGCTAAGATTTCTGTATATGTCATTAAGCAACTCTCTGAAACAATTACCATGCTATTCTTCAATGCTGTACAGCTATCAGTCATAACCAAAAAAGCATGCACCTTCTCTATTCACATCAGCAGGTGATCGATATAAAGAAGGCTTGCTTTATAGAGCAGTGTAATAGAGATGTAACACGTCATTGGGGTGTCAGTTTAAACAGAAGCCATTATGTCACCTAGTAACAATTGCTGTTTAGGCCATAGGTACTGCTGCTTGTATTAGCATGTGAGTAGTAACTACATACAGCACAAAACCAGAAAATATTAAAAGCAACAATAAAACAAAGTACACTCAATGAAGAGCTAACTTTTAAGTAAGTTATGTTCTATACTGAGCCAACAGAGAAGGTGATGCTTACCTTGCCTAGTAAGATTTATTTAAAAAAACTCAGCACATTTTTTACTCTACTGTGCTGTAAGATAGAAAAAAAACCCAGATTAGATCTTTAAAATCACTGCACTTTGCTAAAACTCAGTGGCTAGTACTGCTTTTTTAAGGCAATTTTTTTAATCAACTGTGCGATTGTGCATTTTATGTTTAATTTACAAAGCAGCAGCATCATAATGGACATTGCCCAGGACTGTTGGCTTTCTCTAAATGTTCCCTGGAGTAACATTTCACTTATATGCATCATTTTAAATGTAGCCTTCTGTAGCACTTTTCTTGTGATCCTCAACCTCTGCAAAGAGGTTATGTTTTAAAAACATGTGGCAAATGCTGGCCACCTGTTAAGAGCTAATGATGCTAAAAGAAAGCCTGTTATGTCAGGACATTTTCTTAGGGAAGGTGATAAAAAAAAGACAGAAATCTTTCAAGCTGAAGCAGCATTAACCTTAACCTATTTTGGACTCCACCCTTATAAATGCTACTTCAAAGGCAGACATAATCCTCTCGAAAGAATAGAGTGAGGGCAAGAACAGGGAGGTTTTGGCATGATAATTGCAAATGTGCAATTTTTTGTGCAAGTTTTACAGTCCTTTCTAGAAAGGAGATTTATTTAATCTCTGTTCTTTTCCTCTAGAGAGTACTTGATAATAAAAAGATCTATAGACAGATTAAGATTAATCAGCTCGGTAATAGTGGGCCTGTCTTTGCTGCTGCACTTGGCATACAACATTGTCAGCAAAACAGAACAGACTGTTTCAAATCCACTTGCAAATGATGCCATTCTGATAACAGAGATAGCTTTAAATGAACAGACAAGAAAGACAGATTTACATTTGCAGAATTAAATAAAGGAAGAAAAGGGTCAAAATAAAGATGACAAAGCACTCGCGTTTTCCTCTGTCTCCCCCTTCACCTGCCTCAACTTGATGAAAATGCGGGATAAGATATTTTGGACATATTTAAATTTAAGTATGCAATCAGTAGATTTCAAGAAGAAATAAAGAGGTGTGGGTAGATAGAATTACATATTGCTGAAGAATCTGGAGTTATAAGAAACAGAATGTTATAACTTTGGCTTCAAAGCGTATTTTTAACTTGTGTCCAGATGCCACTAGCAAAATGGAGAGTTTGTATTCACAAAGAGAAGAAAGGGTGTATTTGTGCCAACATATGTTTGACATCCTTATTTTTGTTTGGCACCTAGGAGAACCAGTGCTTCTCATGGGGTTCAAAGTTCAAAGTTAGGTGCCATTTTTGTAATTCCATACAGATGCAGAAGCAGGGTTCTAGCAGGCAAATGAAGGGCTTTTTTACATAACAAGGTGCACATATCTGCATTTCTTACTAATCACTTACAGGGACTAACATTGTTTTAACCAGAAGTAGAAATTACAATGTCAAATATCCTGGCTAGTAACATTTTGCAAACAGGTTTTTCCTTTCATTGTATTCATCTAAAGTAACATTCATATATGTAAAGAGTTCTCTTTTTTTTTTTTGAAGAATTTATGTCTGGTTGTAGGATGTCTTATTCTTTCATTTGTAGTCGTACTGAGTAATACTTTCTTCTATGAAAGTCTAAGTGATTTTAGCAGTCTAATGAGGCCAATTAGATTGTTTGATAAATGCTTCTCAAACTTCATGATTATACTTCAGAATATAGATACAAATATATAGCACATTTTAGCTCATATAAAATAAAGTTGAGGCAAAGAGCTTTCCTTCCTTCAATGACCTTCATTTTCATAGAGCCCAAGTGATTCTTCCAGCTCCATTTAAATTTGTTAGTATTTGATATAAAGAGTCAAACATGGAAAATAAAGACAAATATATATTGCAGCAGTATAAGGTGGAGACATTCCATCTTTGGAAGCTACAAGAGTTCTGCAAATGCTTTCAATCATAATAAAATACAATAAAATATAATCATAAACATAATCACTTGGATTTAGAAGAACAGTAGCATTTTAAAATTGCTTTCTAAAATTACTCCTGCTGAAACAAAAGTGAAGCAGTACTACTACAGAAACAGCAAATGACCAATATTATTACTATTTTTAATGGAAAATGTTATACTTAAGCAAGAGATTGTATCTGGACTGTGGTGGTCTTCATTGTACCTAAATGTTAATCACTAAATTAGAACATGTAAAAGAGTTTTACATTCAATATTTTAAAAAATGAAGTGATAAAAAATATTTAAAGAAACTAACTTGATATTTTATAAGCAAATTATTTCTTCAAGAAATGTATAAAATATTTCAACTGGTCACTGCAATTCCATGTTCTGCACTGGATGGTCTCAAAACTGACAGCTCCAGCAAAGGGAGCACTCAGTCCCATCTGAGTAATGAATCAAAAAGAGAGACCTTATGTCATAATGTGTTTAACAGGAATGCTTATGTATAATACAAATTCAATATATGGCACAGTGTGCATATATAATGATGAATCCTGAATTTTCAGCTAAAATGGATGTCAAATGCAAAATAGGTTTCACCTAAAAATACAGGCCTTAACTTTGTCTACCAGAACAGAATCTTCCTTTAACTGCTGAATTCTTACAGAAGCAGAGTATTAAATTTTGCACTGAAATTAGTGGAAACTATCCTGTCTATTAAGAGGAAGTAGTAATTTAAGTAGTTTAGTAATGCAAACATCAGCAATAACTCTGAATGAATCAGAAATTCTTGTCTCTATCCAGAAAATGAGTGCTTTATGGGTTAAATATTATTTTAAAGCCAATGGAGGTACTATAAAATAGAAAGGAAACATCTGATACTGAATTTCAGAATAACTGAGATGCTTCAGGTTCTAAATTTTACTTCAGTAGAATTTCTGATATGTAACTGCAATAGTGATTTTTAAAATTCCTCCACCAAGTTGCCTACCTGCATATGCTGACATATTCTCTGTTAGGCTGGTATTTTCCCTAAGAAGATGGAATGTGATGTGTTCTAAAAGCATTAACTGTCTTCTAAAAACACATAATTGTCTTAATTTAATGTTTAGAACACTTAGGCATCTGCCTGATGATCCATGGGCCAGGTGTCCAAGTTTAAATCACTTCTGTGTTCAAAGGCTAACACCTAACTTGCCAGGTAAATCCAGGAGTATGTGCTGAGCCTTGGTACTGACCTTTCAATAGCTCTAGGTTCATCATGTGCATATACTAATGACTTAAAATGGCAGTGGAAAGTAATCTATAGTCATAGTAACAGTCTTATGATTTTAACCACCTTGCATTAACAACCATCTCCACACAAGATATCTGCTTAGTCTCCTTTTGTGCTGAAATTTTAAAAAAAAGAAAAAAATTCTGCAATATTCTATAACAAAGGAATGCACATTTTATTGCAGACATAATAAATCAGGTCAGCATTTCTGTTGGGAAGTAATATTTCATGGGAACAGTAGCATAGAGACCTACAGTAAAGTTCAGCCTTGTAACTCTTTTTCTCGTTGGTCTTTTTTTTTATGACAAAACAGGTGTCACTGACATTTGGTGCCAATATTCATGCCTGAACAGGTACTTTCTAAATGTATTTAAACAAAAGACAAAAGAAGTCATTACTTTGGAGTTTCTTTTTTTTATAGATTCATACCTTCTGGGGACAAGAGATAAATGAAGGTAAGAAGAAACCTTCAGATGCTGTCTTCATCAGTGTTGACACTCTTCCTCGAGGGCTGACAGCTGCTAATGAATTCACTTTAAACATGACACACAAGAAGAATAAAAATGCTGGTCTGGTTTTGTTTCTTTCTTAAAGAATAATAATTGCAACAAACATTGATCGTAACAGGAAAGCTAATCTGTATTAATTTGTGATGAAATATAAACAATGAACAGATTCATGAAGACAATTTCCTGACAAATGAAATCAGGTTGGCTTTTTTAGTTGAATTCTAACAATTTACCTGTTCATATGCCAGTGCTCTAGTTATTATCATGCCAGAAATACCGCTAGAATTTCAAAATCAATGAACTGTTTGGCCAGGTATCTATTGTCTTCACCTGACAAAAGAATTTTTATTTGATTCTATCCTCCATCACTAAACTTTTGGCATTGTATATAAGAATATATAGGATCAAAGTTTTTTCTGTGTTAGTTGTCCCCCTCATACCATATTTATTTATTTCTATCTAATTTGACTTGTTATTCCTTGGTTTTTAATGAAATTCAGGAAGAAAAGAATGAGACAGTAACCTGAGTAGAATTAATTCTGCTGACAGAAATTCCTCACAATTTATTGAAATGCCTATTTTTTTTCTGCAAGGTAAATGGACACAGCAATGCAAAAAACAGTGTTTTCAGATTCCTGCCGTTTTCTGAAACAAAACTTGTTTGTAGGCAGCTTGAACTTGTTATTTTGTGGCCTCTGTATTACAAAAAGAGACCTTCCTCTTTCTGATATTCTGCTATTGACGTAGCAGATCCTGCTATAAATTCTGTTTGCAAAGGTGCCACTCAGCACAAAAATGTTTCATAGGGATATTTTCCTCCAGGCTGCTTTTTGTAGAATGCAGTTTCTATGTGCAGATACTGATTTTTAGAAGTCTATTATTTCCTTACTTTCAGCTCTGATCTATATTCATTCTGCCTGCAATATTTTGCCATCTTTGGAAGGTAGTCACAGGGTTGGTGTTTTTTTTTTTTCAGAAAGCACATTTGATGTAAAAAGTTGTGTGCTGGAATTGCACATTTGAAGGAGATTATTTTGTGCCCCTTTTTATTGCCAAGAGAGATTTGAAGTAATAGCAGACATTGTTAAAGAGAATAGAACATAAAATAAACTTTTATTGCTCTGGAACAGTCTGGCTTTATTACCTTTCCATAGTGATACATGAGACTTCTGCATGCTTTGCCAATATATGTCTTATAAAACACAGAGATTTTTTTCAAACATTAGGCATGTATATGCCCTTTTATGCTTATATTTGCAAGACAGTATCACATAAAAAATTATAGTTAAAACTTAAGCAATTAAGCAGCATTGAACTATCTAAACCAGCAGCTCCATCCTTGGCAAAACAGCTGTACTTGTCAGCTGTGGTAAAATTTACTGCTAAAGTGTCAGGAGTTACATCTATTGCTGTTAAGCTTCATATAAATGAGATCACACCTTCTGATTTCTTCCTAGTGCTAGTGCCAGTGCTTAACACATTGCTTAGAAGTTGTGACAGGACACAGAATTAGATTTTTAAGTCACACAAGCAATGCTATAATCTCTCACTTTCTGGATAAAAAGTCATGAAAATGTAGATTGTTCTTAGACACAGTTGTGCTGGGTATAGGAGAAATGTTATTCCAGGAAAGGAAGTAAATATACTTTTGGTCAGGAGAGACAGAATCTTAGCCCTGGCACACTTTGGGAATGAGCCTGTTACTATTGAATAGACACGATGCAGAAAAATGACTCCTAAATTCTTGTGCTCAGAATTGCATTAAAGAATTGATTGTATATTCTTCCTCTTTCCGGTGTTGTGTTCTTCAAAACCCAGGACCTCAAATGAGCTTTCTAAGATCAATCAAGCAATTTCAGGTATGATCTTCTTGCTCTCTTTTTGCAATATTCATACCTTCATCCACTGCCTCTGTCACTCCTCACACTTTTTCTTCCTTACGCATTGAGATTTAGAGTTTGGATACCAGCTGCTTTTGCTGTGATGTCCTTTGTTCATGGTAATTAGAAGTCCAAAGTGATATTTTCCTTGTCTCATAGATTGTACAGTCTAAAAGACAAGAATAAGGAAAACAGTAGCAGATAGGAAGGCAGTAGTGGCAGCAAACACAAAGTGTTGTTCATTTGATTTTCCTTTACCTTCCTTCCTTCCTTCTGCATCTTCCTTCCTTCTTCCTTCCATCTGCACCTTCCTTCCTTCTGCACCTTCCTTCCGCACCTTCCTTCCGCACCTTCTGTACCTTCCTTCCTATTGATAGGACAAATTTAGCTGCAAATCAGGGAGAGGAATGTATCATGCATAAAGCAATCTCCTGCAGCTGCTCTGCTGACTTTAACCTTCAACTATCTTGTGATTGCTACTTCCACAGCTTTGTCAGCTGGGAACAAGGGGCTCACTGCACAGTGCTGGAACTTCAGGTACCAGAACATCCTGTATGATCCTGGGCACACAGCACAAGAAAAGACATTCCTGTTGGTCTTGATTTTTTTCCTGCCTCTCTCTCATTGCTGTTTACTCAATCCATTTTCTAACTGTACTGTCCAGGTTCAGTTTCTATGTGGCTACTCCCTGCATTTTCTTTGATCTGTGACCCTATGCTTTTATTTCCTTTTCTGAGTGCCTAATAAAAGGCAGAGGCTTTCTTTTACTGGAGAAAAACTGGAGGAGGGAAATTTGTCAGAAAATATCTGTGGCATCAGTCCTTTCCTTATAAATAGCAGACATCCTCAGCAAAATAAAGCATTTACACCCTCGGAAGGAAATTTGATCAGTCATGGATTAAACAGGAGACATCTCCTGATCTTCCCAGAGAGTGGCTGATGGAAAAAATAAAAGTTTTGTGGGTGGATATAAAAGTTCATTCTTAGGTTAGATTTCAAATGCAATGTAAGATCCTGAATTGCATTTTACATTTATCTTTTGTAGCTGAGGCTGTGTTCTTGCTGCCTGTATAAGTCTCTAATCGTGATGATGGTAATTTCCTTTTCCACACAGATCTCATCATTAGTTGTTTCAGTCCAGTGACCTGTGTGTTTAACACTGCATTTTTTGGTAGAACCATGAGACTCACTGTGATCTCATTTAACAGAGACCCAAGTCAGGGACAAATTTAGTTATACCAGTTCAAATATGACAGGATAAAATATGAATGCAAAAAAGCTCAGGCTTTTAAGTTTGAAAAATCAACTTCAGTAGTGTTAACAAATAAGAAATAAGATAGATGACACTAAAAAAGAAGTTCTCATGCTTATAACAGAGGTACAATTTAGATTTTCAGAATCTGACACACCATCAGGCTGTGTTGCCATTCAGTGAGATCTGGACAGGCCGCAGGCTGGCTGGGCAGAGAGGAACCTCATGAAGTTCAACTGGGACAAATATAGAGTTCCGCCCTTGGAAAGGAATAACCCAATGGACCAGTACAGGTTAGGGGTTGATCTACTGGAAAGCAGCTCCACAGAGAAGGATCGAGGAGTCCTGGTGGACAACAAGATAACCATGAGTCAGCACTGTCTTAATGGACTTGCAGACCTTATCCTCAGCAGAATGGAGGGACAACACAACCCTCATTTCCTAAAGAAGGGGATGGAGACATGCCAGCTTTCACATATTTCATAAATATTTCATATTTAGCAAGTAGACCCAATATGTAGATAAAGATAATGCAAAACTAAGCTATGAAACTCTAACACAATGTTATCTGGTGCTTTCTACATTATAAATTTGTGTAAATCTGAGTTAATCCTCCTACAATCCCATTAAAGTCAGAGAAGAGATATGGAACAGACAGAACTTTATTCCTCTGGCCTCTTCTAGACATTTACCTTGGGATTAGATAAATTGCCCTTTTGAGGTAGACTTTTAACTGTAGTGCCTGTGAAAGAGACCTAGGATGCGTACCTCACACATGCTACAGAATTTAATTTTTAGATACCTAAGATATAACAGCTGAGTTTCTTCTACTATCTCTACCACCAGCATAAAACTCTTGGGTTTTATTATTTCATCATCATTCTTTGAATATTTGTCATTTTTACATTGTTACTATAACCTTTTATCTCACTAACATACAGAATTCTCCAGTAATGACCTGAATCTACAGAGGTACATGATAATAATTGCAATTTGCTGCAATATTTCAGTGGAATATTGTCATTATGAATTTCATGTTTAACAGGTTTTATTCAATACCTACACTACTAATTTCAGTAGTCAGCAAAGGATTTCTGTTTTCAAATCAAACCTGAAACACTCTCTTGACCTACCTGTCATTGGAATCCAAGTGAAATTACAGACCACCAATTAAAAAATCATTTAAGTTCAATAGTTTATTTTGCTTTGTGCTTTTTTTGTGTGTTTTTGCACCCAGCCACAGTCTTTAACATGTGGTTTTGTAATTGTGATATGCTGGGAAAGTTCAGAGTGCTCACTGGCCTTTGAGCTTCTACATACACCTGTGTGCTTATACATCTCACAATAATAAGTTGGACTGTGAGTCACATCAAATAGCTGGCTGGAAGCTTGCACTTACATTTTCTTTGCACCATCTATGTTAAATCATTTATTCAATTACTAAGACCCAATATCACAAGAAGTAAAGAACTACCAGAAGTTCTCCTCTTAAAGTGACATTTACCCTTTGACCATATTTCTTTCCTCTTCATGTAAACTCTAAGCTCCTCAGAACAGGATTCCATGATGTGTTTGTGCTCTGGCTAATGTGTTGAAGGATTGCTTTTCATAAAGGCCTTTAAACATTAGTCTAATAACAGAAATAAATAATCGTAACTACTTCCCATATTTAATAGATTGTCCTTGAATAACAAAGGGATATTTTTTCATCTAGTTTTAAAAACAGAAATATGAGATTGCCAATGAGTCATGAGTCAGCATATGGATTTGGAATGTGTGGGACCAGATTTTAGGTATGCTTCAAACCAAAATGATGAGAGTTGTGTGTACTTGTATAGTGTATACTAGATATCTTTTTATTTCTTCAATCAGATATGAGACTGCAACATTCATGTCTATGCTTCTTCGTTGTTTGATTGTCAGTACCAACTAGGTCCATAAAAACACAATTTAGTCTGTGTCCAGATGACTCTTTCTGCCTTTGTCTCTTCCTTACTAATGTAAAATAATAAAATTCTAGGATAATAAAATGCTATTTTGTTTCAAAATTCCAGAGTATATAAGTCCTAAATCCCAAACACAGGGACTACATAAACTCTGCTTTAAAACTTTAAGACATACACTGGATAATACAAATACATGCAGAGTTTTATCCCAAAGCAGTGAAAGTCTCTGGAAAATCAGTTTATCTGACCCATTTCCTTTTTACCCTGCTTATGCTAGATCTTAATAAAGACAATTATCACTACATATGGACTGACCAATTTCTTAGTCCCTAGGTTATTTGTAGTATAAATCAGTTTTCCACCAGCAAGCTTTTCTGTTGTCCTGTAAAAGCTGCCTGGGCTGAAGACTTTGTTCTTCACAACCGCTCGGCCCATTGGTTGGTTTTAACCCTCTGTTCTGAACTCATTTTATAGGGCAGTGTCACTTGATTTTTTTTTATTTCCTCTATAATATTCAATAAAACTACTTTCTGAAGTTCTTTTAGTTCAAAACCAATTATTTGCTCTGATTTTTTACTTTTCTCTTTGTCATGACGTGGTGCTAGTAACGCCAAGGTCACAGGTTCGATCCCCATATGGACCACATGCTTTGTTGGTTGGACTTGATGATCTTGAAGGTCCTTTCCAACCGTGATGATGATGACTAGGATGATGATGATTACTTTTGTTAATAATAATTATTATTTATTAAAAAGGTATTAGTAAATTACATGATTGTGCAAAAGCAGAACACTAAAGAAAACTGAGATCTCATGACATGTAGAAACTTGCATGCTGCATAATGCCCTTTAGGCAGCCAAATTTGTGCATCTCATCCTGTGAACATACTTCAACCGAAGGCAAAACTTGTATCCAAAATCCTGAAATACTTTTTGACACTTAATTTGCAGCTTCTGTTGCTGCACACACACAAATTTACCATCAATATGTAATTTTAGAAATAGACCTTATTTGAAAATTACATTACCTTAGCTTTCATTTCTTAGTATTATTTAAGAAACAAAAGCAGGGAAAATAAATCTGTTCCAAAAACTTCAAAGTGTTTCATTCCTTTCCTAGTGAACTATATTATTCATTAATGCAGATCAGTTCGGTTTTGTTTGAGCCTGTTAAAATGTGGAAACTAAAATTCTAATCTTAATTGCCTTTCTGTTGCTGCTTTTCAGATAAGACTGTAATTTACCCTCCCTTTTTGGAGCTGCACTGAGTGTATCGTGAGACTATACTGCTTAGTAAAAAAAGTGCTGGACCAGGCTTAGGGAGTTCCTTTTCCCAGCTTTGCCATTAGTCTAAATGAAAAACCTAGACAGTTTTTAACAGTTAAATTAAAACTTTTCACCTGTCAGTTTTAGTTTTGTCATTTTGATTTGCATAAATCACTTGTCACAAGTTAAAAACAGGAGCATAAGGAAACACCTGCCTCGTAGGCACTCATTGCTCCTGACTTACTGTTTCCTCCAGAGTATTCCAGTTTAGTTGCTCATGGTGGATTTTAAGAATGACAATGGTGTCTGTTGTTAAAGACTGACCTTCTTGATGATTAATGAAGAAATATTGATATTCTCATCTGCTCGCTTTCTGACATCTTTCTTCCTTTAATAAACAACTTACCCAGCAAGAAGCTCCTGAGTGGTCAGATCTGCTCTGTTCTGCACACTAACTGTGTAACGGATACACTTTCCCCAAACCTGTCAGCATACAGGACTCAAACTTGATTCAGATCTGCCTCATTCTTCAGGAAAACAGGAGTAGCTCCTTTGAAGTCAATGAAATTCTTCTGGTTTTGTGTATGGGAAAATGACTGAAGAATAAGGCCTTTTGTCTTCTTGCAGAGCAGCCATGCTGCTTAATAAATCATCATATCAGCAGCTGCTTTTCACCGGGGAACAGCACAATAATTGATGCTGCTGTCCAGAAATCCACAGAGGTTATTGATCAGGCCAGCCTGTTAGCATTTCTGTAAACCTATGGCATAAGAGTGGAATAAACAGGAATAGGAGAAATGCTGTATAGTAATTTGCAAAGCAATTTACACCAACATTTCAAAAATAATTGAATTAACACTTTTTTTTTTTGTATTTTCTATGCTGTTCCTGTAAATGCATCCTCACAAAGAACAACATAGCCAAAAACAACTTTTCTGCTTATAAAGCAGGAGACCCCGTAAATATTTTCATTGCATTAAATTTTCTTCTGTTTGTGATGATTCTATGATTCTATGAAAATTTGTGGCCTGAAAATCATTGTGCAATAAGTAGGGGTTCACAGGTCTTGAGGAAAGGAATGATTATCATAAAACTTCATCACTGAACATTCTGGAGGAGAATTTTATTTTTTTAATTATTCTGCTGAAACACAACCCAGAAGATAGTCCTTAGTTTATCTTGTCTCCTTATTACTGAGCTGTCTGTGACAATTTATGAAGCAACACCTGCATTGATAGCTCACTGTCCTCCCACTTCCTTCCTCCATTTGGCTGTTTGCTCACCTGTTACTTGGTGTCTGACTCCCCATGTAGAGCTCTTGGAGAGAGGATGGTTTGTTTTTTGCTCATTTTAATGGGTCTCTAAATAGAAGACTTTTAAACAGGATTTCCAAGGACTATTGCAAGTAATACAGTATTTCTCATTCTTCTACAGAGATGATTGTTTTAACTATTAAGAAACAAACAAAATCACCCAAACTACCACACAAACAAATTAACAAAAAACCTAGAACACTCAGACAAGGAAATAATTTAATAAAAAAAGAAAAAAGTGGAGAGTATAGAGTTTTCCTGGTATTTTGATATATAACTCACAAATGCAAGCAGGAAAGCAAATAGAAACAACAGAAATTAGTGGAATATATCTTTTGGATGCTACAAGGAAATAGCAGTTATATTCACTATCTCATGCCTTATCTTATTAGACCAGTCTGTTTTATGAACAAATACTTCTCTGTATCCTCACTGAGTTTTTGAGTGTTCTGACAGTTCATGCTCCTGCTTGTAATGGAGCCAAATAACTTGTTGCAGCTGTTTGTTCAGCAGACTCCAAAGCCCTCCTAGCAGAGTCATTACTAACTTAAACAAGCCACATTCAAAATCAATTACATGTCTGTACCTTGGAACAATACAGACCTAATTGTAGGCCTACATTTCTTCTAGGGTGAGGGAAAGAAAAATATAAAGTGTGTCAATATGTACTTTCCATGTTGTGCATGAAACCCTGTGCTGGTCTTGCTCTGTGTCCCAGAGGTTGCACCAAGAATTCTTAATGGGAGGAAGCAGTGCAGCAGGTGATTTTGAATAGCATGTGTTTGGATCTGCCTCACATACAGCTGTGCTGGGAAAGTGGTCTCTGTGTTCCCTGGAGATGCTAAATATTTGGTCTTCTTATGGATCAGCAATGAAACTCCTCACAAGATAATTAATGGCCAAGCTCCCTATTTCTGACAGCTCCCATTAAAATTGCAGGCAGCTGGCATAGCTGGCATGTCTGGGTAAAGGGGATAAATGAGATATGGCCTGCCAGAAAAGTCATAAAATGATTATAGCACTGGAACTGTGTTCATGCTGTAGGGGTATTCATAAAATAGAGCTGTAAATAAAAATCAGTCATAAGCCTAATTCTAAAAATAGGTTTTGTGGTAAATGCAATACAAGAGTGAACAGTAGGGGAGGGGAAGTATACTAATTAACAGTAGTATGTGATATAAGAATTAATTAGATTAGTTTACACCTAACTGTTACACCATCCTCCCACTTCTGTTATTGCTATAGCAAAAATAGCACTTGTGATCACATTATTTGCTGTCCTTTTTCTATGTTCTAAAAAATGAAATGATAATTACATAATCAGAATGCAATTAGCAGCTTGTCCCTTAGCACATAAATGTCCATCATAGTCAGTGACTACATCTTTTCAGGTTAATATGCTTATTTGCTTCCATTGTCATTGAATTTGTTAAGAGCATACATTGTTATAAACCTGAAGACCTTCTGAATTCTGCCTATTTGGATGAGAGTAGTTAATTCCTTCTGCTTTTCTTCTGTCTCTGGTTTAGTTGTTCAATTTAACACAAACTCTGTGACAGCACTGTAACCAGTTTACCTTTGATTTTGTTTTACTTGAAGTTCATTTTCTCCCAGCTACTAATAGTGTTTTGCAGAGCCTTATAAGGATTTTGGGGTATTCAAAAAATGCCTTTATTGGCCTAAATNTCAAAAAATGATGGCCAGTTTGTGTATAGCTAAAGCACACCTTTAGGCCAATAAAGGCAAAGGTCTGCACAAGGATCCTGAACTTCTCCATCCTGGCTTTTTACCTAGCCCACTGGAAATGNGTGTGCTTTAGCTATACACAAACTGGCCATCAAAGGTCTGCACAAGGATCCTGAACTTCTCTGTCCTGCCTTTTTACCTAGCCCACTGGAAATAAGGCACTTTTGAGGGTAATACAGAGGTGATTTCTGTAAATAGTATATGTGTTCTTTATACAGCCACAGAAGTTTCTAACTGTTCCTGCACAGACAGTACTGACAAAACTGCAAACTGGGATAACTGGAGCAGAGTAGTAATTAGAACTTTCTCATCCACAGCAGACTACAAACATAAGTTTGCAAATGACCAAAGGATGAACCCTCTTTAGAAATGCAGAGAAATGTTTCATCATTATTTGCTGCTAGTTTGGAGAGAATGTTACCAATATAGATAAACTTGTCAACCATGGTGAGGTCCTTTGATCTTGTGCTATGGCATAAACGTGCAGCTTAGTGATTAACTCTTTGTTCTTATTAGTCATTTTATTACCTTTTCTTCTTATCCCTCATTGTACATTTTCTGTCAAAATTTATTAGAAGTGGACTTACCGAAACAGTGCTCAGTTTCAGAACTTATTTCTGAATAAAGGAAAATCAATGGAGAAAGAACATTTGTCCTACAACAGAAAATAACATTTTAGTAGAGGATTAGTCCTGTAAGAGTTGTTGATCATCATTTCTTTACTGTTCCTTCAAAATCTAATCCAGTTCTTCTTGAATATCTCAGTTGTGAATCAGTTTTTGCCTAGTGTACTGAGCAAGATCCTCATAATGAGATTTAATTTTCTACACAAAATACAGAGGCTTTGTAGTCAAATGGATGATGTCTGAAGTAGAAGAGACTCTGTAAATAAACTTAATATTTTTTTGTCTGCATAATAACACTTTCAATTTCTGTTTCAGGGAAAAAGAAAGTGGCATCAACATCTTTTTTATACAACAGCACAGCTTCGTGTCTTTGACAATAGCAAACTTGAATCAGATTCAGAGTATGAGAGGATCCACTATTGTATCATCACAAAGAAAAAGAAATCCTAATTTCTCTTAATGTTTGTAGTTACACATTCTTTTATGAAATAGTTTATCTGTCATTTCACTTAGGTCATTTTTCTATCACTCACACAGAATATCTAATTGTGTTTTTAAAATTTAGAGGGTTAGATTTTGACAAACTATAAAACATTTTCATCTGATGAGTTAAATCAAATGAAATGAAATTCCAAAGAATCTGTTAGTTCAGTCTGATTTGGCCTTCTTAAAATGACAATGTAAACTCGGTGGCTTTAGCAGACAGACCTAGTGTTTTAAAAGTATCACCAATACCCTAGTATATCATTGGATATCATTGTTTCTTTCAATGGCTTCCAAAGTCACCTGGATCACAAATAACATCAACATCTTGGAAATGGTGGAATGATGTTAACTTCTCCCAGCAGTGAGAAAATGGAGCATGTTTAAGAGGTGACAAAGTGTGGAAAAGAAACCAGAGAAGAAGGAAGAAAGGGCAAAATGTGGATAAAAGCACACAAGAAGAGAGCCTGAGCTGAAGGAGCTCATCATACATTTCAGCTACTTCTTTGGATTGTATAAAGTATTTTTTCAGCAGATTTGTACTAGGGAAAGACTCATTTTGGTATGTCTCATTGAAATCACTCCAACTCAGCAGTGGCTAGTTTGCAATACAATTTGAAACCCAGAGGTATAAAAAGACTAAGTTTGCAGAGAGCTCAGTAAGAAACTTCAGCATAAAAGAAATGGCCAGGGTCCTGGAGGATCAGTCCCAGAAGCCTGATGTAAATCCATTGCTTCCATTTCATAAAGCCACATCATAAACCTCACAAACTAATATACATATAATCAATTAGGAGACTACCTCCATCCTTACTTGTTTTGGAAGGACATGTATTTTGACCCATCCTCTCCTTGGTTGTATACCACAGCTGTAAATAGCCCTGTGTTGAGTGCAACATGTGTATTCAGTGCAAAAATAAACCAATGTTATCATTTGCCTTTGCCTGAACAAGAACTACTATCACATTATGAACCACGTGCTAACCCCACGCATTATTACTTTATCTTACTCTGCAGAGAAAAGAAGGAGCAGATTTTGGGACAGGTGTGAAATGAGTGATAAAGGGTGCTAAGTACTAAAATCTACCTTATGAAGACAGAAATGCAACATTTATTGTGAGTAAAACTGCAAAGAACAGTATTTCTGTGGGGATGTGCAAAAGTTAGAGATACAGTGCTGGTGTCTCAACTCTACTTCATAATACTTACAGGAATGTATTCCTAACATCAAAATACATGAAACATTGGTTTTAAAATGCATGTGTCTCTAGATACATGTACCTACATATCTGTTCATGAGTGTCCTCTATATCCTTGCTCCTCACTCCTGTTATTGACTGAGATATCTTCAATCCTTTCATTACAAATGTATGCATCCTTTTCAGTCTTATAAAACAGGAGAACACACTTGGGGGAAAAAGGAATTTCTTCATACTACCCTAATGTTTCACAGATTGGATTTCTGTGGCTTTTTCCTAACTTCCTTTTCTGGGAAACAAGCTACCAAGTAAATGGGATGTTTTAAATCTGAATTTATCTGACAAGAATCTAACCTGCATGGCAAATTGTTAGCGTCTAATAGGAGTTTGTTTCAAGCTGGTTTATGTCAATTCTGCTATACTGGGGCAGGAAGGACAATGTGACATTAACATTGCAATGGGTTAAGTCCCCTCCTTGCATGGGATCACACTAAGTTCACTGCATAATTCATGGTTATATATTCAATGACTGCCATTTAAGAGTGGATCTTTTGGTTCACCTCTAACTCCACTTGTTATAACAAATAAGCCATATTTGCTTTTGAATTGCAAGAGAAAATTGGGTGAAGAGGAATGCAAAAATGCTTTCTGGGGACCTTTTATTCTTTAAAAGGAAACTTGAAATCAGAGTTTTGATTGCTAGAGTGCTGTTTACCATTTAATCTCTCTTGATAGTGTAGTAATTTAAGGCTTCTCAACATCTTGTCTTGGATGCTTAACAACTTCTGGTGTTTGGGTCCCAGCTGTACATCTTAAGTCATACAAAGGGGACATGAAAACAGTGATCTACCTCTGAAAACATCTTTTTGAATCAGAAAAATGTGCACTGTGTGACTGGAAGGAGAATTTTGTAAGTATCAAAATGGGAATTATTAATCAAAGCCCAAAGGATGCAGTTTCCTCTAAATGAACATGCAATTGCATGCAACAGGATGTACATCACTTGGGCAGTGTTTGCAAAATTTGAGTGCAGTGTTGTGCCCTAATGTAATATATATTGTGCATATACTGGATGATAAATACAGTCCATGAACTTGCTAAACTTATAAACTATTTTATTAGAGAGGAAAAAAACTACATGTAAATTTAAGAAACAATGTTTAAAAAATTGCTTGAGAAACAAGCAAATTGTTCTCTAGGGAGGAATGCTGAGGAAAATTGCAAAGTTGCTTCCATGTATAGTAAAATCTTATGCACATGCCTTTTCCCTACTCCCTATAAACCAGCAGTGCCTCAAATTTGAGTTACTTATCCAGGTTTTTGCTCCAATTCTGTTCTGCATTTCACTCCTTATCAGTTATTGAGAACAGAGCTCTGCTAATGCAGAATTTTAAAGGCAGATATTTGCCCTATATAAAAAGGAGGAGAGTCAGACCAAATGATCTCAAGAGGTCTCTTCCAACAGAAATGATTCTGTGCTTTTCTGACAAATTCAAGCACTCTTCTTGCTTGGAGGTGGAATACATCTCCACAACCTGTTGAGCTGTAGGAATGCACACCTAATTCACCACTGCATTCCCTCTTCCCACAAACACTCACTTCAGTGCTTTATCCTCTAAAATGAGCAGTATCCACTCAATTCTTAACCTAACAAGGTGTTAATAACTAATAGCATGAAAAATAGAAGCATTAAAGGGTTATTGATATCCAGATAAATAATTGTTTCAGTTATTGGTTCAATTATTGATTAAGAACCAGACCATAGCCAAAATCTACTGACATGCAGGATATTATTCTGTCTCCTTTCTTGATAAATTTCCTAGTACTTAGCTTCACCCTTCAACATCTAACAAAAGTATTCTCAGAAGGAAAAGAAATTTGAGGTTATTATTTTACATGTGAACGAAAGTGCAGTTGATTGCATTTAGTTATCTTTAACTATACTTTCTCTTCAGATGTAAATAGCTGGTGACTTTGGTGTGGATTTGGCACAATTGCTGTAAGGGCTTCTCATCTACAGATGTTCTACTTCTCTATTGCATTCCACATGCTGATACTCTGTTATCAACTAATGGTTTCTGTTGGAATTTTTTTTAAATATCCTTCACTTATTGGACTTATATTCTTAAGTGTACTATTGTTAGATTGTGAGAACTCTTTGGAAACCTAATATGGCCACAGCTGCAAAGATATTACCTATCAAAAATTTACTTTTCATAATAATTGCAGAGAAGGAAACTGACAAAATACATTAATGCCAGTTCTGTAGAAATGACATTCATTACATAGATTTCGACAGTAAAGATTATCACTAGCTGTAGTTATACATTAAAAAGTTATTATAATTATACATGTAAAAGAGATAAGGAGTGAATGTATAAACATATCTTTACAACCTAAGATTCTTCTGGCTCATTTCAATGCAATATAGGAAATATTTACTACTACTTTTTTACTACTGCTGCTTAGTTCACCTGGAAGAGGGATATATGGTCAGTTTAAACATCCCAAACCTGTTGCTTGTTGCCAGTGTAGCTCCATGTACCTGAGGGTTTAATGGTGTGTATCTCATAGAAAGGTTATTTTTCTCTCACACAAAAGATTGGGAAGCTGAATCCAACAATGTGTCCAAAATGTTAACAGTTTGCAGGCAACAAAGAAATTCCAGACTTCACGGCACCTCATTGTCCTCCCTACTGCAAAGGCTGCAGGTATTCTCAGTTGAAGTTTCTGATTCTGTATTCATTTCCTTACAAGCTCTATCATCTTCCATTGTCACAAAATGGTAAGAAGTGCCATTTGTTTTGCAGAGAAATTATAATACACCATTACCTCCAAATATGTGAAAGTTACTAATTAAGTTAGCTTTAGCTTCCAGAGAAAGACAGAAAATCTGTAACATATTCTGACCAGTTTAACTGGGATTCAGGTTAAGTTCACTGAGATTGTTGAAGTTTCTGTGAGTTTTCACCATGGAAAGTCTACAGGGAAAATCCTCAATGAAATGAGTAGAGATACACCAGTTTATATAAATTGATGATCTAGTCTACTGTCTGATGTGCAACAGGTCAGTTATAAAACTATTTGCATATATATATGTAATATAGATAGTTATACATTTAATGTTAGACACCCAGCAGTACATTCCTGTTACTGCTGGAATAACAAAACCCACAGTGGGGAATTTTGTCTAAATAAATAGTCAGCCTGTTTTTGAATACAAGCGAGTTAAAAGATCGACTACAAAGATGCCATCAGTTTGAATCAAGAGGTTGCTTTTACAACTTGCAAATGTCTTCTTACTTTTTTCTGACTCATTAAAGCTTTTATGAATCTTGCCAGATGTTCGAGGCCTCAGGGAAAGTCAAACGCACAAGGAAATATGACAAAAGAAAAATGAGTAGATAAATACACTGAGAATTGTGCTGCATTTTTGTTTCTAACATAACGTATCTGCTTTGGCCTTTTCTTTCTTTGGGAACAAAATTTCTTACAGCACTTCCATTTGATAAATAGAGACCTGTATTTTCTGATACGTGGAAAAACTTCTGGTAACCCATAATGTTATATACTTTTGAGCTGGCATTTTAACTGCAAATTATAGGTCACCTTACACACTCTGTGGGTCTGTTTTGATCGATGTTGAAGCATAAGCATCATAAACATAAATAGAAAACTTGGTGATCTTGACTTTTTCCCATGTGTCCAACAATATTTATTAAACATTATCCCTTTAAAAAGCAATCTAAGCATCATTTATTACAGAATTTTACTGAAAATCCTTTGGAAGATATGTAATTGCTATGTTTGCCATGTATTTTTACAGCAGCACTACAGTAGCAATTTTATGTGTAGTGCAATAGTCAAATTTTCACAGTACATTTAATTCTGTCGCTGCCATAAAGCATAGAACATTGCTATTAAACTTGAAATGCAAAATCATTTGGCAGATCTTAGCCTGTGTTAGGAAGAGTGGTCTTCTGATTTTTGTAGACAGACTGTATTTGCAAATCAATTAATCTTAGCAATGTTGCCACAACAGAGGGGCATACCCCAGGCACAAAGAAATGTGGGTAATCATACAGCAATGCAGCCTGGAATAACACAAGGAAGGAGTTTGATGCCAAGGAGATAGGCTCATGCTAAGGCAGTGGCAATGAATCACCTTCCCTACGGTTCAAGAGCAAAGAGCCAAAATACTTTGCCTCCAAACTCCAGCAGAATTCAACATTTCCTCTTAAATGATCCAGAAAGAGGCAGGAAAATTCTCTCCAGCACAAGCCAAAAAGAATTGGATGAATTAAAGGATAAAGCCAAAGACATTCTGCAGTGGTATAGTGCATATTAATACTACATGCTAGGGACAGTTTTGAATTTACTACAGTAGCTTGATTACTTTCCATCTCAGATAAATCCAGTCAAAACTGTAATAAAACCTTGTAGTCAAAGAAAAGTGGGTTAATATCACGTTTGTTGCAGCTAACAAAAACCTACATTAGAGCAGCTCCTTCCAGTCATGTGGAACATGATTAGGCACAAGTAGAAAATGTGTCCCTAAAGACCACAGCTCTGTAACGATGAATGCTTAATTCCAACAAGATATATTACCTTAAATAATTAATGTTTTACAATACCAGGTGATAGAAATGTAATAATTACACTGTATTTCTTATTGGCATTTTCCCTTATACAAAACATTTCTGAAGTCCACCATGGGCCATACTGAGCATACATGTCAACTATTCAATAACTTTCAGTCTGCTTTTTGCATAGGAAGTTTTGTGTTAGATTTTTGTGTGCTTTTTTTCTATATCTCTCCCCAATCTGGTCTTCTGAGGTAGTTCTATTTACTAAAAAAGATATTTTAAGTAAACTACCCAATACTACAGGAAACACAGGGTAGAAAATAGTGAATTAAAGTGAAACGATGGTCAACTTCAGTCATCCTAACAATAAATACAGAAAGAGAAGCATCTGCTCATGTAATATGATTCATATGCACAGTACTCTCAACAAAAAGAACTAAGAGTATTTGAACTGAATATTAGATTATTTGTCTTTCAACTATTGGAATATCTTGGCATAATAATTAAAGTTTTGATTGGAACTATTAAAAGGAAAACTTTTGATTGTTGAGAAAAAAATAAAAAGGTCATATGGTAAAAATAGTCACAGAGACAGACTGAGACATAATTATAGTCCCACTATTGTCTATGTGTGAATACTTTATGGCATTAATTACTGAACATATGTAAATGTATTTTTACTTGAATTGAGTGCATTAAAAACAAACCCACTGTACAGCATTTATATGCTATTTTTGGCCTGAAATCTTATCTAAGGCAGTTTTTTAAATCTTTACATATTTATTTATTTGGAAGGGTTAAATAACTGGGTGAAGGTCTTGCAGAGATTTTCAACTTCCAAGCTGCATTAACAAGTGCTCTTTTACTTTTAGGTGAAGCCATCTTATCAGCTACTACTTGTCCAGTTGTGCGCATGAACTTCTTTTCTAGTTCCTCTTCTACACTCTCATACACCTGGGTGAGATCTTAAGTTAGAATGTTAAGGGAACAGTAGGAGAAGTGTCCTCTAATCATTTTTGTAGCCCTACTCTGTATTCTCTGCAGAAGTTCCCTGTCCTTGAGCAGGAGAGATTACAACTGGACACAGTAGTCCAGATGTGGCCTCATCATGGCAGACTAGAGGAGGAGGATAACCTCCCTTAACCTGCTAGCCACACTCTTCTTGATACCCCCCAGGGTGCCATTGGTCTTCTTGGCCTCAAAGGCACATTGCTGGCTCATGCTCATCCTGCTGTCCTCCCAGACATCCAGGTCTTTTTCCATAGAGCTTCTTTCCTGCAGATCAATCCCTAACTTGTACTGGTCCATGGGGTTATTCCTCCCCAGGTGCATTACCCTACACTTGCCCTTGTTGAACTTCATAAGGTTTTCTCTGCCCAACTCTCCATTTTCCTGTACTATAATTAAAATTACTTTATGTCAGGGGATATTTTTTTACAGCACCAATATATTTTGCCTCACATAAAGGCGCCGTTAGACATGATACCAATAAAAAGCAGCACTAAGGAAATGTCTCATTCCTACAGAGGTGGATCAGATTTTGAGTCCCTACTCAGATTTGCTTCAGGTTTATTTTGACTTTGGGATTTTCCAGAGTCAGACAAAATAGAATTTATTAGAAGGATGCCAAGATTAGCTCTATTGCTTTAGTCATTTTTGTAACCGAGAGCCAGGGCTTTTTTATATATATATTTTTTTCACAGTTTTATATGAGGTGACTTTAGAGACATTCAAATTCCACATTTCCAACCCCCCTACCCCACCTGCCCTGTCCCCCTTAAACCTTGTGCCAAGAGGTTACCTCTGCCTAGTGATAAATTGAACTGATTCCTGTTAGTCAAACACTTATTTGAGATGGAAAAGAGATGGGTATCTCCAGTTCTGCTGCAGCTAAATTCAAGTTCTGATCACAGCAAAGGTATTTCTAAAAGAAAGTCTAGGGAAATCTGTGTAACCTAATGATAATTATACGCATACCTAACTCTCTTCCTTTGCTGATCACTTAAGCAAGAATCTTATCAAGTGCCATACTCTTGTCAAATATTCAGGATGCATGTTTAAATGAGTTGGTAAAGAGAAATTTGCTGAGGCACAGGCTTCTCTTCAGCAGTCCAAGGAATTATACTTCTTTTAATAGGAATGAATGTGAGGAAAACTTTTTAAACTCAAGCAGGTGTCAAAACTGTCAGACAACTATCCTGCATGCTTCCAAAAATTACATATGCTGCTGGTGGGGTGGAAATAGGTTTCAGTTGCAAAACACATCAGAAAAAGTTGTCTGTGAGCTAATTTTGGGAACAGAATGTATATTTTTCTCTGGAGTTCTACGTTATGTCATTGTACAACTCTGTAATGTCTGTGTATACATCTACCATTGTAGTAATGCTTTCTTTTCTAGATTCAAGAAAGTCTTTAAAAAAGTTTTAAATACTAAAAATTAGTCAAATTTTAGCTTGCAATAGCTTTTTATTGTATTATGCTTTAATTCATAGCCAATAGAGCTGAGAGAAAACCAGTGAAGTTTTCTGGTTGACATTACAGGTGTCCTAGGACTTGAGGCTTGCAGAAGGCCCTGCTGCAGGGATTGCCCAACTTTGCTTTAGTGATTTTGAACCACAGATACGCCCCTTTACACTCAATATGTATCCTACTGAGATTCAAACATCTCCACAGAAGTTTTCACTGAGATTCCTATTCCCTTGAAGAGCTAGTGTTCAGCATCTGAATCTGGATTCATAGGGTTCAGTTCCCAAATGTTGGTGCCCATAGTGAGCTTTGTTATATGAAAACTAAGTGCAGTTTCCAGGCACACTAATAGCTTGCCTTCTTCTTCATCCACCTACTGAAACCAGATTACTGCAGATAGCATGTTTAACTAATTTCCTGTCAGTTTAGGTTTGATTGTCTTAACTATCATTTCCTGTGATGCAGTGCTATTGTAACATGTCCACCTAGCTAATAAGAATGATGTGAAATGTATTTTGTATTTTCAGTGGATATGCTACTGAAAAATAACCGGAACACATACTTTTAGCAGGTATGTTAGTCTTGGCTGTTCTTCCAAGCTGGATTTCCTGATACCTTTTGCTGTTCCCATATCTCATCTCATCTCCCATCCTGGATGTGCAGTGTAAGAAAGAGCAATGCTTTCAGGGAGGAGTATGCCTGTGTTGACCTTTAGAAGGCTCAGTAAACGAAAAAGGACATATCAAATTGAACAAGATGGATTTATAGTGTTTCTGGCAGTACAGGTTAAACAAATACTGAACAAACTCAAAACAGAGCTGTCCAGATTTCACAGTTTAGCACTTCAGTCCTGTAGAATGACTCATGGGAGACTGGTAGAGGAATATTTACTTATTCTGGTTTGAACTATGAATCATGCCAAGTGATGCTGAAGATTGAAAGGCTGGCTAAGTGTGCTTGTAATGAGCCTCCCTTTGCAAGTCCAGGTCAAGCTCCATGCTTTGACACTGACATTCAGCCTGTCAGATGTAACCATTTCATATTGTTAGTTGACAATGTTGCCTTCAGCAAAACAGCAGTACAGAGTAAAGATTTCACCAAGTCTTTGCTTTCGCTGAAACAAAAAGTTATCTCTGCATTTAGCCAGGGCAAGGAGACTGTATTTAGTTTTATGTTTGAACTAGAATTTAAAACATTAGTTTGGGTCAAGTTAATTATAATAGTGGGTTTGTGCTCTAGGAAATGAATAGAAGCCAATGAAAAGTTGCACAGCTAGGTATAATCCTTTGGACAGGGCCTGTCTGGTGAGGCAGTTCAATAATGGATTATTGGATAAGTCTGTAATTAAATGCCAACCTTCAAGAAATTGTCTTTCTTATTTTTATGCTTCAAGCACTCTGAAACATAACCCAGCAATGAGTAACATAGAAATCTCATAATATACCTGTAATCCTGCTGAAGTAACCTTATCTACTGCTGTATTAAAGACAGAATGTTCTCTGCTTTTAAGGCCTTAATATAAAAGTGTATAATAAGTTTTACATGGCAATCAAGTCCCTTCTCCCAGCTGGTCATGGTTGCACTTCAAGAACTATGAATCTTTTCTATCAAACTTCTTCAATCTAATATTTTTGCTGATTTAGCAGTTCTCAGCTATTGCAACATTATTGGCTGCATTGTAATTTATGAATCCACTGCTGTCTGTATCACATGGGAATGTGCAATGCAGCAGCAGCAGCAGATATTAAAGTAAGGAAAGAAGCAGGCAGAGGCCAGGCTGGTTTCATCATTAGAGCTCTGACTTTAGAGTCAAAATCTGGATAATATTCCCAATCCTGTTAAAAACTTCCTATGCAGTCTTGAGAATATCACTGAATGTGAGGTTTATCTCATCAGGAGACAAAAAGTTGTCTAGGCTACTTAATTAGACTCTCTACACAGCAGGGAGACAGCAGTATCTCCAAGAGAAGGTGAACTTGCCCTAGGCATTGTCTCACTTGCTGTGCTTTTTGGTAAGAGGGGAGATAAGGCTTAGAGTCTTACACTTCATGAGTTGAGTCCTCTTTATAGTCCAAATTTATCACTCACGAACATGAGACATATTCTGATTAATTGTAAAGTAAGAGCAGGACATGGCTAGCACAATGGTTTTGGTCAAACAGTGCATTCTGAAAACTAGCCTGGACTTAAATTTACACAAGACTGAAAGTTTTGTTCAAAATACTATAAACTGGTTTGTTTTGTTAAAAATGATAATCATAACTGTAAAGAAGTCATGGCAAGAAATGAAGGATCAGGTTTATGATATGAAAATTCAGAAATAGATTTTTTTAAAAGTGATTAAAGGGAAAATTAAGGAAATTCAAGTAATTGTGGGAGCTGTTCAGAAAACATATTGGATCCTTACATATCTCAAAACAAAGCTAGTGGATGCATTGAAAGAAAACACAAAGTGATAAAATAGATAAATCATGTGGGTAAGAATGAGAGGTTGCATAGCCCATTTTAAATACTGGAAAGTCAGGAAAAGTGGTGCTAACATAAAGGAATGTAAAGTTTGAAAGGTAAGATATGAAGCAAGATTAAGAAAAAAAATTGAAGGCATAAAGACAAAGAAATGCTCTTTTAAATTATGCTGACAGATCAGCGGTATTGCAGAACGAGCCAGTGGGTCTGCAGGCCCTCCAGAGTACAGAGAAACCAGTCAAAAAGCACAAGATTGCAGGGAAGATAAATGGATAAATGGTGTCTTTGCATCTGTCTTCACCACAGTGGGTGCAGGAAAGATGTCTACATCACAGCTACTCTTTACAGTTAATTTGGTACAGAGGTATCAAAGAGCCAGGAAGCAAAGCAAGAATTTAACTTGTTACGGTTCAATCAGGGGCTACAACACAAAATACAATACTACAGTGATCTACTGTGATTGAATCAGTTCTGCTGATTGCTATCACAGAATGCTGTTGCAAGACTCTATTGTCTCTACTGTCTATTCTCAATGTTGATTTAGGTAACACTGCCTCAACTTTTTGTTTGAAGGAGGGGATGGGGGAGAAAAGCCAGTGATGTGTTGCTTATTATTACAGAGCATACAAATGCAGAGGAGAACACGGTGAAAATAAAGGTGTCTCCCCTCAAAACCATTCTGCATGCAGATAGGCATGTGTATGAAAATCTAGCATAGAATAGTAATTGTTCTAGGTTCCCTAGACCCAAAATGTTGTTTCATTATTGTGCAATAGAAGTCCCATCTGAACTTCTTTCATAATCTCTAGTGAAACTAATTCTAACAAGTTCTTCAGGTTTCCTTTAAATAACATCAGGAAAACTGTCTTCATTATATGGACAAACAGCAAAAGTCTTTATGTTTATGTAAATAGTTTATAATTTAATTAAAGATAATTACTTATATGTATATGCTGATTTTTTACTTGCTGATGCAAGTAAGTGTTGACTTTAATTAAACCATACCTAAGCCATAAAAACAATATTAAACCATAGTAACAAAATTTGTAAATTTCCCAAATCTAGAGAAAGCTAACAGTTGGATTTGAGCTGGCTCCAGGTGTCCATCTGTCATTTACTCAATTTTTACCTGTATCTCCATGCCTATGCAGGCTTCTTTCAAGGTCTTCATACTTTCAGTCATTTTCATTAGCATTCAGATGTGTCTCTAATCCATGATCCAAGCTGCCAGCAACAAGTAGGGAACACACACAGTGGTGAAGGGTTTTTAGGTGTCATCACTGACGTTGTGGTTCTTGTGAAAGGAGACACTTGTGAACCTTGTGCATGGACAGAACTGGGTTGATTTTCTTGACTTGTAAGCCTGAAAGAAGACAAGGGTGAAGCTGTAGCTGTGGCTGTTTACCTTCTTCATATCTTGGCTCTCCCCAAACCAGAAGTGGAGAAGATCAGAGCCGATTCTTTGTAACCTCTTCAAACCTGTGTACACCTGCTTGATGTGCACAAGAAAAAGTGTTTATCCATTTGAAATAAGTCAAGGGAACAATTGCATATGACTATCTGGATCTGGCCAAGAAGCAATTGCTTTATTGCTGCAGCATGTGTTGGATCTTTGTTTTCTAACCATCCTGCTGGGAAAAGTGCAATAAAACCCATTTTGCAATCGTTTCTCTCTCCATGGCGCTAAGGGTTCCCTCTTCCATCCTGCTCCAAATAACACATGTGAATGCCTTGTCTTTTGTTTTTAAGTTGGGACAGCTCCACAGGGCACATATTAACACACATTAATGAATGGATTATTGCCTTGTCAGAGCTTCCGGTGATGAATCTAGAGACCATTAAAGACTAGGCATTGATTGCACTGGAGACTGTAGCTCTCTGTTTAATCCCTAGCAGGTGGGCACTGGTGCAAGCTTCACCATCTTGCATCAGCAGTGAACCTCGAATGTGACCTCTCCAGAGGGAGAAGGGTAATTCATTTGCCATGTTTACTTTATCTTCAGCTTCTTTTTAGAGGCAGGCTTCTAACTGTGCTGAATTGTTCTAAGCAAGGAGTGGCAGATGTGTGATGTGGGCTCAGGTTCTTGAAGGATTCTGTAGCAGTCACTATATGCTTGACCTTCAGGCAGTTTAAAGTCAAGTCCCCATGGCTAAAAACGAGTGTATATTATGAGCTCTGTTAAATTAACTGTAGCTTTCTTGGTGGACCTTCACTCCCAGAGCATATATTAAAATTATACTCCTGCATCATGATTTTAATTTCTGTTAGACAAAAGAACTGCTTAGTTACTGCAGTGGTTTTACAAAGTAATTCCTAATGAAAGGTTGAAAGCAGACTAAATCAGGGCAAATTAGAAACAAAGACCTTTTTGTTTTTCTTAGGGAATGTGCAAACACAACATAGTTTCTTTTGTCGATCATAACACAGTCCCAGATCTCCTTTGACTATCATGCCAGCAATCAATTTAAAAAAATACAAAACCAAAAAAACCAAAAAAACAATCAAACAAAAAACCTCTCACCAGCAAGAAGAAAGAAGAAACAGTTACCTGTTTACTGAAGAAACAAACAAATTGCTTGTAGAATGCTGAGGCTTAAGTTTACAGCTTAAAGTCAGACATCTTTCCTAGCCTCTGTTGTTCACTGGAAAATATTTTTGCCTTGAGTTTTGTAGAGATAGCTCCTCATCTGGCCTAAGTAGCTGAAATGGAGGATGGGAAGGAATGCAGCCCTTCTGAAGATGGTGAACTTGTTAGTGACCAAGTGTCTCAGTTCACAGATTTTTCACAACCTTGAATGAGGAATGAATGCTTTATTGTTATTCAACCACTTAATTCACATTTAATTCAACCAGATAAAAGGAAAATCTGACTAGAAGAATTCTCTCATAAGAGCCAAAATAGATAATAAAGTTACAAAAAGGCAAAAGTAGAAATGACGGATGTGAAAAGCTGCAAGAAAAAGTATGCTCAAATTACTTTAATCTTATGCCATGTTCAAATCATAATGTTTTCTATCTTTCTCTTTCCCTTATCAAACTGATTTGCTGTCCTTTCATGACTAGGTGGTTGTCCATGTTTCATTCCTTATGCATACCACAGACCTCACTTTTCAAATTTTGGAGATGATTTCTCCACTGAAGAGACTTGATGAGAGTGCATTGCTTCTTGTAGAACATTAGCTCTCATAGACTCTTTCTTTTGATGTCTTCTAGGATGCCCAGAAAGATTTATCCTTTCTTCTGTAGAAGTTCTCAAATTCCTCATTAACCATGAGAGAAGCTTCCCATGTTTCTTAATTAAATAAAAAATAATAAATTTTCTTTTACTCTCCTTAGGGTTGAAGCACTCTTTTTATTAGCATTTCTCTGCCTCTTAACAGCTGGTGTAAGGTTTGATTTTTTTTCACTTCAGAGATGTTTTATCAGGCCTGAACTTGAACTTAATCTGAATTCATCTAAACACTGACCTGCAAGTTGTAAGACAGATGAGAAATAAGTTTGCTTTCTGTCTCATTTTCATTCCTTCCTCTGGCACCAAGCTTGCTGACTTCATCACTTCAAATTTCATACTAGTACCTCATGCTTATTTTGCATGTTCACAGACATGTGGGGATTTTTCTACTCATGAGCACTGGTCTGCTGGTAGATGGTATCATTCTTAGCACCTGTCAAAATTTATTAGACTGTATAAAAGACTCCTCAGTTTGGAGGCATTCAAAATGTGCATTTTTAGTTCAGTTAATTAGGTGTAAGATACATGACACAGCGGACTACCTATGCAAGGTGGCTGTCAAGCACCACACCTGCAGGAAACATCTTCTTTGGATAGATGTACACAGCGTCAAGAGATTAAGCTCCACTGCTCCATCTCGTGGGAGGAACTAAGCACATCATGATGCACTTGTCAGACAGGTGCAACATCTCTGTAGCCTCTTGTAACTGCTTGAGTAAAGAGAGAAAAATTCCATGAGCTGTGAAGGCAAAGATCAAAAAGGAGAAACAAGTGACACAAATTCAGCAGTGTTCTCTGAAGATGAGTTTTCATTTGCATACAAGTTTTTCATAAGTCCACTTCAACATTCCTGGAGAAATGAAATTCCAGAGAGTTTTGTAGCTCTCAGATGTAGGAACAAAACCAGGGCAATCCCCTCTACAACCCCCCCAGTTAATGTGTAGTAACTGAGAGTTGCTGCCTTGGAGCTCTTCTAATATTCAGACTCTCTGACCCTACATAATCCTATGTGCTAAATCCTCATCCACCTCTTTTGGAATCTATTAAAACTGCATTTACTTAAAGCTATCCTAGCTAAGTGGTTTTCATGTCATTAGTGGAGGCAATGGACTGTCTTTGTTACATTGTTTCCTTTCCATTTATTTCTAAATCTTCATGTCCCTTTGATCCCAAAATAGATGTCTGCTCCTTAGGATGTGGGGTTTTGTGTGACAGATTAGTAATGACAGATCACCAGGGAATTGTTTGTGATTATTTTATCAATGAAAATATCAGTACAATCCAGTTTTATCAGTGTTGTTCTATGCAGTCCCGCTGTTATTATTTTTCCTTCAAAGGGTTCAGTAAAATGGGAATGTATCAGGAAAATTGTGCAAAATCTGAATGCAGGGTTGTCTTCAATGTGATCTGGTGAAACTATAGAAGATTAAGAGGAAACATAGTCTGCTTTTTATATTCAGCAATGCAATTCTGATTCCAGTAAATATAGTATGTAAGCAACTCTTTTTTCCTTGAGGACTGGTAGTGTAGGGCCCTCAGAATGTATTATTGAGAGGGGAAATCAGCTGAACTGCCTTTATTACCTTAGTCTAGGAGGAATTCCATGAAAGTCAAACATGAATATTTTACTGGGGAAGGGAATGCCAGTTTGATTTGCTGTAATTTATTTATAAGTTAAGTTTCTGAAGCTTTTTAAGATACATGTAGCATTTGTGGGTCACACTCTGCTTTTTTATGCCAATACACAGAAAAACTGTGTTGTCTTCAGTGAGATCAAGACATATTTACACAGCTATGAATGAAAGTAATATTATTACTAATAAGTTTGGGTCTTGATTCCCTCACTTTGCTTACACAAGATGAAAGGACATAGACCCTTCAGGTGTCTTAAAGAAATTTAACACATAGGATCTAAATGTTCCCCCCTGTAATCCATAGGGGAATGAAGGCCTCAGAGTTTCTGTTTGGCCATGATCTGCAATTATTGTTGTCTTGCCTTCCAATCAAATGAAAGCAAGGTGTTCTTTCACTAATTAGGTATAACAAGGTTTGACAATGTCTAGGAGTTTCCCTCCAGTCCAAAAGGCTGCCAGCAGTTGTCTGACTTGCAGAGGGGAATAGGGTGAAATCCATGACAGCCCATGGCACATGGGAGGAAGGGTTTGGAATTACTAATTGCAATGCTATTTGCAACATAAATAAAGGTAAAATTTGAACCCAAGATTGAAGAACACTGATGAAAAAGAGCCCACCAAGCACTTAAGATTAGAAAAATAGAAACAGTGCAAGTTTCTTACCTATTTTGTCATCCTTGATTTAGCAGTGAGTTTATAAGGAGGAGGAATTGTCAAAATCTTAGATATTAGTGAATGATTTATTAGGTGTCCTAAAGCAAACCTGTGAGCCACAAGATATAAAGAAAACAGGCCTCAAATGGTCAGTCCAGATTTACTGCTAAAGACTGTTATATTCATTAGAGAATCTAACAAAGAAAAACATTATAAATATCAAAACCATGTCTGATCTTCAAGCTGTAAAGTAGAAGTTTCAGAAATTTCAAGATGGGTGATTTGTTTAACGTTTGCATTACCTGCATGACATTGTGTAATCTCAGTGTCACACTCATGAATGACAGCTCTGAAGATCAAACTGACCACTTTGCCTCATGCTGACTTCCCCATCCATTGCTAATTACAATGTTTGCCTTTGTGGGTCTTTTATGTGCTTGGCATTCAAATGCTTTTTCCCCTTGTGGCCTCTGCTGGTGTGATCCTGCTTCAGCAAGAAAGCATGAAGCAGAGCTGTTTGGGTTTCCATGCTTCTCTTACTGCGCTTTCACCTGGCTGCCAGAGGTTGACAGAATTTTGTCAGAAACACCAGAATAATTCCCACTAGTCAGTGGACAAACATTCAAGCTCAGTAATACCCCTTACCTTCCCTGTCTTGTGAGACTATTAGATAACGTCTGCAAAGTGCTCTAAAGTCCTTGGATGAAAAGCAGCATGAATGTGAAAAAAAACAGTACTAAAAACACATCTAGAATTTTAATATGCATGTATAGGTGGGTGGGTGTGCATGTTTCAGTATATATAAGTATGTATTCCCACATACATTTAGAAACACTGTATTTAGGAATCTGAAGCTGCTGCATATCAGCACCATCCAGTAGACTTAATAGCTCTCCAGAGTTACACATTAAACTCCTTTTTTCAGTTGTCAGGATTATGCTCTGCAGTTTTCCCAAGAAAGCAAATCCAGGTCCTTTGCAGGGAAGACAGTGGTCTTCACCACATCGGCCATGAAATCTGAAAAAACCCACAAGCTTTTGTAATAAATTGAAACATTCACTGAACAAAGATATGGTTAAATCCTTACAGTTTTAGATTGTAGCCTAGGATGCTCCAACAAAAATCATTCCTCTTCATTGCTTTCATGTTATACCTCCCAGTTGCCTAACAATGAACTGATTAGGTATCTGCATGATAGGTATCTATTTTTGCATCCATGCAGTACTAATGCAGCTGCATATCTACAGCCTTCTGAACATGTAGTCAGCTATTCTCCTTTTTTCTCCTTTTTTCCTGGTAGACCTCAAGTAGTTTGAGATTTCCTTTAGTGATTTCTATATTTCAGTACCTGTAACTGCATCCAGTCGTCTTTGTAGGATCTGTGTATAAGATTGATCTGGTCATTTTCTGAGAATTCAGATTTAAAATAAAATAAAATAAAAATGTTCAGAATTTAGGCACACGGTACACTTAGGAGATGGCACTCTTTAACTAAAACCCAACCAAGATTGTCATGGTTTTTTTTCACTGCTGCTGAAGAGTGAAGACTGCTGAAAACTTCTTAAACTTTTCTTCATTAAAATAACTATTTGCAATTAATTTGCAGTCAGTAAACATTCTGGAGCACATTGCACAGCCTTACAATGTTTTTTTGTCCTCCACTCAGAGCCAATTGTATTCAGTAACAGATGTTGCTATGTTTCTTTTGTATCAACTTTGGAAAGTACTCTTGCCTCCTTTGGGATGAAAAACACTTTGTAAATGTAAGCTTATTGTTATTCCTTTATGAGTATCTTTGACAGTTCACTGCTGTTCCCCATGGAACTTTGCCCTAATAATAAAGCTCTTAATAGTACACAATCAGTCACCCTTAAGAAAGCAATGCAGTATTTGTTGCGATAGCATCCGTGTTTATCATTTTTGGTTCAGTAACATGTATCACTTCTGTAGTTATTTCTGAAGGAGACATGAAGTTGTTGATGAAAAGATCAAGCTGATTCTGCTGAGGGCTGACTACAAACTTTAAGTTGACACTGGTGAAAATACAGAATTTTCTACTTTTTATATTACATACATTTTCTACATTCAGTGTGTTGTAGCTTGGGACTTGTTGTATATGTATAACTTATACACAAACTCTTAAGTCTGTGTAAACATGACACCAACCCTTCATTAAGCGATGCTGAGGTGAGGTGTGACAAAGACCCCTCCTGAACATTCATCTCTAATTATATGTTAATGTTGAAGCTTGCAACCCTTAATCCCAAATCTTCGTGCTTTTGTGCTACTTACATTGCTAAAGAACAGAGCATCATCTTCCTTTATCAATTCTCTTTATGCATTTGCCATTTTGCTTTTATAGTGTTATCACTCCAAATATAAAATTGATGGGATATCAGCATTCTAGGTGTGTTAAAAACACACAGATGCAAAGGCAGATGTAGAGAAGGGTGGTGACTAGCCTAAAGAATGTACAGGCTAAAACAAAGAAAACCCCAGAAGATAGAAGGAAAAAGTTTAAGAATAACATGTTTTAATAAGCATGGAAGTTAGAGTTCTAAGACAGAATTTGAAAGCGGAAAAAACACATCATCCAGACATAAGAAAAAACATAAGCAGCATGAGAGGAAGTAAGAAAATGCTGGTCTGAAAATATAACACATAGAGAGAAGAATAAAGTACCATGAAAACATAACACATAGAGAGTAGAATAAAGTACCATGAGCCAGTCAAAATCTGTTGCCAAATTCTTGATACTGCATGAGATCATCTTCTGTCCTCTTTTCAATTATTTCTCCATGAATCATGTACAAAAACTCTTTCACTTTTCTTCAAAATGGTCAATAATGCAGAAATATTTACATTTTTATTGATGTACAAATTTTATTTACATCCTCTACAATTTACTACTTCTACTAGGAAAGTTTTTCCCTAGATGAGATACAGTATAATCCAGTTGATTTCAGCCTTTTATTCTTGGGCTTTTGAGAATCGACATCTCAGGGAATCATGGAAAAATAAGTGTATATTTGCAATACAAACTCAAAATAAAAGTGACACTATAAACTAGAAAAGGTAAAAAAAATACTGATATGAAGAAAGCACATTCTTCTTTTGGATAAATGCAAGTAACAACAATTTCTACCTGTGATCTCTGTAGGATTTACACTTTCACTGAATTAAAATTCAGTCTACCATGTTCAGCTAAGTGAATATCAAGGCATCAGAGTTACAGAAAATCAGTATAACAGACCAAAGTAGCATCAGAAATCCTGTTCTCCCATTCTTTGTTTCAACATTGTTCCACATAATCTCTGTTGCCAAATGCTTGCTATTATACGATTCAGCTCCTTCAGAAGAATCAAACCAACAGAAAGACCCAATCTGTCTGAACAGAAATCATCATTATTCAGTCATTACTAGACATCAACATAGAACACTAAATAAACTGTGCTGTGGGTGAAAATGTAAAGAGAAAGTGTAAAACAAAATCTGTTTATTTTATTGTCTCTTCTTCATCATACATAATTTTCTAATATCTGTATCATAAACCAGTGGAAAGTAACACTCTTTTTATATTGTTTTATAAGCCAAGATGGGTCTCTCTGGAAATAGGCTCCCAAGATACCTATTCTTTACATCATTTTGAATGAAGTCAGTTTTAACTGATGTCACTGACTATAATGTATCTCTTTAAAATTATCTTCACCTCATAAACCAATAGATCTAGAATATCTTCAGACTGATGTCATGGAGAAATGTTTAAACAACAGTGTGTAAAATAGTTTCATTTCTATAATCCAAATCTGTTTCCAGCAGTCTGTCTTTACAATTAAAATAGTTTTAGAATATTAAAATCTTCTAGTTAAGGCAATGCTATCTGGAAAAATTGCCTGTATGGTTTAAAGATTTATGGTGAAAAGAGCTTTTGCCAAGTCATTTTAGACATGAGTGATAGATTGTCACTTTCCATGTAGCACTGTTTAACAAAAGCCCAGATAAATAATTACCAGAATCACATTTGAAACTGCAAATTCAGTCCAAAAGGAATAGGAACAGTACTTTGTTAAACTTCATCACTTATTTAACAGTGGGTTTTGCATGTCTGAAATACAACAGAGTTAAAGAAAAGGGAAAAAAAAAACCCAACCAAAACACCAAACCAACCATATGGTAAGCTGAACTAAAAAAGATACATTTCTTGTGGATTTTTACTGATATTATCTCAATTCTTTTGCCAGAATTTTTTTTAAAAAAGGCTATTTATTGTTTAATTCTACTAAGAGAACTAAAAGAAAAAGGCTTAATATCTCTTTCTGTCTTAACTATGAAGAGAAAACCACAAATTAATTGTGTTAGAAAGTAGTGGCAGACGATATCCCTCAAAAGAAAAAAATCATTCTTAGTGTTGAAAGATGATTCTGCTAAGAGACTTGCTTGTTCATTTTTTCTGAGATCAGGTACAGTGAAGTTATGTAATACATCATGTCTCCCTAGCCCACTGAAAATTAAACCAAAAGGAATTGTTCCTATCTCATTGGTATTCAGAAGTAGGCCAGTATCAAATGGTGTCAATTACATAGTAGACTTCAGCTAAAATATCTGTTAACAAATGCAGGATGTAATGGAATTCATAGCACAGTGACTTTCCATCTCTTCAACAAATAGCTACTGTACATGGAAGGAAAGGAACAGCAGCAATCATGCTTCATATTGACTGGATTATAATAGATGCAAGGCCATGGATGCCATGGAAGCATGAATGTTTTCAGGATGTAACTGGCTATGCAGATATAGAGTTAAATTCCTTTTTTCTTTACCTTCCTTCTCATATTTATGTTTTCCTCTATCATTAAATCAGGGAAATTTTTTACTGTCACCTGCAACCCACTAGACTACACAGCATGATAGTTATTGGTAGCTGAAAAAGAATGACTGAAGCTAAGTTGGACAGGTGTAATCAATCAGCAAGTACCACAGCTAAAATCATTGGTTATTGATATTTGCTTATTCCAGTTAATTAATAGACCCTGAAGAAGTGGAATTCCGTAACTAATTTGATTCCCAAAATCAAATAATGAACATACATCTCACTAGGAGGCTTTGTTATTTAAGAAATCACAGTATCTTGCAGGCATTTTCCCAATAAGTATATACAGGAAGCTTAGCTAGGACGAGGATAAGGATAGTGGATGAAGAAAAATGGAAGAAAATGAAAATTATGAGATAATGAATAATAATGATAACCACAAAAATAATTTTTAGAACTCTGGATATAGGTAGGTAGGAATCAAACTACTTAGTAGTAAATTCTGACAGGTAACTAACAATATATCTTTTTCCCATTTAGCCATGTCATACAAGAACAACAAGAAATACCTGCAGATGTAAATACATATTTTAGAAACACGTACATTTTTCACTTGAGTTGATTTGACACATCAGTTTCCAGGTGTTATTGGCTTATGGCTGTTACAAAACTTACATCTCTTGGCTCAATCCAATGACAAAAGTGTCATCTACAGTCCAGCTATCATTTAACTGAATGAGATGGTAACATAGTATCTTCACTTTATAAGAAGACACACAAATACAGTACTGATCATGGAAGGGAGGGCATAGCAGGATGTGCCTACCTGGGAATGCTGCAAACTACACCTCTGAGAGGGTATTGCAGACATACACAGAGTGGCAGCAGAGTTAAATTTTGTCCAGCTGAGCAGTGATTTTGTTATGGGAACTAAATATGGCCTACATTATTTCCATCAATGAGACTTAGTTTTATTATAGTTCAAAGTAAATAACACTGTCTTTCATTTCAAGGGATCTAGTGTCCTGTGCTATGCAGATATGCCCCATACTCTACCTCATGGTATCTGAGGAATATCAATGAGGTCTCTTCAACAAATGAATTATAATGCTATTTAAAATGCTACCCTACAGCCCATGACCAGGAATTAAACACAAGACAGAGTCTTACGCAGCAGGAAATGTTTCTGAAAGAGCAATCTGGTGAAATCAATGGAAAGAAATAGGAGAATAGAGCATATTATTTCAGTATCTTATCTCTGCATACAATAAGTGGAGAGATCCTAGCTTACATACTTACAATCATGCATTGAAACACTGATGGAGCCTTGGTATTAAACCTGGACCCCCTGCACTAGACTGAGTCCATGAAGTTAGAAAGTACCAAAAGTAGCAGACACTTAAGAATGTAGACTTTATTTTAGTGGATAGTAAATGTGTGTTCTTTGTTCAAATTACAGTTCTATGAAAATGAATTGCCTGGTTTTCAGATAGGGATAGGTTGTAGGATAGAATGTAATAAAAATGTAAGATATAACAATACCCTATATGAAAAGTAAAAAGGGTTAAAAATTTCATCTTAGTTCTTTGCCTTTCCTTTAGCTACACCCAATTGAATAGCATAGGTTTGAGAACAGCACATCACAAAAAATTCCTTCTGAGTCCCCAATGCAATAACATCTATTTATCTTTCTGTCTGCTGAGAGAAGTAGACTGAATACGAAATGGCAAAATTGCTATCAGGTAAAAAAGCTCTGTTACTGAGTTAACTTTTCTCTTGTGTCTGCTTTTACAGACAGAAGCAACAGGGGAATAGGTGGACCAAGTGGAAGGATGCATAACTAGCCTAAGACAATCAAAACGAAAGGATGGACATACCTGCTGTGTAAGGATAAACAAATTATATAAATAAGTTGAATATTAATAATTTTATCAATGCTTTTTAAAAGGTAAGACAAACTATCAGTGGGTTTGAATGCCTTAATTTGCCCTCACATTTTTAGCTTCTTATCCATACTTTCCTTGGTCATGTTTTTTGCTTCCTAATGCAGTGAATATGCCTTCACACCAACAATGTGAAGTATGTTTTCACTTTTTCGGTGGAAATATAAGCTACTAAGAGACCTACTGGACTGAAATTCAAGAAATAGACTGGTAATTTTTGTGTCATGATGTTTTTGAAAATCTTTTGAAAGATAAAACCCTTGAAAATTCATTTGTAATCAAGGAATTTTTTTCCCTACCTGAAATAATTTCTTCTGGCAGAATTATTGATAGTGCTAAACTGAGTACTCCTAGACTGCCAAATAACTAATTCCTTTCCTATGACAGGTTGGATGAGAGGCTCTGAAACTGAAATGCATTTTTTCTCATTAAAGACTGTATTAGTGTCTAAAGAACAGTTAACCACACAACATTTTATGTTCATTACCACTTATCTTCACAGAGCCTAGGAAAAGCAAATTCACTCCTCAAGGAGAAATCAAATTTTATGTATCTGATTAAGTCCCATGACATTCAGTGAGGTGTCCTGTGAACTTTAGAAGAAATTTCACTAAAATAATTTAAGCAAATTGCAAATGAGTTCCCACATCTGGCTTGAACTCATCTATCATTCATTGTAACATGAATAAATGAAGACATTCATCACAAAGCACGCAACAGAAATTGTGTTCTCCTATTGATATAATTAAATACTCATAGAGACCTAAATGCATAATAGCTTCCAGACCTTTTATTTCATGCCAGAATTCAATGGCTCCATCCTCATATGTTCCTAGTCAGAATCATTGTGAACCCTCTCCAGTTTCTAAACATTTATTGCTAGTGCAGTAATAATAAACATCTTGCATTTATAAAATGTAATGTTGCCTAGAATTTTTCATTTTTCAAGAATGTACATCACACTGTCTAATGGCTCTCATATGTCCAGCATGCCCATGAACAATTTGTCTTCTGAGTGGAGTGTTAATCTGACACCTCAAGGACAGAGCCAGTTTCAAGAAGACTCCAAGAAAAGATGGAATATTTCATGTGTTGCAATAACTACTGAAAGTCCAAGTATACTTATTCTGGGATTACTCAAAACTCTGGATTATATTACTTCTGCTCTTCAGTGTTTTGTTCAAATGGGAATTATTAAGGATGCCAGGAGACATATTTTTGTCTTTGGTTTTGGGTGCATGCCAAAAATAACTAAAATAATTGTGTTCTTAATAATGACATTTATTGTACAGTCCTGAGCTGGATTGAGGAAAGGGTATACAGTAAAATTGCTAGATTTCAAATATGCTTGGAGAGATGAAAAGTGGTGCACCCAAGTCAAACCTATGAACACAAGCTTTTTCCTGCATAAAGCTGAAAATCAAGACATGTTCTACCATCAAAGTCTTCCTTTTCTAAAAGAGTGACAGCTGATGAAGGATGGCAATAGATACTCTAATATCTTCTCTTGTCCTTCACGAAATGTATTCCACTTATTTCTGCAAGATCAAAGATCTGCTTAATTCTGTAGAGTTTTCTTCAGTCACTACTGAGCTTTGAATCAAATGTTCCTGTGCTTTCAAAAGTCATTTTATCCATAACAACATGAAGCTGAAAATTCAAAGGCATTTTAACATCTAGGTAGAAAATAATAGAAATTAAATTGAGGTGTAATGAAAGGTAAACTCAATTAAATAGGAAAAATTACTCCTTCCTTCCAATGTGACAAAATTGCACTGATTGAAGCATGATTTCTCTAGGCTTGTTTGTATGCGTTCCAGTCATATATATGGTTGTTTGATTACAGTAAGGCCAGAAGTTTAGCTGGCAAACAAGTCAGCTAGTGGGTCAAGGAACTGAATCACTGAATTTACACCATTTGCTACCAACAATAGACTATTTTCTATTATAAAATAGGTGGCCAAATCCTAGATTTGTGTCACAGTTACATTGGATGCTGGCTGTGATACTCTCTCATTCAACCTTAGATGCCCACATAACTCATTTAAAGTGCATGCCATGTAAAGTCCTGCAGATTTCTTCTGCTTTGGATACAGAAAATCCATCTTTTGTCCTGGGGAAATTTCTACCCTGATGGGGAAACTTGGATGTTAGCTGCAGTCATGTAATTCTTTGAAGGAGAGTGTTACCCTTCCAGCATATAGCTTTATTCATAACTTTCCAATTTATTTGAGTTATATTTTTTAGACTTCAGTACCAGAGGAACACTGCTGACATAGCAGGAAATAGATGGATGGAGTGTAACTGGGTAAGTTTTGTTTTTATGAGCTGCTCAGTTTGTTTTTATGAGGAGGACACAATATTTTAGATGTTGGCCTCTGGTCATGCACAAGGCAAAAGAAGTTTTCTTCACCTTCTGCAGATAATGTATTACTTTATCAATGGAATTCCAGTATCAAAGTTCTAAAATCTATGGGTCAGTGATCCACAGACGTTTAAAAGCTTAAGTCTCTCTTGAAAATGAGTTATACTGTGAGAGCCAGGTCATTTAGCTGTTGTTTAAAGTGTTAATCAAAATCCATCCTCACTAATTTTTCTATGAAATAGCTAGAAATTAATTTAGATCTCAGATCCTGGCTCCAGGACTTCAGTGGCAAAATTATGTACCTGGTTGACTGGCAAATGTGTTTTCTTAAACAGTTTCAAAAAACTGCATGTTTTGTGTCTTAGATTTGTCATTTCTTTTCATCACCCTTTTCTTGTCAAGAAGCCCATTGCCTATCTGAGAAAAAAAAAGTTTATATGAAGATCATACTTTGTTATTACAGAAGAATGATTTGATCTAAAAAGTCCATTCATCTAGCCTCTATTCCCCAGACTCTATAGAATCCAGAAATCTGCACTCATTTGGACTTTGAGCTTGTAATTCATATAGCTCTAATTAAAGTAAATAGACTTTAATCTGAATGTTACAATGTTACAATTTAGTCCAATAAAATGACAAGTGTTGCAACCAAATAAATTGTCAAAATATTTTGCAGTAAAGTTTATAATCACATGTTCATTCTGCCTTTAATTTGTCTAGTTACAGAAGTATTTATTTGGCTCTCTTCTTATTTTTCTCTTGAAAAATCTTTTTTTTGCCTTGGGTTTCTTTGACTTTCGTATGTTTTGGTAGCAAATCATACCTGAAAAGAATATAAACCACTCACAGCTGAGATTGAAACTCTGTTAAGTTGTTGCATAAATGTAGCCACAGTAACTGCAGCATTTGCAAAGGTTTCAAGTATCACTTCTAAATCACACTCTTATACCATGATACCATTTATATTCATGTATGTTTCTTGGAAGATCTTTTACATGTCATAATCCAGGATGACTGGTGAGCAACATCTTGGGTAATCCGGAATCTCCGGAGAGGAATGTATACAGGATCATTAGGAAGATTAAGTGCTCAAGGAACAATATTCAAATGTATACACAGATGTCATTTACACAGATGTCACTTCAGATTCTCCTCACTGAAGAGGAAAAACAAGGATTTGTCTAACATTACTCTATTTAAAGTCAAAAAGAATAAAAGTTTCTAAATTGTGGGTTTCAAAACTTTTTCTAGTCAGGTTTATCTGCAATTGACATTCTTGACATAACAATAATCCATCACTAAAAATGTGATAACTAATATAACATTGTCAATGTTCACCACAATCTTAATTTGTGTTTATTATAATATTAGATGAAGGAAATTTTAATAAATGCAAATAAATATTTCAATTTT
This sequence comes from Bucco capensis, assembly GCA_013396975.1. Lineage (NCBI taxonomy): Eukaryota > Metazoa > Chordata > Aves > Piciformes > Bucconidae > Bucco > Bucco capensis. The sequence goes on along the minus strand of VWZO01019107.1, from coordinate 624,662 downwards.
ATTTTCTTTCTTTTATTTTTCAATTCTAGAAGCCTTAGTGTTTTCTTTATGTATCTTAATATCAGGAGTTGCATTTGTTACATTTGCTTTTTAATATCTACAATGAAGACACTTGCTATAGATAGGAAACTGCAATTATTATTAAGTCTCAGTGTCTCAGTCAATGGACAGAGATGACATCTTTGAGGGGGAAATTTGTGTAACTTGTCTTACATATTTATTCTTCAGTGAACAGATTCAGGCCTTTAAAGTTTCTGTTTCTCTCCATTGGCTGTAAAATCTGCACAAGCTTACACGTACGTGGCTATATGGAACAAAGCTGTTCTAGTCAATGGGGTGTTTTCTGATTTTCCATGAATGACATTGTGTAGGTAAACACCTTTCTGGGGTTTTTTTTATAAGTCAACAATATTGGTTTTGTTTTAAAAACTTTTCCTGTTTTTCATACCTTTTATCATTAAATAACTAAATAAAATCTATTTTTAGGAAGAAAAAAACCTTGCTGCCACCTTTTCTCCTTTTTCTCAAAAGTTTCTAAAAAACATTTCTCAAGGATGAACAGGAATATTACTTCTTACATGCTTGTTCTGCAAATACTAGTGCACTTTATTCTTACAAGAACTGTTTTTCTATCTCTATATGTTTGATGACATCTATTTGACATTACCATTACAAGGATGTTTGAAATTCTGCAGTCCAGGAAGTAAAGTTGTAAGCAATTTGGAAAGGTTAATAGTAACAATGATATTTTAATTTTGTTTGAAGTATCCACCTGATGAAACTAAATTTTTTTATTATTCAAACCATACATAAAAATAAATCCAGGAATGAATGAAGTTGTGCATGACCACATTACTTTATAGTATGCTGCATACTGGCTTAAAGATGTTTTCTTGAGATGTATTGGTAGTTTCTAGAACTGAATACTTATGAAACTTCCAGATAAACCAGATCATCAGCTGAAGAACTGGAAAATGAACTGTACTTGTAATGCAGGTATATAGTTTCATTTAAAAAGCTTTTTGAAATCTTCTAATTTCTGAAACACTAATTCAAGTGCTTGCTTTGCACTGAAAAACTTGCAGGCTCTGAGTTCCTAGCCCTCTTCACTTTTAATGCCACTGTATTTCATCTAGCCTCATTATTTTCAATTACATGGCATAAAAGAGATTTCCAGCATGAGACATGAGGAGAAATGGACACAGCTCCACTAACTTGTGAGTGCATAAATGGCATATCAATGCTGTTTGCCTGGATGTTGCACTACAAAGGCTGATGTTGGTGGCATCTTTTGTATCTCCATGGTTGGTAAGCTTCAAAATTATCTTCCATTTCCCATCTGTTTCTTTTTAAATTTGCAGATGTATTAGCACAATTCCAAAGTGTATCTTGTTATTTTGACCCATTACACTGTAATTTATATGAATGTGGAACAGAAAGGTGCTTCAATCAATAACTGGAATGAAAACAGCTATGAAAATCCAGATCAGATGCTCTCCACTCTTGTGCTATAAAATAAACCCTTTCATGGATAATTAGTCTCCACTTTTAAATCTTTGTCTCTTTAGATCCACCTTTTACTATCCTTCAGATAAGTCAACTTATAAAATATCAGGATTGGAAATCCACACGTATGGAAGATCTACACAAGGCTTGTATATGCCTCTTTTAATGACTTTTATGTTAGATTGGACCCAACTTTCTACAGTCTGTAGTAAAAATAAGTTAAGCTTGCTAATAATTCACACCATGTGGACTTGAGAGAAATTTCCTTAAAGAAATAAAGCACTCTTGTCTCAGTTTCATAGTATAAGCAGGGATATAAGCAGTAGCAAAATAAGCAAATATGTTTCTAATTGTGACCTTTAACAATGAGTAAGAAGCGGATGAGGTAAACCACTAATGAAACCAGTATATTTTGGAACAATGAGTAGCTTTTATATTAGTTTTCTTTATGTGTTGATTCAATTAAGAGTTCATCACAGTTTTCTTCTGAATTGTCGTTTGGGTTTTTCTATGATCAAATAATTCTCAGGTTTCTCTAGGTTTAAATCAGCACAGGTAAAACTGCTTAATTTTTATGTTTGGAATTAAATCAACCTATCTGTCTCTCTTTTTCTTTCTGTCTATTTCTGTTTTGTTTCCACAAAGAGTTGCAAAATATATAATTTAGGAAGCTTATAAATATTTGGGTTTTATTTTACAAAACAAAATGCACCAGGCAACTGCTGTATACATACAGAGACAGGAGCACTGCATTCAGGTTTGACTGTGAGAGTTTCCAGGACCTTGCTACCAAGTCAGGATCCTGAATTCTGAACGTTTCTGGAAAAGCCAAGTTTTAGAGACTCCATATCATTTAAACTAGTAAGTATTTTACTACTGTCATACTTGAAAAAGACGACAGTATGACAAAGCAAAACCAAAACAAACCCTTAAGCTAAGTGCATATATATATCCAAGTATATGCATGTGTATGTATATATATACACACATATGTACACATATAGATGTGTATATATAAATCCTGACACTCTCTAAACAGAAAAACGAAACATATTGGACTTCCAATACCTTACTTCTACATGATAGTGGCACTAAAGATCCCTGAATTCTCTCATTCTTAGTGCCTTTTTTTCATAGCACTTCCATTGCTGTCCCACAGAGAAGCTGCCCAAGCCTTGTTGGAACAGGATTTGACATTGACTCATTCCTTCCAAACTCTTTTGTGCTAGCAAATTGGCATTTCCTAAAAGAATGTTTTCACAAGGTTTATAGTTAGAAGGCCAGGTTATAGGCACAATTCCCACCAATTTCTTCAGGAGCCTGAAGTGTCCATCTATACAGTTAAGCAAAATTGAGAAATAAAAGTGCTGGAATTTTGTAATTTACTTGTGTTGCACATGTAGCCCTCCTGCCAGGTGTCAGTGGTAGGAACCAGGACAAGGTTCAACAGCATGTCCAGGGGACTCCTTCTAAAATAAATATGAATGGTGGCTTGGTTCCCCCACCTAAACCACCAACATTCAGGAATGTAATAATCTAACATTTTACAGGTGTTTCTCCTCCTCTTGCAAGCACACAGGAGTTCTGAGAATATGAAACCACAAATATCTTTTATTTGAGAAAATACAATAAGTATATAGTTTCAGAAAGTAAGGAAAACCCACACAGTGTGTTGGGGATATGACCAGCTTCACAGTTCCATTTACTAGTCACACAGCTCTTTATGGTGTAGCACTCTTTCTACAGGGAAAACTTTCCTCTACAACATTTTTTTTCTCTACGGTCTGCACTAGTCTTTTCATGCAACCTATTTTTTTTTTACTTTCCTTCTTTTTTTTTAATTTTGTTTTTCATTCTGAGGTATCAGATATAGCATGTGGGCTATTGTTTTTTGGTCTCAGATGCTGCTGCTGGTCTGCTCCTATAAATCCAGCTTCTGCAATACTGGTCACTGAAGAACCTGTACAGCACTGCATGAATTGTCTGCTAAAAAACCTTACATAAAGAAATGGATAATTATCAACAGCTAAAGTTGAAGAAAACAAAATAATGAACAATGTAGAGATCAGTTATAAGTACTTGTTTCTGTATAAGAATGGTGAACCTGTTAAACTATAAAATGATGTCCTATTTTATGGAGTACAGGTCAGTAGAATGCTCTTGCATGTTCTTCCTATTTTTTTGATAGTTTCTGTTGTTTTTTTTTCATAATCTTCATTAATTTTCTTTAAACTGGACAGTTTTAATATTAAACCTGTTAAAGAAAACGGGGGGGAAGGAAAAAGAGAAGATATGTGAGAATAAAAAAAATTAAATCAAGAAATTTTTAAATAAGCTTCAGTTTGACATGAACTCTAACCAGAAATATGCACATGCAGTGAAATAGATGATGCCTCAAATACTTGACAAGAAAGATTTAAGAAATAGTATATTCCAAGAAGTTTAAATCCAGTAAGAATTGATAGCATGCCATGATGGCTTAGGCAAATGTAATATTGGTCTGCTTGTACAGGAACAACTTGTCATGTCACAGGGAGATGATAATCCTTGAATATAAGTGAATACACTACAGCACACAGACTATTCCAAAGGATGTAGACAAATTGGAAAGGACTTCATGGATGTGAAAGAAAATATACAAGGCCAGAAGTTGATTAATGAGGGTTGTGCTTATGTTGGCTCATTTTAAAAATTAAATCCATACACATACAACATAAATGCATGAATACAAGGGGTGAAGAATTACTGTTTGCTGAAATACAGGAAAGTACAGTTAAAAGTGCATTAGAAGGGAGGTTAAAAACAAGACAAACAGCAAGGAATACCTCTCATAGTGAAACAGTCTCCTGAGTGAGGTAAAAGGAGCTTTTCCACCTGGGGTATTTAGAACCTGGTGGGATGGGAGGAAGTCATCTCACAACCCTGTGGTTTCATGGAGATGGGAGTTCTGGAATTAGGCAATTCTGCATAGCATGAGAATGGCAATATTGGTCATAGGCATTTTTTAAGGAACCTGGCATTTTTCTGAAGCTTTTGTATGAGCTAAAATTCTCCCACCCTTGTGGGAAAATATATCTCTGCATATGACATTAAATTGTCAGCATGAAAATAGCAAGAACAATAATCATAGAATTAGCAATAGCAAAAGCAATAACAAAAGGAATAGCAATAGCAATACTAATGAAGCATTAACCATTGGTAACAACAGAAATATAGGGAAGAACATGCAAGATCACTGTAGCTCAGAGGCAAGAATTAAAAGGGTTAAATCACTAGGACAATAGAGAACATTTGATCATGCTTATCTTTCATCAATGTCCATCAACAATTTAGTCTGTAAGGCTAAGCTCCATGCACACACTTGCACCTCACTTAGCTATTATGCTGCTCTAGGAAGTCTGGTAAGCAGAGTAAGGTTGTCAAAGAAGTTTTTATATGACTGACTGACATTTATACCTAGCATGTCCCACGGGCTTTATAAAGAGCACTGTTTAGTGGCAGTAACATTATATCTTGGTGGGTGAACATGATACAGTCCTGGAGAAAAAGAGGAATAGATTAAACCACAACTTTGGAAAATAAATCCTATTTTTCTGGAAAGAATATTTTTGTCCTGGATTATCCTGGGGAGGATCAGTTGGCCTGGTTTTTCTTTCTTTCTTTTTTTGCTTATAAAAAAAAATGTGCTGAGTTCTTTAACTTCCATCTGAAACCACATCAGAGCTGAGCATAAGCAACCTTGGTTTTATCAAGACTTGATCTTAAACAATCAGAGGAGCTATCGGGATTACTGATCAGAGCTTCTCCATTGCTCAGCATAACATAGTTCTCTGTCTTCCATTTTGTAGTTCTTGGCCCTCATCCAGCTTCAAAGTAAACCATCTTGAAATTATGGTTTTATCTTTTTTTATTTTTCTTTTTATTTTTTTAGAAGAAAATATAAACTATTAATTTACAATAAGAATAATGGCATTATTTTAGAATTTCCTCCACATTGCTAGATCTACATTCTGAAAGGGATGCCAATAATCAGTCTAATGCAAAGCCCCTGATATCTGTGAGGATCTCTCCACTGAGTACAGTAAGCCTTAAATCAATCTCTTTGAAGAAGGGTGGGTGTATGACTTTGCTTTACACATTTATGCCTAGTCACAGTTTCCTAAATGCTGCCTTTGCATTTGAAAATGTGTCAGCAGGCTGGCTTGGGAGGTGGAGGTTTGTCTGGATGCCATTCTGTTACAGACAAAGCCAGGAAAATCCTGAATGAGCTCCAGGAAAAGAGAAATTTGCCAAGACACTAGCTGAAGCAGGAGGTTCCAATTTGTTTGGACACTATGTAGTATGTGCATGAGAGCTTCTGAGGGAGCAGGAAAAAGGGAAAAAAGCACTCTGGGATGACTGAATATAATGTAATGTTTGCTCTTATCTATTTGATCATTTTGGCTCCATAAAGCTATGAGACAGATCCTTTCAAACAGAACTCTGACTGTGTTGTAGTGATGGACAATCACTGAGGTAGTGCTACATTTTGGGTATTTTCACAACCTGCTTGTAAGAAGAAAAAGCAGAAGCATTCATACCCCACAACAAGAAACAAACCAGCCTGGAGCTGATTGAGATATATAGCTGTGTCTGGATAGTTCAGAGATGGGTAATTACAGTTTAATTTTCAGAGTGAGTTTTTCCTAAGGCAGGATTAGAGACGATGGAAGTAACATGGATGCAGTGCTCTCAGTGAGTATGGGAGGAAGACAGACAGAGGGACAGGAATATCTTGACTTCTGAGGGTGGCCCATCAAAAAGTACTTTTCTCCTAGGCCTTTCTAGAGTCAAAAGCACTAAACATCTCACAGAATCATTAATCCCCTCTTAAAATAGATGTTCTGAATACACAACGAGCAATGCTTTGTAGCCCATGACTTTTCTTCTCCCTGTAGAGGAAATTATAACAACTTGCTGAGATTTGGCAGACGAGTCTGAAACAGTCAAAGTTTGCCTTTGAGACAGCTTCTATTTAAATGTGACAAGGTGTAATTAGCTCACTGTTTTCTCCCTGTTATTTTCATATTTCCTTGGAATCATCCTCATGTAAGTATTAGAAGTATTTGTCATACCTGTAAGTTTTAGAAGTATTTCTTTGACAGATAAGTATAATGCAGCCCCCAGAAGGATGTACTTGATTGGTTCTAGACTCTCTGAAAACTAAGCTTCCTACTGTGAAGAGCTTTCAAAGAAAGAAATACAGCTAAACTTGTCTGATGAGTCCTGTTTGGCATGGATCTACTGCTTTGGTGGGGTAGTAGGAGAGGAAGGGATGAGAAGGATAGGTTGACTGTGAAGAGAGAAAATTAACTCTATCCCAGGCAAAACCAGCACAAGGCTGTACGAAATGATGTAACTAACTGTGTCACTGGGCATGATGATTTAAACTCTGTATGATCAAATTCAGTGTTTAGAAATATAAAGTAATGAAAATGGAGTCATAGCCCTCTCAGCATTCATTGCCACAGGGGAGTCCAAATTAGATGTTATGTCACTCAGAAAAAAAAACAACATTAAACAAAAAACCCCAGAACCAAACCAAACCAAAACCAGTGAAGATGTTTCTGTTTCACTTAGAAGCAATTGAGAAAGCAGATAGGGTATAACAAACTTTCAGGGAAGAACAGAGAGGAGCCTGAGGTTGTTAACTCTCTGATGTTCTTGAGCATGGAATGTTGTATCCTGCATTGCAAAGAAGATGTCAATTAAACAAAAGTTTAGGAAAACAGGGCAAGGATGAGATCTTTTTTTTACCTTCCCATTTGGGGTCATTTGTATCTGACTCCTCACATGTTTATTGAAAGTGATTCCTGTTAGGCATTTCAGCTTTTGCCCTGTCTTTGTATATGTTTTTCTTCAAATGGCCACTTAACTTCCTTCACCTCTTTATGTGATTTTAGGATTTCATGCATCTAGCTGCAATGAATCTTGCACTAAAAGGGACAAGGCCTGCAAAAATACATGATTTTATGAACTCCAGAGAGAATACACACTCTAGCTTGCAACAAATTGTCATTTTCATGAGGATTAGGAACAGAGCCCAAAGTTAAGAATTTCATGACCTTTAGCAATATTCTTTGGTGTTTTTTCTCAGATGGAAGTGATATATTGGACATATTTAGTGTACTGTGTATTCATTTTTGAAGACTTTAAGACATCTTGTATGTGTCTACATAAGAAAGTTAAAACTCCAGAGTGGTAAAATGTTTTCCTGTTCCCTTTAGATTTTATAATGTTAGGAAATCTCCTGGAAATATTATTTTTGCATGACTCTGACTGAATCTTCAAAATATTCTGTCAACAGTCTTGACAACTGTTGATGACATAAGGAAGTGGAGAAGGAGTAAGTGATTAAATGAGTAGGAAATGGAACTTGTATAAAAAGACTGAATGATGTCATATAGTGATAACAATATAAAATGCCTTAAAAATGAGCCTGGCCCATAGATTACTCAGTTAACAAGTAAGAAGAAGGCCAATGTAGTGATCCAGATCTGGAAGCTGTGATGAGAACTGAGTGGAAATGAGATGAATCTGAGCCCATTCAGTCAAACCACCAATATCTTTTGGAAATTGAGCTGGATTTGAAGTAAGTTCCAAACCTCAGATTTTTAATTTTCATTCCAAAGTAAGATTTGGCAACTCCAAAGAGGAAAGCATTTCTTTTCTTCACTACACCAACCAGGGAAAAGTAAAAAGGTGGTGGTCAGAGTGCGAAGATGTTGAAGGAGAGCTGGTCAGTAGAAAAACAGAGAATAAATTGATAGAAACTAGAAATAGAAAGGGTCAAAATAAGAAACCTCTCTGGGAACCCAGGCAGCAACAGACCAATAAATTATGAATGGAGAGGGAGAGAGGCAAACATTATGTCAAAGAATCTGAACTTCCTGTGCTTTTAAGTTGTGGTCATAGAAAAATCTGGACTTACTAAATAGGTTGCCTTTGCCTTGTAGGGTTCCATGACATAAATAAAATGACACATGTAACATGCCATTCTGAAATGTGAAATTATTGTAGAATGAGAATTTGAACAATGAGAAACAGCTTCCACTTCCACATGAAATTTCCTGCTTAAAACAGCTTCAGGATTTGCTTTAGTTTTGTCTTCTAGTTAGAAGATAGGCCAAAGAATCATAACCAAAGTTCCTTGTTTCATCATCTTCAGCAGCTTTGCATATGCAAAATTCATAAAGTAGGGTGAAGGAAGAATTATACATTAAGGTTTTTATTTACAGAAATACCAATATCATTACTTAAAGGACCAAAAGGATTTTCCCCTGATGACATCAAAGAAGTGGATCTTCAAAGAGAAAGAGAATTTCTATATGTAGTAAAACTGAGGAAATCCCAATTCTTAGCTCACAGATCCTGATACAGTTCAGCAGAGCTATACTAATGTCAAACAGTGAGAAAGTGGTCATTAATTTCTCTTTCCTTTTGCAGCTTTTTGTCCTGTAAGAATTACAGAAATGTACTTTTCTGTTAAAAAAATACATAAACCTCTACTAAAGTATGCATTTTGTGACATTTGACTAAGCCTGTGGAAGTCCCACCTTGTAATACAATAAAAACTACTGCTTGTTCTGCATTTGCCATCCATAAATCTCCAATCACCTTTCTGGAGGGCAGTATCATTGTCTTTTGACAGATGGTGAGATTAAGGAGCAATAAAATAAAGCAATATACCCAAGATCACCCAAAATCCCACCAGCTTCCACTTCCCAGTTTGGAAACTGTATCAGAAAAAATACAGGGTCAAGGCTGCAGGGGTGCTCTGAAGACCTCTCTGTCTGCAGAACTTTTCAGAGACTTTTGGCAACTTTGTGATGGAGGTAGAGGATGATATGTGAAAGTCTGGGCTAAGAGAAAAGATTGCTCTAATATGTAGAATAGACTCATCCTGTTAGTCTGGATTTCAGCCACTACCACAGAAAAGAAATCTGTTTGACAGGGGCTACTGAAGGTGGAGGATGGGTAGAATACATGAATTCTAAAACATATTAACCTGCTTTGTTTATTTTTTTCACTCTTAAATCTGAGCTTTAGATTTCTTGATGCAACTGGTTTGCGGTAAAAGCACAGCAACCCAAGTTTATCAGTACTGCTAAGAAGCAGAGTAATAAGTCACTACAGAAATATTTATTACTTACCAGTAACCACAGGTAATTGCTGAAAAAACAACCTGAAAGACATGTCTACGCTTTTGCTGGAACAACTCACCATGATGTAATTCCCTAAGCACCTCCACTAGGAGACAGTAGTAAAAACTTATGAACATGTTCTCCCTGTTAACATTCTTCCCTTCTCTCTTTAATATAGCTGAAAAAAATAGCAGTCTGCACCCATAAATTCTCTACAAAACAAAAATCAGTTGTTTCAAGCAGGCACAGCAATGTAGAAGGGCATTTTAGAAAGTCCTGTAATCTGTAAGCATACTGCAATTTTTTAACATTGTATTAGGAGATTAATTTACAAATGATTTCCTCATTTAGTGTTTAAAGGCATTAATATAGAAATAGTCCCAATTCTGCAACTGCTGTGGTTGTCAAGCTCATAGAAAAGCTTCTGATGGAATACTGCTAAGCCCCCGTTTTAGGTAATATTCATCCAATATTCAGGAAAGCTCTGAACAATTGAATGCATCTTTTGCAGCTCCAAAAAAATGACTAAAACTTACTCTGAGGTTTTGTGAAATACTGTGAGGCAATGTTGCAGCTCACCACTACCAGAAGGGAAGCCCCAGTGCCTCCAGGTCACAGCTTCTCACTCCCATTCCATTCAAGAGAGAGGGAGCAATTGCACCTCCTGGTTTAAACATTGCCAGACTATTAGACTGACCAAGATTTTGGCAAAATCACAGCTGTATAGTCTGTTATCTCTCACAGGCAAACTGCTGTCCTGGCAGGGCAAGAAGGCTTTAATTGTCATCCATCCTCCCTCCTGCACTCCCCCCACAGCACACTTCACAATTCCCAACTCATCTGGCTAGCTTCAAACCCATATTTACACCAACTGGTTGGTTCTATTCTATTAGCTCTCAGACCATTTAAACCATCTGGTTTTCCTCTAGCATGTCCTAGACCCCCTGACCCCAGAGATCTCTACATTTGAAGTTTGTCCATGTCTGAAGTAACTGTTTTTAGAGGTGACAATCCCAATTATCACTCGCTGCTGTGGGCATGGTCCCAGAACATGCAATGTGTTTACATGATGCCTGTGCATCATCTCCCTTCCATCACCTCCTGCCACATATGAGTCAGGGCTATACAATCCCTGCTATACATGATGCAGTGTTAGTGAATATTCACATCCTATAAGCACAAAAAGAAACTTGAGTTCTAGTGCAATTTATTTCTCATACACTATTTATCTAACAACAAAATTCTGATCTTTTTTCCAGGAACAGTCTCACAAGAGAGTGCCTGGGTTTGATTTCCAAGGATGTTTGCTAAAACTCTTACATGACACCATCTCAGGGCCTCACCCAGAAACCTAGGAAAATAAATTGCCCTGTCTGGAAGTTCAGAATAAGAAGCACTTCCTCATCTAAAAACCATAAGTTTGCATTAAGGTTGTTAAATGAACAGAGTTTTATCTGGCGAGACATCCTCTAAAATGTTATCTGGGGACACCAAAGTGATTAACCAAGGTGAGACTGTTGTCCCCAAGGCCAAGTCCTGGCCCTGAACTTTTTCTACAGCAGCAAGGGGCAGTCAAGGTTATGGGCACTGTCCTCCCCCCTCCAGTTACAGCCAACTCACACAACTCATTATCCACATTCAAAAAACAATTTGAGGGCAGTGTAAATCTCCTGGCCCAAGTCAAAGGCACTCAATTTGTAGTAGTGTGTGGGCTCTATGGGATCCTCAAAGACAGGTTATTGCATCATAGGCAGCTTGGGAACAGACATGAGATGGGATGAAGTGTTCTGGCTATGTAGCCGTCTGCTTCTTAACATCCCATTTTCTGAATCCTTCTCCCCATGAATTCATCACTTCTGAAAAAAGTGCAGAGATCTGCTGGATGTAAAAATTCTGCATATTATGTACATAACCTGCAATTCTGGTACTGCTAATGGCACCTGATCTAATACATATACAGAGGAACTTGCACAGAGTATTGAAGAGATGTGTCATGTAGGAATCTTCACCACTGGTTTCAGGGAGTGACCACCAATCCTAGAAGGTTGACACCATCCTCTTAAAGATTGTGTAATTTCTGTGAGCTTTTCTACCCATCCCCAATAAAAGACCAGGCTTCTCTTGCCAGAGAGGAGGTGTCAATGAAATCTCTAGACTGCTCCAGGTGAACTCCACCATTCTGCAGCCAACTCACTGAGTCTCTTCCAGTTGCCACATGGTCTTCTCTTGCTTCACCATTACAGCCACAGTTCTGCCATCAGTCTACTGCCAGAGCATCAGCCCTCCCTGCAATGCCTGTAGTCCAGTAGGGCAGTTCTTATCATTTCTTGAGACTTTTTTAGGGAAAAATTAGAGACAGCCTATGGGAAATACTATTAGTCTTTTGAATACGACACTTCATCGTTTAGTTTGCTGAGATGAGGGCTATAACCTGAATCATTTCACTAAAGGGTAGATATGGACCCAGTTTCTAAAAATATTCTATGAGGGTTGGTTGGGTTTTTTTGGTTTGTTTGTTTGTTTTAAATTCTGCATTTATTTTCCTGAAGAATGTATTTTTTTACGTCCTGCAACACAGGTAAATCTCAATATAATTATATGTGAAGGAAAAGCCCTTTTCTAGCCCAAGAGAAAATAAAAAAGGGAAAATCAAAGGATTTTTTTTGCCAAAAAAAAAGTGAGAATATTTCCATACAAGGTCACAGTTACCTAAATAAATCACAGCCAGCTTCACACTCCAGACTCTATTTATATTTTGAGCCAGGGAACATCTGTTTAATAGTGGGTGGTCATGTAACAGTTTCATAGACAACAGAGCCATCCTAACACTCTTGGAGATGTCAGGAAGGGACTTATCCTGAAGTCAGTGAGCCATAGAGCTGTAAATGGCAGGATAATCAGCCTCACCATTCTGGAAGGTTCTTTTCTCAGAAGCCAAATATGAGTATGTGCCAGGGACTACATGGAAAAAGACAGATTTCCTAGCAAAATTCTTATTTAAAATAAAAAAGAACAAGCCAAAACCCCATGGCAGTTTCTCAATAATAGCTGCAGTGATTTCTGCATAAATGGATGAGAAAGACTAAAGGTATGACAACAACTTCTCAAGGTAGCAAAGTGCTGTCTCCCAGTAACTCCTGATAGTTGGATGAGGAGCACCGAGAAGGCACAGACTCTGATAGTGTTTATCTGCACTTTACACAGGTCAGTTACCTTGGTAAGGAATTATTGAAGCAAATGTATAATTTTGGATGTAGAGCTGAGAGGACAGACATAGAGCTAAACAGTGACATTCTCTCCAATCTCTTTTCCACAGTCTGCTGCCCCTTGTACACCTATCTGACTTCAATGACTATTGAGGGACCCTTGGGCAACTATACCTCTTTTTGATCTTCTGGGCACACACCTTAATCCTTCCCACAGTACCCAAGGAACTGAGAATGTAATCATTAGCACCCAGTGTGCAAGTGGCATTCCACAGGAAACAGAAGAAGCCATTGTAGAACTCCATGTGTTTGAGTTACCTCATTTATATGTCAGATTATCACAGAATCACAGAATGGTTTGGGTTGGAAGGGACCTCTGGAGGTCATCTAGCCCAACTCCCCTGCAGTGGGCAGGGACATCCCCAACTAAACCCTACGGCAACCCGGTATTCCCAGGTGGTCTCCCATCCAAGTACTAACCGGGCCCAACCCTGCTTGGCTTCCGAGATCAGACGAGATTGAGCCTTCTCAGGGTGGTATGGCCATTATAATGTATCTTCTTTAGATTCTTTTGCTGAATGTTTATGTCTGCTGATTTCATTTCAGGTCAGAGAAGGCAAGGGGAGGGCAGAAATGGTGCCTGGTAATATAGCTGCCTTTCACTCTAAAATATTTCTCATGAAACCATCTTCTGGACTATAAATATCTCATCCTTGGTCTCATCACTTCTCTTCCTGAAAGGACCAAATCCAGCTCTGCCTCCTGTCAAAGACTGTTTCTGTATTTTTCATTAAACTGTCTTTGACTAAACAGTCTGTGATAAATACAAAAAGAGACATTTTCCATCTCTGTTGCCTCAGGTGAATGTCTCATCTACCAGGCTGAACAATGTTGCTCTGCTGTGCTGAGTCTGAGCCAGGAAATTCTTTCCTATTTCGTGAAAAGTGCAGGCATTGAAAGCATCTAATTCCAGCAAGCCTGTTGCTATTAGCTGGATAGCAGAGTTGTGTGTTAGAATCCATTTGTTTCTCTATGAAAATTGGAAGTCTATTTTGTACAAGGCTACTCCAGCAGCAGCCTGACAAAATGCTTCCAGATTGAAGGTGAACCCCTCACTTTCCAAGGATCTCCAAAGTTTAGGCATGAAAGGGCCAACAAAGATCTAGCTTATTATACTGGGGGTCCAATGTAAAATAGATGCTTGTGCTAAAACAATTAGAGGACATGGGAAAAAAAGGAATTTTGCTATGAAAGGAAAAATATTTGCCCCTTTTATATGCTGTTTCAGTTTCCAGGTTATGAATGAACCTTATTGAAAAATTAATAACAAGAGCTTACATGGGAAATATCCATTGGATTTTGTATATAAACCATTCTTGTCTAACGGGCCTGATAAAACAGCTGGTAGGTATTAAGGACCAGGATTCCCTATACACAATAAATAAGTACTGTAGTATCCTACAATGGTATCCTAGAATACTCTAGTGGTATTGTTTTGGGCTGCATGACCATAATCTCGGTTCTTATAAAACATCATAACTATACTGATCAATGCTAATTTATACTGGTTGAGGATTACACATGCAGAGTGGGAGGTTATCTTAGTTAACACAAATCAGGAGCAAGACTTACTAGACCTCTTTCAGATACTTACACGGGCTCAGATGCAGACATCTATGTTGTGGTATCTTTCACTGTTAACGGAAAAATCTGAAGCAGAGATTCGTTGAGGGAATTGTATCAGACTCATCATTTCTGAATAGAAGTCCAGCAAAAGGTAGGTAGACATCACTTAAATTCTACTTAAACCTCAAAGTAGACAGCCAGTGCACACATGGGAGCTCTGCACTTGAGATGATTTCAGGGCTATGCAAGTAGCCCTTCTCTCCTGTCTGCGTAGGAGTTTAACGTGTATTATTACAAACCATTGTTGTGATAACAGGGATTCTCTGACCATCTGCTCTAGCCAAGTTTTAATAACCTGGGAGAGGCAGCATGACAAAATCACCCCTGACATATACTGGTGTGATTATACTGGGGCTGATTTTGGCCCTATCCATGTCAGACAGAAGTTTATAATAAGGATTCCTTGTTCACTTCTCTGATCATCTGCTTCAGCTGTTCTCAGAAATAACTGCTAATGGCAGATTCACTCCCACTGCTCAGCTTCTCTTTTTCTTTTAAACTGAACCAGACCTGACAGACAATGTAAAACCCTCAAAGTAACTCTAATCCATTTCCAAAAGATGCCTCAGACTGTACAGTAGCCCAGGATTCTGTTTTGAATAAACCCATGCTCATATTTTTTTCAACTGAATATTTCTAATCTAAGTGCCTGCAAAGAGGAGGAGGGAAGAGGAGCTCATTAATAATCATGATGGTTTCAGTATTGCATAACTTGGTCCATTTGATCATCTGCTGTGCTTTATCAGGTTTGTTTTACTGCAGTTTGTTTGCGTCTGTAGAGTTTCCCATTTTGGGGAGCTTTAGTTCCTGGGAGCTTTCATGCTCTCCCCACTTCCAGCACTGTAAACCAGTGGCCTGCTGTTTTAATCACGCCTCTCTCTTTTTCCAGCGTTGTTTGCGCCCTGGTACAACCCATCTGCCTTGAATCTAGTGCTCCACTGGGGCTGCACACATCTGCCAGCCAGACTACCTTCATACACAATTACTCAATCCACCGTAAGGCTCTTTAATAGGAAACAAGTGTGACAACGGCAAGCCCTTTTTTCTCGCTCTCTCCCTCTCTTTTTCCTCTCTCTCCCCCTCTCTCTTTTCATTTTTTTTTTCTTTAAACCACATAGTCAAACTGCCTTAATAGAGATGAAGCTTGATAGATCCACCCAGGTGTAGGTGAAATGGTAGAGCCTCGAGTGTAATAGATGCTGTGCTCTTGTGCTGAAGTTCAGTACAGTGTCCTGAAGGGTTGTCTAGCAGCAGTGAGATGGGTTGCTCCTTGCACAGTTAAAAAGTCATTGAGCTTTCTCCAGCTCACATGTAGGACTAATTTAGAAAGCAACCTGGATCTAGGTGAGCGCTGCAGAACTGTCTCTTCTCTTCAGTGCACGGACAAAGCACAACACACAGTAAGTGGAAAATTTGTGTTTACTTATTTTACTTGGGAATTAATTAACTGTGTTTACTTTTGAGGGAATCCTCTGAAGGCTGATGCAGAAATGAAGCAGAATAACGTTTGCATGCAGATCCCCTGTGTATTCCTTCCTGTTTCGTTTTACACTGTGCCCTTGTCCTGCCACTTCAGCCTGATTGCTCAGACCATACAGCTGGTCTGAAGCAGCGTTCTTTTCTAAAACTGAGCTATATAATGATATCAGTAACAGATAGGTCCATTTCTCTATAAAGATATATGTCTGTACAATATCTGGTTACATAGCAGAAGTAGGGTTTAATCATTTTTATTATAAAATGCGTAAATGAAAATCCTTAAATAAAGTAGAACACTGTAAATGCTCTTTCATTTTCATTCAATTTTTTAAATTTTTTTTTGTGGAGTAAAGGTGAGGAGAGAAAGGAGAAAGCAAGAATTAGAAATGCTAGCCATTAAAAAAATAAAAGTAATTAAGTCTGAAAAAGAAAGCTTCATTATTTTTTATCAAACCATTGATTCAAATGTACTGAGAATGTTGCCAACTATAAACAAACAAACTGCATCAACTACAGTGATATAAAAGATTGAAACAAAAAAAGAAGGTCGCTTGTCTAAAATGCAAGAGGCATATTAGAAACAGATGTATAGAATCTCAACTTTGACTCCACAGTCTTTCATGCTTGGTTTAAAGCAGCCTTAAAATGCCTTTACTTTGCATTTACAACTTTGGATTCGCTGTTAAACTGTGCTTGAACTTGAAATCAAGATTTGATCTTAGTACATACATATTCTTAGAGACTTCTACCAGAGTTTTACTTTGCTATTGGGAGTCTGTTTACTACTGTATTGTATATCCTGAAGCACATTAACAAGCTTGCTGTGATGGACTTTCAGGTGGAATGTCAGCCAATGTAAAAGAATGTGTCCGTTGCTTATACAAAATGTTCTTTCTGAGAAATAAACACATGCAGTATAAAAAGGATCTGCTGGCATCTCAAGCAGATGATGACACAGTGTAAGAATGCATACCAGAAATATGTCTGAATTTATTTTCTAGAGTGTCCAGTGAGACAACACTTCTCACTTTAGGCTTAATTTATTCTGAACTATTACCCAGGTTGGTGGCTGTTGTCAACACTGGAAGTGGAACAAATGAGTCTGCACAGTCATGACTATAAAATGCTTTCAGTAGTATTCCTTTCTGTAGAAGAGTTATTTTATTCATTCTTGGACAGGCAAGTGTATCCTTTTAATTAGCCATGGCTATCTTTGTGCAAGATAGCCATTAGTGTAATTATGCTGCTGAAAAACTTCCAGTCTGTTAGCAGTAAGTTTCTAAGTATGGCAATTTAAAAGGGATGAAGCTGGAAGTTTAGGAAGGTAAAACAACCATCCCAGAAGAAATATTTAGACCTGTGGTTGCTGGTATCAGACAGCGGTCAACGTCTACCCCCTACAGGGAGAGAATCTAATTTCATTGTGCCTCCTCTAGTGCGTATGAACACAGGAGTAGTTCAGTTCATACAGTTGAGCAGTGCAGTTATTCTCTGGCTCCAACAACTGCCCCTTAATGGCAAGGTCAGACTGTGATTAATAGAAAGTAATTTTCAAAGAACTAATAAATAGCATAACTATATATAGCAATAGGCATTTTCTCTCTCTTAGGTTTAACTCAGTGGAAAATGGCTTTTAAGGCTTTAAAAGCCACAATCAGCAATGCCTTTCTTTCACAGTTGCAAAGTGCAAGTGTGAACTCACAAGAAAATTCTGCTTATCTTATGTCAGCTGCATAACATATCTTGGATACAACTTTGCAACAATCCATGCAGAGTAACACAATGTGAAAAATGGTCCTAGGTATTGCCCTGTAGCTATGAGGTTCAGGTACAACCAAATACAGGTAAGGTGATAGAGCTATGGGGCATATTTTCCGTATCACACTCACATCAAGTACTGTGTCAATATTTACATCAAAACATATTACTCTGTTTTTTTCCAATTTAACAAATTTTGAGTGGTACTTTGTTTTCAAAGCAAGTCATGAAAAATATGGCACTTCTGTATTATAGAGCCTAACCCTGACCTTAGCTACAACTCATAAGTGTAGCAGAGTTCTGGCTTTATGCATAAACTTGTTTGTCTTTAGCCTTACCCGAAAAAGAGTAAGTAGCAATATGCTGAGCAACAGTGTTTATTTCTGATGTCAGTTAGTGCTGACAGTGTACTTTACAGCAATATGTCAGTCCTTTTTTCTTTCTCTAGCTAGCATTTCTACAGAAGGCTTTAATTTTGCTCCCATTGCTAGTGTACTGGAAGCTATAGGTATTGTATGACACAGTGAATCCTGTATTATCTTCTTTGATACTATTACTCATGGATGCTAAAGATTTAATGAGTCTTAAACTGAAAAAGATGTACGAAAAGTGCTTATAGGCATAACAATGTGTTACTGATGAGCATCAAAAGATTACCAGGACATTAGCTAAGGTTACAGGAAAACCTCAAATCATCTATGTTCCACAAATCCAAAATATTTTCCATAAGCAATCACTGAAGAAAGTTTCTCTTCATCTCCATTATTTTTTCATATAAATCATCAATTCTAAGCTAGTTCAGACCTTTGTTCTGCTAAGGCCAATGTACTAGTTATCAAGCATTGCTAGTGCTCTTACAGTAAAATAATCACACCTATTGTTTACACCAATGCACTGCAGATCTACAAATTTTACTTTCTCAAGTTTTGTTTGCTTCTGTGAATTTAGGTAGAAGTGAATATAATATAGTTTTCATTCTTCTTACATTAAGTAAGTATCAGTGCTGATCTAATGCATAAGCTGTTACTTAAGAGGACATTTTAGGTACTACCATGGAAACTAAGCCTTTGATCTAGAAAGCTTAAGTCCAGTGATAATTAGCTTTTGCTAGTGAATGTCTGGCACATACTTTTTAAATAATGCTTAATACCAAGTAGTTTTGATTCAAAGATAAACCAATACTTCAGGAATCTGGACACAATAAAAGATTTCTTGCTGCTATCTATATTAAAACTAAATCAGCTCAAGTAAAAAAAAAATATTTTTCAAACTTTCTTGTACAAACAGACAATGACACATTTTGTGTCTTGATGCTCTGCATCAGAATGAAAGTCTTAAAATACTATACAGCTGGGTTTTTTTGCTTATTTAGCTCAGTGGTATTACAGTAAAGAGGTGTTGATTTGTTGATAATTTTATTCTTAATATATGGACTGGCATATGTTCACATAAAGTGCTTGTATGAAATCATGCTGTCATTCTGATTTGTTGTTCTGATGCTCTAGTACTAGTTTGTCATTTTCCTCATAAATACTACTAGGTTAATCTTCCACAGAGGTGAGCAGCTTAGGTGTTGATGACAGTAGATACAAACATGCAAGAATAACGGAAATAAAACTGCCCAAAGAAATTGGAAATCATGCTTTTCTAGAGCCAAGTTGAGTATTTCCCTCTTCTTCCTTTGAGGCACTGGAGTGCAAATGTTATTAAAACAAACAGCAAAGGAGTGCATTTTAAGAACAACATGCCTCTGTCCTTGTTCTAAAACTGTGAGTTCACTTGAAATGATTAATGGGAAAGGATTTCTGGGGTTTTTTTACTGCTGTTCTTTAAAGGGTGATAAAGATATATGAACCCCATGATATGCACAAATCCCATGCACTCTGAGTATGAGTTTGATTCAGTAGCTTATACTCTGGTGTAAAACCTCAGAAAACAGTGGTAAGGAAATAATGAATCAGAACTGAATTATTTATTTTTTTCTTTTTTTTTTTCCCCCCCTTTAAATGTAAGAGTGAAAAAAAGATTCAACTAGACAACAATAGGATTGGTTTGTGTGTTTTTCCAAATCTTATTTTGGATTTACTACATCAGATTCAACACAAATGTTGCCTCATTTGCTTCCTTGAAATTGACAGCAGGACTCAATTTTTATCTTCAACAGTTTTAAAGAAACACCAGCTACAAATTTTGTTACTCTGACAACTTTGAAATTAAAAACCTGTAAAATTGGGACCAATTGGCCAACAATACAGCACACGGGAAGGGTTGAGGTCAAAAGATACGTTTGTTAAATTTCCAAAAGGTTGTGCTAAACTTTAAAAACTCTATGAATGTAAACCAGTCTTTGAAATATCAGCACAGCAAATTCACATGGTGCATATCACAGATGAGTGTCATACTTTTATAATAACATTAGTGTTACCCTCAACATTTACATTTACATTTACATTGGAGAAAATGAAACAAACATGCATTGTAATGTGATTTCTCCCTCAGTTTTTTACCTTAGTAGGTTTTCTTACAGTGCAAATAGACTCTTCCATCTTGAGAAACGTTATGTGGCAGAGTTTTAGTGATGTTAGCTTTTAAATTGTAAGCCTTATTCATCCATGAAAACATAGATTTCTTCTCAATGCTGTGGCAATTGAACCTGTTTTTATAAATCATGTTGTATAAAATTCTTAGAGAACTAGCCTATTTAAATATAAACTATAACCATGTTGCAAATAAGTCTTGTAGTTGACTCAGTGAGGTAGTGCCTGGTACATCTACTGCCTCAGTCAGGATTTTGAAGAGGACGAAAGGCTCTCACTAAGGACACGAAAGTTACAGACTAGCATGTTGCCAACAACACCACCTCTATCCCACGCAGAGTCTTCCAGCATCATCCCCAAAAGTCTTCCTAGTCCGACCTGCCCTATCACAAAATGGGGTGTTCATCTCATGACCCAAAATGTCATGCTGAAACACAACCTTCACAATACTTCAAGTGTATCAAGATGAAAACAAAACAATAGTCAGGTTTAAGGGCCATAGAGATGTCACCACAAGCCTTATAACTCTCCAAAATGACCAGCATGCAGAATGGGTGCAAACAAGGCATGAGGGCTCTGTGGTTTGCAGAGATTTTGCTCTGCATGGCAAAGTCTATTTCAGTTTGCTTCAGTCAGCAAGACAAAAAGACTCATCCCTGACAGATCTTCCATTGCACAGCTGAAAAGTGATACAGTGCTTTGCTGTGGATTTATAACAAGGAAAGGATAAGGTAGAATAGGACAGGGCAGGACAGGATACAACAGAAGTTACAGGGACTGTTCTACTTGAAAATTAATCATACTTTCAATGTTAGTGGAAAAAACTCACCCTTAATTTAATAGAGATGGTGTTTGTTTCCCTTTGATGAATTAGAGATTTGAGTAAGTTGTGCAGATGGCCAGCACTGCAGACAGCAGCTCTGTCAGGGCTCCTTACACATCCACAAGGACACAGAATGCCAGCAAAGCTTGATAATCCATGGATCAGTGCTTCCATGTATTCACAGGCCAAACTGCCACAAGCTGATAAGTGTATGTGCGAGGTGGCAGGAATATACTGAGCAAAGCCCTGTTTGTTATTTCATGGAAATAGTTGTGGTTCCTCAGTATATCCATTTGTCCTCTTACAAAGAAGTCTATCCAAGTGACCTTACTTGGCAGCCATTTGACTAGACTCAGAAAGATTTAATGATATGTCAAGTGAGCTACTCTGTTATCGCTGCAATGACTCCCTTCACACCAGGTTTAAGGCATATTAACAAAGTATTGTGTGGGAAAGCAGACACAGCTGATGCCCATGCAGTATGGGATCTGTGGGAATTAAACAAATGTAAAAATTCTGCCCAAACTCCCATTAACCTCCATAGTACTTGGATTTAGCATAGTGGTTTGATTTAGCACCTTTACAAAGAGTTAAATCTATATACACCTGCATAAATCTATATAAGGTATAAGGTATAAATCTATATATACCTGCATTCATAAAAGAATATGTCAATCACACCATGTTATTAGATTGAAGATCTTGTAGGCTATGCATATACTTATTGCTACCATTTACCAGTATTTTTCATGAACAGTCACATATTTGATGAGGGATGACAACAACCATTTACAGCAATTAGTACAGTCTCACAGAAAGCATGGTTTTATGAACCTGATAATCTTGGGTGTTTTGGATTTGTTTGGGTTTAAAAATGCCAGCAGCTACTTGTCAAAAATCATTTGTAAATCAAAATTGGTTTTCAGTTCCACACCTGCATGACAAGTGTTCAAAACTTGTAAACTTCTTTATGTATATATATTTTTCTGGCCTTCAGATACAGTGGAAAGAGTCCAAGACGATTTTTTATGGCTGAATAACAAACACTTGAAAAATGGAGTTTGTAGTGAAAATGCTGACATAGCTTTAATTATTGCAGCATGAATGATTTTATTATACACTATCCACAGTGTCTATACATACAAAGTACATGCTGTAGTGTTCTAATATTTCATTTAAGAAAAAAGCAATTACTTAGCAGATGTAGAGAGCTAAGCATAAATGGGCTAAACCAATACTTTCATACTGTTTGAAAACCTATATGGAATGTTATTACCACATAAAAGGGTTTATACTTAAGAACATTCAAAGGTACAGAGGACTAGCTAAAGCAATAAACTGCTCTGGTGTACTTAATTAAAAAGCTTCAAGTTACTGAAGTCAATTGAAAAACAGAAGGTTTGATTCTTTAAGGTAATTTTGTCCTCTTCTGTTAAGTGCTTATCAAGTGTTAAAGAATTAAAATGCAATTCCAGCAGTTTAAATAGAGAATAATTTGCTTTTCTTCTATTGAAGGCAATTCTTTATGCTGTCAACTTAGACACATGTAATAAAATGGGCAATGTGGATGTAATTGGGTGACACAGTTGGATTTAATGTACCTTTAATTAACTGGAATTGTAGAAGAAACTGGGAAATCAGTATTGAGACATTTCATAAAATAATTTTTTTATGTCAATCTCCTTACATAAAGCTGCAATTCTTTGCAGAGAAAAGCGGAGAGCATTGCTAAAATATATTCCCAGTTTATAAGCACAGAATTTCAGAGTGGATTTTGATGGAGTCATTTGAAAGACCAACCTTCACACTGGTTTTATTAATGAAACTAGAAAGATTATGAAGAAGAATGGATTTCTTTGAATGTTTCTACACTGTTTAGTTTTAGTGCTGTTGTGCATGATACATTTTAGATAAGGGAACACCTTTTTCTGTTTTATTTTTTCCTCTTATTTTTTTTCTTCCTAAAATGATATTACAACTTCAGGAAAATGCTTTCTTTTGGAAAGGCTAGGGTTTGCACACCCTTTCCCAACAGATGATTATTTAATGTATATGGCTGAATGAAGGCTCCAGTCTACATTATCCTTGGAATGGTTTGTGCTGTGGGGTGATACCAGCCAAGAGCAGGTAGAGAACAGCATTTCCCTGGGCCCCACTTCCAGGACATGTTCTGGATCCCAATGCCCTGAGGTGGGCGGTTTGAGCTCACCAAGACAGGACCATGCCATGCTCTGGGAATGTCCAACTGGAGCATTCTGATGACTTCCCAGACTCTATGTACAGGATCCAGCACAGCACAAAGAAACTGAGTAGAAGCAAGAAATCTGCTTCAACTATAAAGCTGTCTATGTTTGTAATTCTGCACTGTTTTACAAGTTCTGACATATATATGGGATTTAGTGTTCAGGTAACACAGACAACAAAAACATTAAGACTTTGTCACCAGTGTGTTGAGATCCTCTCTGGTTCCAGCATGGTTTTATGGCTGGAGGGAAATGCAGAACAGGTAGATTTTTAATTACTTGGAGGGAAGGGAAAGAACTTGTTGACAGTCAGTTATAAAACTGTTTAACAAAACTTGTGGGGTATAGGATTTCATTTGCTCTGAGTTCATTCCTATTTCAAGTCCAATAGTCACAGCAGAGTTACAACACTTGATAAAAAACTCTAGGTTACTACAACAGTTAATTACCATTTACTGATTTTAATTTTTCTAACTCCAGTTCCAACCATTCATTTTTTTAATGTTATTCTCTACATATTTTATAGTCCTTCTCTCTTTCTTTCAATCTAAAATATATGAGTTGGTTTACAGATACTGGTCTCAGATTAATTTCTGTGTTTATAGAGTCCTCTATGTACTCACTAGGGTGAAGTAAGAACCTCCATTGGATGATTCATTTTTAGGTTGATACTGTTGCCCTCTGGACATAAATTTGCCTTTCCATTGAAAGACCAGTAGTAACTATAGAAGGACTCATAGTATTCATTTACAACCTTGAGATGCCTGTATTAGGTGCTTAATGATGCACGTGATAAATCTGGAGTTAAATTCAAAAATGTTATGTTATAAATCATATTCTACATCTCTTTAGTCACTCTCTGAAATTCTCTGAAACATGGGCACCAGAACAGGAAACAACATCCAGTGATAACTACACTAAGGAAAAAAACCTCAGGACTTAATTTCAGTAACTCATATTTTTTTCCTTGGTTTTGACTGCAGCCTTTCTCTTCATTACAAGACAATGAAAGCAGTAACCCTATCAGTTATACTCTTTTCAGAGGTGTGTTTCCTGGGACTCATATTTTACATTAGCCCTTGTAAATTAAAATGAGGTTATGCATTTGTAAAAGTTTAGGTCTTGATGAGTTCGTATTTCATTTAGTCCTAATCTTTTGCTTTAATTAACTGTATTTTTCCCATACTACATAATGCAAGATAATATTTCAGTCAATCTTCAGGCTAGTTTCATGAGTGAATATTATGTTTCTTCTGCATTTTATATATATTAGGTGACATCAAATATAGTAAGATCCCATTTAGTTCACATTGAAAATTAATGTCTACCAAATGATTTAGCAATCTACTTTAACTTGTAGGAAAGATGATGAAAAAATTTATAAATAATTTCTTCTCTGGAATAACTCTGGAATGCAAACCAATAGTGGGGCAAATTTTCAAATACAGTATGGATTTTACATACACTATAAAGTACCAGAAAGGGAAAGAACATAGTGAATTCAAGGGAGCAATATGATCTTCACTTAAAAAAGAAATTTCCTGCTTCTCAGAGAGGTACATTTAACAGTTGTTACAATTTCACTGTGGTCATGCATTTAAACAAAATATGGACACAGAAAAATAAGTAAAGCTTGCTCCAGGATGCTTAAAAATGAGTAAAAATGTTAATAGTATGGCAGTCTGATATTTCATTTTCCAATGACTACAGTGAACATGGGAGAAGATCAGTGATGAACAATGAGTCCACTCTTCTGTTGTCAGCTGCCCTGGTGCACATCTAGAGGTGTTTCTTTGCTGCAGAAGTTAACTCCAAAGAACAATAATGCTATCAAACTCCTGGCAAGCATACAAGCAAAAAGCAAGGCAAGCCTGAAAACAATGGAAACAGATATAAAAGGGGTCGATTAGTCATATCACTGATAAAATTAAATATGATACAAATAAAGCTAATCATGTCCTTGCTCTTAGCTCAGATTTTATTAGTTTAGGAGCCCTTGGAGGTAGCCTAAATTATATGCATTGTGTTTGGTTAGATGGGATTTTTTCACCCTGTTTGTTTTATGGCCTCATGGTCTAGATCTCCAGCTGGCACAACTAAGAGTTGTTATTACCTTTCATAGGGCTGGAAGCATTTTACACAGTGGAGGATCAGGCACTCCAGTCAGATTTGTTGGCTAACTAACCATGTCTTTCAGTAGTTTGGGGCTGGTTTTCTACCTTCTTTTTCTTCCTTTTTTTTTTAATATATGAAAGCATTTAGGGTTTAATCTCGTACTATTTCTCTACAGGATTTAGAAAGCAATTTTTACTATAAAGTGTCCATGATGGAAAAAGGAAAACTAACAACTTTCTCAGTCTCTGTAAAACATATGAAGACATGTGAAAAATGGAGAGGGAAATAACCCTCTTTTATTATGCAGCAGTGCAAATGTGCTCCATAGGTCAGCCTTGATCTCCCAGTTTCCAAATCCTGGAACTAGATGTAGTTCACCATAGTCTTTCATTTAGCATGTGTCTTTCCCATACAACAAAAACATGGACAAGCAGGGGATAGTATCTATCCAGACCTTGTAATACTATGCAGTAGCTCTTTTATTAAGTCTGTAGCATAGCACATGGTACAAGGAATAATAGGTCTCAGCTGGCACTTTAGTAATACTAGTTATAATTACACCCTTGAAAGATGCATTAAAAGAACATTATTATTATGGTAGTGTTAATCACTTTGCTGTTGCACTATGCTGGAATCAGCATCACTTGCTTACATCTCCCTTATGGCTTGCATAGCATGTGTAGTGCCAACTTTGTGAGCCATTTTTCAGTGTTTCGTTTTCTCATCATTTCAAGTGTGACTGCAGATCATGATGTAAATACAATAATCAAACTGGCTTTGATGACAGAATTATTAATAACCATGGGTCTTGTTTTTCTATTATACCAGTTCTTCAGAAATATGAGTTTAGATGTACAACTTACTTTTGAAATAGAAGTGAGCTGTTAATCTCATTTTTGAGGGATTTTTTTTTTTTATCAGCATTATGCTCTTCCAGTTGATTTACATGGTGTATAATGGACATCTACATTTTCAAAAGACAATTCCCCTAACAGATTTCTTGTGTCATCAAATAATGTAAAACTTTAATGAGGCTTTTACTATGTATCTAGCCTGCTTCCCCGGTGAGGAAGCCATAGAATGCAACAAGGTCTCCCCTCAGTGTTCTCTTCTCCAAGTTGAACAAACCAACTTTAGCCGTTCCTTATATAGCTTCCCCTTTAGATCCTTCACTGTCTTTGTGGCCTCCTCTGGATGCTTTCCAACAGCTTCATATCCTTTTTATATTGTAGTAGCTAGAACTCCATCCCAAGTGTAAAATCTGGCACTTGACTTTTTAAACTTCATATGGTTGGTGACTGGCCAGCCCTCCAGTCTGTCCATACCTCTCTGCAGGACTTCTCTGCCTTCAAGGGTGTCAACAGCTCCTCCCAATTTGGTGTCATCAGCAAACTTACTTAGTATACCTTCCAGTCCCATGTCCAAATTGTTTAGGGTGCTGGCCCTAAAATGGAGCCCTGTGGAACGTCACTAGTGACCAGCTACCAGTCCCATGTAACCCCATTTACTATAACTCTTTGACCCTGACTCATTAGCCAGTTGTTCAGCCACCTCATGATGTACTTATTCAGCTGTATGCTGGACCTTTTGTCCAGAAGGATATTATGGGAGACAGTATTAAATGCTTTACTGAAATCCAAAAGATCACATTAACTGGTCTCCCTTGATCGACCAGGTAGGTAACCTTGTTGTAAAAGGAAATTAAATTTAAGCAGGACTTTCCCCACGTGAATCCAAGCTGGCTGTCTTGTCTTTCAGATTTTTTCAGTAACTCCCAGAATAATCTTCTCCATGATTTTACCAGGTACAAAAGTAAGACTAACAAGCCTGTGGTTACCAGGGTCACCCCTGTGCCCTTCTTGAAAATCTGGACAGTGTGTGCCAGCTTCCAGTGGATTGGGGCCTCCCCAGATTCTCAGGAACATTCTACAAATATACAGACTTCAACAAGTATACATTAAGTAGTGATATATACAGACACAGAAAGTTTGAGTGTTCACCATCAGTCCTTTCCCTTCTCAAAACTATTTAATTTCTGATTCATTGCATATTTTTTAAATGGGGCAATTACATTTTATTGGCTTTAAAGACAGAAGGTTAGGTGCTGCAAATGGTAGTATGCCATTTTTAACACCTGTTGAGAGTTTTTCCTAGTTGATCACAAAGAAGGCATTTTCTGCGGATGCTGTTTTCCTGAAAAATCACTAACATAATCCTTCCATAACACCAGCAGCTGTAATAATACCATTAATAACCACTTGACTGCTTAACCAACATTCGTTGGTTAGCAGTGCCTTTCCCCAATATTTTCAAAATTATTTTATTCAAGAGTTAGCAGAAGCTTTTTGACAGAGTGATTTTTTGTGTGTGTGAGGAATAATGTCAGCTTCTTAGAGATACTTTCAAGAACAGTGTGTCACCACTGAGGACAATCCAACCAGAACCCAATCATTAAGTAGAGGATAGGATGGGGGGGTTGTGTGGGGCACAAGTGCAGAGACAGAGAAACACATTCAAGTTGTTTGGGCACTCAGGTCACCTGTTTAGGCTGTTGTTTTGCCTGCTGAAATCTCTGTTCTTCAGGTGAGAGGACGGGAGATCGTTTTCTTCCATCAGCTGATGACCTCTGGAGCATAGTCTGCCAGGGGTAAAGGTGTGCATCCTGACATCCCCTCAGCTCAGAATAATTAGGGAAGAAAGCAACTCACAGATTATTCTGCATGTACCATGAACCATCACTGAACCAGAAGCAGAGCTTCTTGATTTTCACTGTTATGGTGTGATTGTTTTTATTACCATTATTATTATTATTATTATTTTAAACATCCTGCTGTGGAAAGGGGGAAAATAGATTTTAAAATATCATCATCTTCTTTGCTGCAGTAAAAAATAAGAGAAAAAAAAGGACAGTGATATAGGTAAGAAATCTTCCATCAAAACCTGATAGGATGGCTTGATGGGTGGATTGATTCTGAATTGGGTTGTAGATGTTTTGTCTTCGGAATTCAAGCCTTTTGGCTTTTGTTAAAGAAAAAAAAGAGTCACTTTGTTCAGGCTGAGTGTTTTATGGTGAAAAAGTACAAAACCTTTTTAAAGATAAATAAATATGATATGATTTACATCACAGCAGGACCTGAAAGTATTGCAAATGTTTAACAGGAAACAATCAGCTAAATGTAGAATAAGGTCTTTTTGGCAATTATAACGTATAATAATGAATACTTGTACTAATATGAAGATTATGAAAAACTCCAATCACTAGAAGGAAGTTGATTTTATTTTTTTTCTG
This sequence comes from Bucco capensis, assembly GCA_013396975.1. Lineage (NCBI taxonomy): Eukaryota > Metazoa > Chordata > Aves > Piciformes > Bucconidae > Bucco > Bucco capensis. The sequence goes on along the minus strand of VWZO01019107.1, from coordinate 595,837 downwards.
TGCATGACAAGTATAATCAACATCAGTAATTCTCAAATGCCAGAAAACTCCCATTGATTGGTGGATATACTTACAACCCTGTCCTGTGTTATCCCCAGTAGGCTTCTAAGCCTCACACAGCCACTCACTCACTCCTCATAGCAAGGTAGAAGGGTAAAAGTGAGGAACTCATTGGTTGAGATAGACAGTTTAAGAGGTAAAGGAGATGCAAAAGCAATCTCTTCCCCATCAGTAGGCTTATCCCCAGCCAGTTACCTGGAAAACTCCCCTCTAGCTTGTATTGCTGAGCATGACATCATATGGCAAGGAATATCTATATGGGCATTTGGAGTCATCTGTCCCAGTTATGTCTTCTCCAGCTTCTCATGCACCATCACCCTACTCTGTGACAGTGCAGCCTTAGAAATAGAGAAGGCCTTGATGCTGTATAGGCACTATTCAGCAAGAGCTGAAACATCAGAGTGCTATCAAGATTGTTTTAATCAGAATTCCAAAATATAGTTCCGTAGGAGTTACTGTGAAAAAAATTAACTCTGTTTCAACCCAAATCGGTACAATCACTTAACACTTGCTATTAGATTACAGCGGTTTTTTCTCAGAGAGAATTCTTTAAGAGCTTGATATTCAGGCAGGTATGTGTGTGACTTGTGTTCCTGAAAATTCAGGGAAAATGGTAGTAGCAAATTCTTATGCTAATTCTTTCACTTCAAATACTTTCACTTATACAGGGATAGTTTGGTAAGATGAATTGCTTTCATTCTAAAACTTCTATGGCAAAATTAAAAATCTTTTTTTAAGTAATATGTCACTAAAACTGAATTAATATTAAACTACATTGGCACATCTGTTAACATACCTAGTTCAGAACCATACAGGATGTAGAATTTTATTTTTTTTTTTGTGAAAATCTGGTAGGAATCCCCAAATTCCAAGGGTTTTATAGTTTTCATTGTCATTTGAGACAATTTTTTTTTTCAGTGATTCCAAAGCAAACCAGATATGATTTGGCTAAATTTCACTTTCTGTGAGCACATATAAACCAAAGCTAGGGTGAAGCACAGGTTGGGGAAATGTTTTATATAAAGCTTTTGGTTTCTAATCCTGGAATTACTGGAAAGCATCTGTATCTGTTTGGCATTTCATAATTCTTAATTTCCTAAATCTTGCATTCTATCACTGACAGTTTCTTGCATTTTTGTAGCATAAGCAGTCATTCAGCAGTTATTAATGGCTAACTAAAACCACAGTCATGAAGAAGTTCCCTGAAGTGCCCCGTTAGGTATACCAGTGTATCTTTTCCAAGCTTGTGGCTCTTTCTGCATTTTCTAAGATGCAGATAGCTGAGTCAGAGTAAATGCTAATTTTGTAATGAGATTGCCTCATGCAGTGACATTCCCTCTGGAGGGAAGAACTGACAGTGTTGCAAATGCATCAGCTCATTTAGAAGGCCCTGACCTAGTATTAACCTGTCACATCCTCCAGGGAAAACCAAGTAACAGAAAAAGCAAGAGAAGCGTCATCTTCAAAAGAGAAGTTTTCTCCATGAAAACAAGGCTGCTTTATAGTTGTCATTTCAAGAGTTTAGGTCAAAAGTGACATAGGAAAACAAATAAAACTGAGAAATTTTTAATTTCTTTTTCCCCCATTGCATTACACACACTCCACAGACTTCCTGCACTCTGTCTCATGCACCTTCTTAATCTCTCTCCCTCTTTCCTGGACTCTACATTCCTGTTCTACTGCTGTTCTGACATATCTTGCATTTGTTCATATCCTCTTCTTGTATTCTGCTTCACACATCTTCTTAGTCTCCTTCTGTTTCTATTTTATCTTGATATTACAAGAAAAATAAATAATATTTTCCTGTTCTTCTGTTGTTGTATCCAAAAGTTTGTAACTTTCTAAAATTTTTTTTTTTGTTTTCATATGTCATTTGTCTGTTCATCTGCTTCTCTGAAAATATCTTCACTACTTAAAAATATTCATGTTAGTATCTTTTTCATTCTTTTTATACCATAAAATTCCTTATGATGAAGTTTCTGCAGCAGATGCTGAGTAAGTTAAATTATTAGATCAAAGATGTTGTTCATGCTGAAAGATGGGATGGAAAGTATGGAAGAGGCAGGTGGAAGAAATTAGATTCCTTCCTGAGCCTCACATCCATGTGTCTGGACTAGTTTCTCCTTTAAACTCTCTTTCTTGTTTATTTAGAAAACTCCCAATATTTGCACAATATTTACCATGGTACAAATAATAGTTAGGAACATATAATGAAGGATGAAGTGCCTTCTTTTGTATGGACTAAAAAGTGAGCTTCACAAAAGACCATCAGTACAAGACTGTGGCATATTACTTCACCTTCAGGTATAGATTTTGCCTCACTAAGTTCCAGCTAATATGCTTATTCTTTCTTCCTTGTCTTACATTCTTGCATATTAGTTGCATACACTGATAAGCACTTGCTGTATTTCACCTGAGGGATGGCTGTACTTCAGTGCTTGATGAAGTGATCTCTTTGTCTAGTTTCTACTAAAAATCTCTTGGGGTAAAAAGCAACACATGAAGACATGTAGCATTGCACTCATATTATTCCAGTCTAGTTGTAAAAAAAAATGAAAGCAATGAAAATACAAACAAGTTACAGATAATAAAATTCTGTTAGCAACAGAAATTAGGAAAAAAATGCTGAATTGTTTAATTCCAAAATAACATCTATACACCCCTTGATTTTTAAACCATTTCTTCATAGGGTGACTCATTCATCAAATGTTGAGGTCAACAAATAATGTTAACATACAGTAAAAATTCCTAATGACCACCAGTTGCATGTAAAATATCAACATTTTGCTTATTGTATACGACACAGAAGGAGGAAGTAACACAACCTGCATTTTATTACTTGAATCAGATGCAAAGGGTTTTCAAAACTTCAAATTCAACTGAAAGCAGCTGTTGGGAAAATATCATTACATTATACCTTAAGCTACAAAAGCCAATTTAATGGTGACATTTTATTTTATTCATATGGTCCCTTCTTTTATTCTGTCTAACCCGGTAAAGCCTGTGGAAATTGTATCTGGATGAAATCACCAGAAGGTGAAGGGCCCATGACTAAAAACATTCTTTAAAGATTATTCAGGGTTACAGTCAAATGGAATAGCAGCACTAACGAGAGCAAAGGTCTCCATAGTTACAGGAAGTAATATTACATCGTTTAGCAGTACCTGTAAGAAAACACAGCCTTGTTACTAGATTTGGTTAAATGTCAAAGTGCTGTACAAACCCATTAGATACTAGAGCAAACATAGATAATTTAAAAGGGGATGTATCGATCATCAATATCATCATACAATGGTCTTTACAGGTAGAATGAGTTCACACCTTATTCCCTTCAATTTGCACTAGTTTAATTAACTATTCCCACAGTATGAGTGAATTATTTTTGATCTGTCTCTCATCTCAGATGTCAATACATTCACTCTATATGGTGACAGAGCAGTGCCATTTTACTTTTACCTTTAACTTCAACAGAAACAAAAATATTCAAAAATCCCCACTTTTGTCTTTGCAGCTAAAAGTTCATTTGAGTGGAGTTTGAGCTTATGGAGACATTAGAAGTATGGAATCATTGCTGAAATTCTGCAACCGTTATGAAGCATAAACATTAGGAAATTAACTTATTTTCCCCAACTGAATTGTATATTATGTGCAACAATTGAGTTGCCAAGACTTAAATAGGTTGGTCATTTTAAAGTAGCTCATAACCCAATTTAGAAGATTTTTTTTTCCTTTTTCCATAAGGCATTTACATCATTTTCATAGCCAAAGTGGTTTTACCTTTTGTTTTAGACTATTCTTTGCTTGTTCATGAAATACAAAATCATATTTCTTCATACATAAGTTGTTGATTTATGTACCTGTTCCAATGGCTGTATTAATGCAAAAAGAATGCTGTGAAATAAAAATGAAAGTGGGAATTTGTGTGCTTTTACACTTCAAAATACATGCTTATGCTGAAAAAACCCCCAGAAATATTTCACTATATTAAACTGATTTGTTTATACAAACATTGATCTGCATACTTACTGCAAATGATGCATACATTTGTAAAATGGAATGACATGAGGAAAGCACATCTTCCCAAAACCTCTTCCTAGTTCCATTTTTAAGAACTGAAGAAACAATTCTATTGCAAGAATATCTCTCAGTGGAGGCAATATGCAGTATCAGCTTTAGGTGCCAATGTAACAAGACATTTAAGCATGGGGGTTAGGAAGGGAGAAAAATGTTAACAAAATTTACTAAAACAGAATTTTTGGACTGTCCCACCAGGTTGTGGAAGAGGTTCTGATTCAGCTTTTCTACATGCAGTAGGGAATTTTTCCAACTTTTATCCCTTTTTTCAGGCTGTCAGTCACATTACAGAGTATGTATAATTTGCATTCCACATAATTGACATTTGATGACTTTCATGGTAAGCTGTAAAACCCACCTTTCTTTGAAGTATTTACAACCACTAAAGAGTCCAAAGGGTAGTGAATTGTTAAAAAGGCAAGCAATTAAGTTTTAATTTGTCTATTTTGCTGGTTATTGGTTGTAATGAATCCTGTTGTTATACATGAAGTCTGTACTTCTTCAGATCTGTGCAAGGTATGTTTAGTCTGCAGCATACACTGGAGCAGAGGTATAAACAGTTATATCTGATATATACCTCAAGTCATCTATAGATGTAGATCTTGAAAAAATGTTTCTAAGAACCTCAAAGCAGCAGGCTAACATGTGCCAGTGGTTTGGAGAGCGTTGCTCTGCAAGTCTCCCCTGCACCACATGTAAAGGATGTAATGGATGATAGAGGCTGGATAGATAAGTCATCATTTTTGCCACCTCCTATTCCTCTCCTCCAGCCCCACTAGAATGTCCAAAAAGGAGCTTAAAATTATTTGAAGGCCTTCCTGAAAATTGCTGCCTCCTATGCAGTGCTGATGGCTAGGAGTGCTGTGCTACTCTGGACCAAGGAAAAGATAAAAAAGGTTGTAATTAGTCCTCTTCTCTAGCTTCTGCTGTTAAAGGGCAGATAGCTACATACCTGATGTAGGAAGGATACAGAGTTTACTTTCTTCCATGTAAGGAAATACTTTCCCTAATATTGAATACAACAACTTCAGCTCTGAATACTTCCTATTCCTGTGCTGGTGTGGTGTATCATCTGGCCTGTATTTGTTAATTCCTCTGGAAATCACAGACCAGGGAAGCATACAGATTTTCAGAAGTTTTTGGATTTTTTTGCACAAGTAGGATGAGAGTGCTTCCCTTGAATACATATAATTGCTTTTGGCATAAAATCAATTTGGCTGGGGTCAGAATCAGACCTAGAAACCTAAGGAAATGAAGCATACAGACAGCTGGCAAAAAGCACCATTTATCTTATTAAACTTGGAGAGTATGGGGTTAATTAGAAGAACAAACATTCTGTTAAATAGAGTTTTGTGAAGTAGATCTACATTTTTCCTGGATTTAAAACTCATTGTTTCTGCTCTATGGATAAGTATAAAAGAACTATTCACCTCTTGGTATATTCATTTCATCTAGTTGTAGGCATTCAAGCAACTCAAACACAGCAACAGGTCAACTTTTGGGATGAAACACTAATGAATCTTTAAAAGGACTGTTGATGTAATACTGTGCTGATGGGATAGTGAGATATTTATTTTTGTGTTCTACTTACAAGTGTGCTGATTGATAAAATACTTCTTTAGATTCCTTAGGAATTTGAGGTTTTATTACTTCCTGAATTAAGTTTATTGTTAATTTTACTTAGCAAAATGTTTCCCAGCAACAGTCAGGGAAATGGAAAGGGTACAAAAATAAGATGAAACAGCACTAGTTTTGATAAAAATGGACAAATTAAGCAAGCAAAAAAAAACAACCTTCATGGGTCACTTCCCTTTTATCACAAAATTGTCTCCATTTACCATGGACTTTAAGCATAAATTTCCACTGGAAATGAATGATTTTGTTGTTCTCTTTCTGAATACACTGATTCTCTCTATCTTGTTCTGTGTCAATAGGTCTTTCACATCTTTTTCTCGAGGAAGCATATTTTTTGGCTATCAGGAAAAGTTTAACAAAGAGTCTATTTTGATAACAATTTCATCTTTTCTTCAATAGTAAATTGCACGTATCAAGTTGTTGCATACTGTCAGTTTCTACTTTGCTCCTCTGCAGTAATTTATGGAAATTTTGCTGATATCTTATTGAACAAATTTTGATATTCATTGCTTTATATCTAACCTCTGCAGTAAGAGGGGATTGCTTTTGTCAAAGCCTGAGGTTTTGTCCACTATGACATGCCTGATTTCCTAATAAACCCATTGGTATCTATTTTCAAACAATAGCCTCTCTTCTATATACTATAATATATTTTAAGCATAGTTTATGTAATTTATGGTGTATCTCAGATTACATCATCTCCCAGCATGTATTTAAATATCCAAGAAGCTACATTGCCATATACATCCACTGGGACAAATTCTCCTCTAGTATACATACCAAGAGACATCTTGTATGAGGAAGCCTACACAGAAGTCAATTAAGTGACAGTCACTTACAGAACTTAGTTTTACCCTTAAACTCTAAGCAGGGACCATAATTTTCCACATGTGTGTAGACATGCTACGATCAGGATGTTTCAGTTGGTTAGGGATTTATTCTAGCAGTTATTGCAATACAAATCCTTGATGTTCATGGAACAGAGTAAAAAGAGGTTTCCTCAGTGAATTTCATCCAGTTAGAAATTAACTTTATTACAGGCAGTATGAAATCACAGTAAAACTAAATGCAGGAGTACTACCCCCTATCCCCTATATAAAACTACTGCATTTATGTAACAGTAGCTAAAAACTAATTTGCATGTGGACAAACTATTTCACTCATATGTTCAAACTAGTCACTTGTTAATGTCTGATCCCTCCTACATGCTATTTAAAACAAAATAAACAGGAATTCAGAAAACCCAACCTTCAGTTGTCTGAATATTCTTTAATAACCTGTTATATAGTTTCAGCTTCGTGTCCATGTTAACTTAATACAATAACGTGTCTATACATGTTCCTCCACTAACATCAACAGGAGAAGGGAAACATGTGACAGTTGCTAAAGATTTACTTCCGAAATCATGCTTCTTATTTGCTTGCACAAATGGTCAAAGAGAGCGATGAGTGACCTTCTGCTCTGAGTTCAAACAAGTTAAAAAAAGCAAAGAAAAATGGTATCGCTGGTCACTGACAGATGAACTCCCCATTTGTCAGTACAGCTTCACTGAAAAAGCAGGTAATAGCCTTGGTAACATCACTGAGAAACTTCTACATCAGCTTTGGCCCACAGCACCTATGCTTTGTTTAGAACTACTGCAGAAATGAGTCAAGAGCTAATTTCATTACCAATCGATGGATTATTACAAACTACTGCTGAATTGCAAAATACAGTATTGATGAAGAAGGACAAAACAGTGAAACAATGAAGATGAAAGAATACAGTGAGAAGTAATACTTTATATCTGAATTGTAGAACTGAGTTAAGTCTCAAAGTATCAAATCCATCTGAAACTTAGAAAAGGCAAACTAAGAGTTACAAAGATGGCAGATTCAACATTAGCTTTCTTTAAGTACAGTTTCTTACTCTAATCTAAAATCCAGATTTTCAGATTAGTTAGAAAAATTATTAAAAATTGATATATTCTGAACATCACTCAGCTGGGTGACAAAGCCACTTGCTTCTCTCTCTGTTATGACATAGCAAGGTGGGAGGAAAGAATCGGTTTGCTTCTACTACTGGTTCATCCATTTGTGATGAGTTCAGTCCATATCTCCTAATTTCTTTCCATTTTTATTAGTTCTAACCAGTATTACACTAGAAAAACTGTGAGGACATAACTCAAGGGTGGAACTGATTCAATGGCAGTTATCTCTAAGCCTTCTTATAATCCATTAATATCACCCATCCAAGTCAGCTGTCCACCCTTTGCTAGGGAAGTTTTCATAGCATTATAAAACCTTCTAATTTTATTCCTCACTTCACCACTCATTACATCAGTTCTACAGTTCTTTCATCTGCAGCAATATATGTTATGCCAAAGGACTGAGGTCCTATATTGTAGGCTATTTTGTCAGATAATTACTTCAGTTCCAGTCTAGAATGGCAACAGAACCATCCCATTAACATGATCCTTTCTTCCATTGAAACAATTTTGATTTCTTTCCACCTATCAGGGAAAGTATGGTTTTGTTTCATGTCAGTAGCACAGCTAGAAGGCTTGTCCCACACTTTTACATGAGACATGTTCAAACCACCTTTGCCTGACACTTCTCTGCCTGTATTACAGTCCTTGAGCAACAAGGTTCCTAAGGATATTGAGGCAGCTAGGAAGCTCCACTTCTTCCCAGTTTACACCTCACACTGCAACCCATCTTCCATCTGTTTACCTAACATTTAACCATTTCTTTTCAAGATGTAATGTAGTACACTGACATATTCTGCTGCCTGCCATTGTCTAACAAAAAGAGCTTTATTCCTTACGATAGAAAAATAATGATGTGTCCAGAACTGGAACCTTGGGAACATTGCTGTTTTCAATCTCTTTTTCACTTGTGACAGTGTTTGCAGTGTACTGTTCCAGTGCCACGTGTTTTACAATCACCTTTACTTTCCATGCTTTGCAAAAGCTCTAGAAACTCCCACACCAAGTCAGGGGAAGAGGATGTATAAAGGCTTTAACTTTTCATGATTATTAAATGAAACAATCAGTATCAAAATGAAATTTGTCTTTTGGCTTTCCTGTTAATTCCTAGATCCTCTACCCCCACTGAAGTATTAAGGACCTGCAAATTCCTTGCAGTTTGATGTCTCTTGAGCTCCCTGACCTTGTGTACTGTATACAGAAAGGTGAAGAGAAGTTGTGGTGCTAGGCAATGCCTAAGTGTACTTGCTTATCTATCTTTGATAGTCCCACAATATGGGGCATGCCCTTGTCAGTTGATGCAATGGGAGGGGAGAAATGTTGTCAGGTCACACTGACTTGTGACTGCTCCTCTCCTTACTGTTACCAAGCAAGAACTGGTGACCCAGTAAAATGTGTCACATATTTACCAGAGAAAACAATTGGAAAAAACAGGGCACAAGATGGTACAATGTTTAACAATTTTGTCATAGATCATTCATATACTCATTAAATGCATTTAATTCTTTTCACACCACTCTATAGTCAGCCCAGGAAGGATATGTCTTCATTTGATAGCCTTAATCTAAATCTACTTTGTGGTTAACCTCTGATAGCCTTTTTGGCCTCTGTTTATAATCTCATATCAGACCTGTCCACTCTTGCAAACACACTGTGTTCCATCTCTCTACTTTTGTACAAGAAAAAGCCCAGAATTTAGCTTTCAAGCTCTATACGTTCAGTTTGAAAATATAAAATTGGCAGAATTCTTACTTTGCTGATGCTACATACATACAAGTAGAAAGAAGCTTCAGGAAAGCTAAGAGAACAACGTGAAAAATAAGTAACTTTTACTTAAAAGTAAAAAATAGAAAATAATTTCAAATACCTTAATCTAAATAGTTTGAGAAATGTACTAAAATTCTGAAGTTCTCTGTAGAAACCTTCCATTTCCTCTCTGAAAAGAAGGGAACTTAATCTTTCTTTGATTCCAGTTGGATTTGCACACAATGATATCTGATTGAAATCTGGCTGTGATGTCACCAAACCAGCTGTAAACTTGCCCTCCTCATTTTGGGGAACATTTTTGTCCTTACCTTATGACTGAAATTTATGTTTTGGGGTTTTTTTCACAGTGTATCTTTTCAGTTGGCCTTCATGAACCTACCCTTGAATTCTCTGGTAAGTGGTTTACCTGACCACAGCCCTTTCTAGTGGTTTCTGAGGTGATGCTGTGGACATGCTCACATTGAACTACTAGTCTAGGCGTATCTAAGATCACCAGATGTAGTATGCCTATGTGAAGCATCACAGTGTTTATGTAGAGAGAAAATCTTAGTTCTGAGAGCAGAATTTTGTCAGCCCTGTGTCATGCTGAATCAAGTGCCAGCCTGATTTTGAGTTTCCACATGCTCAAGTAGGTTATTCATATCTACACTCTACTATGCTGTTAACATATAAATGTAACTTCATGGTCTAAGAAAGCCTGGAGCAAAGCAGGGGGCTCAGCATGATGTCCTGACTCAGCCTTGTGCTCTGATTAATGGGTCATTCTTCCTCTCTTCCATACATCCAGCTGTTTCTAGCTTTCCTCCAAGGTTCTCAACCAAAACTCACTGAAGTTAAAATAAAGAATACCACTGGCATCTGTGGGCTGTGGGTCAGTTCCAAAATGAATAAATTTGGCTTTCAGTATTTGTGTTGCATTATTCCTTATTAAAAACACATTTGTATCTCTTCTATGCATCTGTTTGTTGTGTTTTCTTTCTATTAACACAATACTGGCTGAGGCTGATTAGTACTGTGCCTCCTCCAAATAGGTCACAAGAGCAGCAATGCAAAGCTTTGGACATCTTTGAGATGATATTGTCAGCCTGCTGGCCTTAGTCACATACAGGAAGACAGAGCAGTACCTATATCAAGAAGTGTACAGAGCAAGCAATCTGTGTTCTCATGTATCCGTATTGAGTGCTTTAAGGAGGATGATTTGCCCTCTTGTTGTTTGGGCTTTAGCAGTAAAAAACCCAAAGCACCAAGTTGCAATCTTGCCTGAAGTTTGAGAACTCTCACGTTTGCCAAAAGCATACTTCCAGATTCATAGTGTTCATATTTCACGCTACATTTGTTAGGTATATGCCATATCATAAATCACCTGGAACAGAAACAGTACCACGTGGTCGACTGAAGATCTTCAAAATGAACTGTTCATAAATGAACTGCAGACCATGGCTTATTTCCTGGGGGGGGGGAATAATAAAAAAATTGTGAACATATTTTAATTAGGGAAGGCATGAAAATTTCAGGGTCACTTCGTGAATAGACAGAAGGGAAAGAATACCAGAGGAGCCAGCTTTTGCAATCTTTTGCTATGCTCAAAGTTCTCAAATTTGTGAATATCTGTTGCATTTTCTGAGTAAATAACATTAAAAAGAATAATGTGTATGAATAAAAAATGAGCCCACTTCAATCTATTTTCGTCAGAGTTTGATCATCCATCCTGTTTACAAATAGCTGTGTTAATCATTGCAATCTGAGAACTCAGTGACATTTCAGTATAAATAGTTTATGAGTCTGGGCTTTCCTTTAGACCTGGTTCTTATAAACAGTTTGCTTAATTACCTTTCAAGTGTTCCTGTATCTTTTGATTAAAGAAAGATCTGTCCTGTGGCTTACACACTAGTTGTTTCAAACCTAATGATAAATAAAGAAATGAAATGACATCCTAATGTCACAGAAATTCACATATTCTAGTCTAGAAAGCTCTTAAGCACCTGCTCAGTTTACAGATGTACTTACTTTATTTGACTTCAGATGAAGTTAAGCAGGTGCTTAAGTAAGTACACAAGTGTTTTTCTGAATAAGTGTGCTTTTATTTTTTTAATCACAGCACTGCCAGATGACCAAAACAGAAGTATTTCCCTTGTGACACTGTTTAAATATAAGGTGGATGTTTGACTGTGTCCCAGACAAGCTAGACTAGACGTAATGAGTAGTCACCACATAAGCAGGAAGAACATCATAGCAGTAGGTACCATGCATTCATATGATTTTTGGTGGTATATTTAGGCAGACAGGAAAATGGAAGGAAATTAAACACAGTAATGCAGTCTGGAGGGGAAAATAAGCCAGAGAGGACAAGAAATATGGCATGAAACAGGTAAGGAAAGGGATTAGAGCAAACAGCTAGGCAAAATCTGAAATATATCTGTTCTCAATACAGTGGACTTGAGGTGAGTAAGGTTATGAACAGTCTCGCACTATGGTTTTAGAAGTTGATCAAAGCAGAACATTTGTGACTTCACTGAGGACAGAGGATATTTATTCCCAATAAAAAATAACATTTCCTCCTAAGAACAGTTGTATAATTGCCATTGCAAAGAGAGAGCCTTATTCTGGCCCCCTGTGTGTGTTCTTGAGGTTACACTTCACACAATATGTTATCCTTTTTTATATTGGGTACCTCTGCAGAACTTGGAAACATGAGATTTCCAAAATTTCGTGTGTGAATTTTTGTCCTTCCCAATGTAAAACCTTACAAATCTGTACTTCTAAATGCTTATTTACTTGCTGAGCTATAAAGTAGACTTTGATCCTGTGTTGTTTACTCTATTGAGACAGGTCCTTTATATAAATATATGTTTCTCTGAAAACTTCTCTGACGTCAACTTAGAGTATCTGTGTTGACTCAAGTAAAATTGTGCCAATATCTGTCTTGCCAAATCTGACTCCAATTAAAAACTCTACATTCTTCCCAACATGTTTGTTTTCTTCCCCTCCACTTTGACAATGTCAAAGCTGCAAATAACCAAAGTTTCATAGATAGCATCCTCATCATGGCTAAGCTTCGCCAACGAAGATCCATGACTCTACCCACGTTCTTTACAAGCGTGAAGATAGCATCAAGCTCCATATTAATAACTTTATCTTGCAACATAAGGGAACACTTCCAGAACTTCTTTTCTTTAAGCTTATGGGAAATATTTGCTAGTAGAAGAAACAGTCTCTAAGACATCTCATCTAAACACAGCTTAAATTAAAATGGAAGTCGGCTCAGTTTCTTCTTCAGTGGTAACTTCTGGTCTAGAAGCTTCTCTGTTTTTCACTTCCTTTTCACTAATAGCAAAAAGAGATTAGGTGTAACATTAGATAGAAGTTCAATATTTCTCTTCCTTGTAAACAAATATAGTATTAGAATACTACACAATAACCCTGTTTGTATAACTGGAAGCTGTTGAAACTAGCTCCATCTCTGTGTAAATATTAATGTTTGAGTCTGTTTTATTTACATAAGATCCTTCCTCCCCCCCTCCCCTGTTACCATACCATGCCCAGAACTTCTCAAACACTGAAAAGTACATACTGAGAAATGAATTTGAAATGGTGACTGTTGGATATGACTGAGGCCAGGAAATTATAAGACAATATCTTATCAGACCCTGTTTCACCTTTATCTCAAAGTATGACTATGAACAAAAAAAAATTCCTACGTAGTGGCATTCAACCTGTCTTCTTTTTCTATCTTTTTTTTTTTAATGTCATGCAGACAGATACATTTCTAGTACCATACAAGCAGGATTCACCCATACCTTGCATTCCAGTACTGTTGCTACCTTACTGAAAACTGTTCTGCAGTTTTCTAAAAAATTAATCCTTTACCTTCTTCATTATAATAGATATATTCTTCTATTTTTACCCACGAGATCAGATTTTATTTTCCATGCATAATAGTCCAGCTACTGAAAACCTCTGATTTCCTTCACCTTGTCTGACTGACCACCAGAATTTGCAGATTTCCTTGTGAAGTGATTCATTCCCAGCTGGATACACCATGAAGGACTCTGGATTGTATAACTGGTCATAGTCCAAATCAAACACATATTACTTATTTGAAGTGTTCTCCTTTTATGTTGCAACCTGAATTTCAATTCAAGTCAATGGCAAAATTCCCATTGACTTTCAGGGGAAAAGATTGAACTCTGTAAGGTGTATTAAATGTTTTGTTCTGGTAGTCAGCTCAGAGCTGCTGGGTGGGCTCAGTACTACATCAGACTAAACTTTCATCTATATTAACAATGAGAAACAACAAAAATATAATCTACAAAAGATGCTGAAACATACTTCCTTCAGCTGGAGATATGTCAGTCATTAAATCAATGCTATAGTAAATTGTAGTTACCTGTAAGGGAGGTTAACCTTCCTGCTTACGAGCAAGAAGGAGCTCAGTAACACATGCGAACATCTGCCTGGTTATTCACTAGCTTATTACTACATGGGAAATACTATGATAAGAAAGGGTTGAACCAACTATTTTAATCCCAGTATTGAACTCTCATTGGATTGCTAAAATAATGAGGAATATTTTCAGAATGCCATTATGCATTACTTTGATTCTTTTCTCACTATTTTTATGTTTACAATACCTGATATGAGTAGGAATTCTAGAATGCTGTTTCCAACTATGTGACCTTAAATATACCCATCCAGGGAAGAAATAAAAAGTAGGCTTAAGATAGCAATTTTGACTACACACATCAGAGCAACTTCACTGCAAATTCCAGGGCCAAAATTGTGTGTAAGTTGACCACAACATATTTTGAAACCTTTTTTAGGATTGGAAGGCTCTTCTAGGAAATAATTGCGTGAGCAAAGTAACCTTTTCGTAGATGGATAAATACTTCCTTAACTTCAGAGGATTCTAGCAAGTCAGGCATTGCATCGTTTGGAAAACTATTTTCAGCAGACCTGTTCACCTTAATAAGGCTACTTTTGCTGAGTAAATTTTGCAGATCAGAGTGAACATCTTAACATACACTTAATAACAGCTTACACATACATGTCTAAATCTTAAACTTCTATAAAATCCCATGAGTATATTTATTGACTTCAGAGACCTTTCATTCTAAACTTGCTTTGGTGCATTTAGAATTTCAAGAAGCACCAATAAGCTTAAATTTCCTTAGCATTTTTGATTGCTTGTGTTCATGAAGCAAACTAAATTTTAGCAAAATATCCTTGGGTTGTTTTTTTTTCATTCTTTGACTTGCTTTTTTCAAATGAAATGAAAATAAAAGTTAAGATAGGTCTCTGATGCAGGCCTGGCAATTCTACATTTGTCTGTGGCTTGTACAGCAAGTTGCAAACAGACTGTGTTTTGCATATAACAGATAAGAAAAATGTGTATGACTTCTCCTTGTTCCTTGAAGTCTAATTGAGGATTTTTAAAAGTATATATAACCATCAATCCAGTTTGCATTAAGCCTATCTGGTTGTAGACGTGAAAGAATCTCTCAGCATTTTTTTTTTCACTTTAAGGAGTCTGTTGCTATGTTTTGAAGTTCTTAACAATTTCTGAGGAAAGGATGAGGATTCTCTGCTCTGCTCTCTTGTAAATTACTTCAAGTGGGTGGATTGCCTATTTAATTTGCCTCAATGCTGAGTGAAAGCCTCCTTCAGATAGCCTAAGCAAAGGAAGGTGCTTTAAGGGTTTCCAAGTGACAAGCACCGTTACTAATAAATTGTCTCAGAATGTAAAAATGTGACCCTTTCAGGTGGTTCAGCCACAGTGTTTGCAAACTGTGACCAAGTATCAGATTCCTGCCCTTTTTGCTAAGCCCTCACCATGGAACAATACAGGGCTGCAACGTCTCTCTGATTATGTAGACTGTAATTAAGGATTTGGATGAGGATGAATGGCAAAGAATGCCACTGTGCAATTGGCTGTAACCAATGTGACCTGAACTGATACTATATTTGGGGGGGGGAAGAAAAAAAAGAGAAAGAGGGGGGAAAATGACCTCTTGTACCCTCTTCTGTGATCCGTGTATGTAGTTAGCACGCACTCCCCTGCCAGGCTTTTCATCGCTCTGCTTTTAAAACCATTTAGCTTGCTTTGTAGTCTTAGCAAGACATACATTTTTGAGCTATCATAAATGAAATCTTAGAAGATACCTTTCAACATATGCCAGGCACAGTTAAAAAAGAAAAAGACCATTATGGTTCTTTAAAGAAAGGGAAAAAACTCAGGGTGAAATGGTGCAGGCATTTTGTAGAATATGGAAAGTTTAAAAGAAGTTAAGATAGAATAAAGGGACACACGAAAACATGGCTGTGTTACACAGAGAGGAGACAGCCTGGATAGACTATAGTTTTAAGAGGATTCTTTCCCCTTATAAATTGGTTTTCATCTTCTGTGGTAGGTCAGGTGATGCCACTTTTTCTCCCACTAACTTGCTCCTGACATTCTTTTCTTTAATAAAAATCAGAATACATTACCAAAGGCTTGTCTGGTATAATCCAGCTGTTATCTACTGTCACAGGAGAAAACATATGTCTGGAAAGAATGTATATCTCAATTTATTTAGGAAAAAATTCTGTTTATGATTTTTCCAGTGGAAGTTTTATGTGGCATTTGAATAGCACTATGTGGAACAGACTCAGCCTCGCATCTCCTGGGTTTGCTCAGTATATGGAGAGATGTGCCAAGATTCTTTACCTGACTCTGGGTCTCTGAGTCTAACCTTAGACCAGACTTAAAACTTTCATGTTTCATATTGAGTATGGAAAGAGGTTTTTATTGTACTAGATGTGTTTGGCTAGGATCTTGAAGCTGGCACATAGTGAACTGGATGGGGCAGAACTCTCCTGCACTCATACGCTGGATAGTAAGATTTAACAAACAGCTAGATTTTAATGTCTTATGTCCTGCTTGTAGTCAGGAGTGGTAGAAATCAAATTCATTTTGCAACAGAGGAGAATATATATATATATATCTATTCTAGTAGCAGATATCTGGGACACACTGAATCAGAGTGGGGAGGACACCAAGATCTAGTTCTGTTTTTATAGCAAACAGCTGGGAAATGTGGAGGAGTCAGGGCCCCTCATGGTACAGATGCTTCTCTCTTAGACCAATAAACAATAAAAATCCTATAAGAAAATAAGTAGCTGTTTTAACTGGAAGAAACACAAATGAATTCAGTGAGACACACAAGCAAAGCCTTGAACAGGTTCATTTATGGAATAGTTCTACTGTGTGCAACACCTTGGTTTAATTTTTCTGGCTTTATTTTCTTTTTTTTTTTTTAATTGTCTTTTTTTTAGTTATGCACATTTACTGCAGGGGAGGGGAGGAAGACGGAGAAAAAAATTCCACATTGTTTTTCTCTCACTGTCTTCTGCCTGTTTGGAAGAGAGACCTCCTTAAAGTCTTATTCTCCTTATGATCTATAATGGTATTTGATTTACCTGTGTCTATTCCCTGGAGTTAAATACATTTTAAGAAGAACACATTGGTCTTAGGACTCTTGACGTTTGATCTCTTCCTGACTGCCCTCTGTGCAGGATAAATGCACAAAGGGGAAAAGATTTGCAGTAACAAATATTATAACTTCCACCTCCTCTTAACCAGGAAAGAGATATTACAGGAGTGTGCCTTTGTCCACATTGTAATGATAAACTCAGCCTTTCTCCCCTCCACTGGTGGGATGACAAGGACAAAACGCAACATGGGCTCAAGACTCCAAGATAAGGACAAAATACAAACCATGGACATGGTGACAAGACACAGAAAAGGCTGAGGTATTCATCACCTCAGTCTTTACTGGTAAGACTAACCTTCAGAAGCCCCAGGGTAATTCTTAGTGTAGGCTCAGTCAAAAAGAAGTCTTCCACAGGAACACAAAAACTCTGTGTATTCTGGGTAAACATAATTTTGCCCCCACAATTATGTGGGTGAAGGGAGGAAAACTACTGAGCTATGTATTGCCATTAAAATTATTAATTTAAATGGTCTGTTTCCATTGTGCACAGGTGGTAAACTTATCTCACATGTTTTTTATATAAAAGCCTGAAATAAGTGAACACTGGCAAACAGAATCTAATGGTGTCATTAAAATGATTGTAAACATGCCTGTTGTGGCAGATGTGTGCTTTCCTTCTGTTGATATACATTGGGATTGTTGGTCAAGATCAAACAAATGCAGACTTTCAGCATGTCAAAAAATGTCTGCATTCTAACAGGTTCTGTTTGGAAAGGGATCTGTTTCCTTAAGGGCCAGGATAGCTATAAAATAACCAGACTGCCTGATCTGATCCAATGTCTGCTCTTATTTTCTTTGATTAGAGCTGTATTCTCTGTATTCTCTGCCATCTATGGTTTCAGCTGAACAAGAGATTATGTGTTGCATCGTTATGGTTTGAGGAAGCATTTCAGCAGAGTAATAAATGTAGAGAAATATACAAAACTCAGAGCCAGGAAGCCATCATCTTTTTTCTTCTCTCTGAAAACGTTGCCCTCCATTTAACTATAATTGCCAGCTTTCCAGTGATTGTTTACTCTACTACACAAGGTAACACAGGCATGGTTGTTGTTATCCACCAGAGGATAGGATGAATTTAAACACATTTCCTCAGAGTCAAATTCTCCAGTCTAAGACAAAAGTTGATGGACAGCTGGCAATTCACAGAACCATGTGCTTTCCTTCTGCTTGGAACAGGACTGTGCTCCAAGGCTACTTGTAGAGAAAAGTGTAGCTCTGCAGTTGCTCAATCTGCCTTGAAGTGAAGAGTCCTCTGGAGTCTGCAGTAAGGCTCTTGGGGAAAGAAGCCAGAGGATTTACAACCATCTGTCTGTACCCTGCCCTTGGGAAAATGTCTGTGCAGTAGTTATATGTCCCAGAGGAGCGATTCCTTCTCAATATTTTTTCAGGAAACGCCCTGTACAAGAAAGGCTTGGTTTTGCCATCCAGGCTTTAAGCTTCTGTTTATTCAGAATAATACTCAGAATCCTTAAATATCCAGACTGTATCTTGTGCTAAGCCCTAGTATTTAGACTTCGTAATTGCAAAATTAATTTATCTCACATTTTTTAGCCAAGAATCATCGCTATAGCCCAATCTAACTCTTGTACATTGGCTAACTGATTCCATCTTTGCTCACGTGAAGAAGAAAGTCAAATCTTCAGTTTGTGTAGTGTCTGTAGCTCTACAGGCAACAGTGATGTTATGCCAACATGTCAGCAAAGATAGCAGTCTTGCAGACAGCTACAGTCATATGTCTTGGAAGTTAAGCACTTCTGTGTTGGGAATGTACTGGATGTTAGATTTGAGGACTGAGTCTCTTGTCATCACCATCAGTGAAAGCTCAGCACAGCTTTGGAATTATATAGGTGCAGTAGTGATGCATAGGACAGAAAAATCCATTCCATACAGCACAATGCATCTATAGAAATGGTAAAAGACTTACAATGTCCCTTTCTTTTTGAAACACACAAAGCTCTTTACCTAAATGTACATCAGTCTTAGACTTCCTGACTTCTTTCTGTGTTCTTGAACTGCCTGAATATAGGTTGCCTATGGTGTTTTTTATTTTGATGTATTTGTACTTGAGACTTGATACATACGTAACCAGTATCAGTACAATATCTCTGTCTAGCTGCCTTAGCTAATGAAAGGCCCCCCCATGTTCTCTGAATGAGGTGAAGCACGGGTTACACAAGGAAAGTTCAGTTCCTGAATCAAATCCTTTAGCTGAGTACACCAACAGCATAAAGGCAGAATAATGTCAATGGAATTATTTTGTGCATTAGTTGATCTGAATAAGAAAGTGGCTTTTTACAGCAATTCCCTCTTCCTCCGTTGCAAAAACCTAGTCCTGACTTAAAAATAGACACACACAAATTTAGAATGAAAACATTTACAGTTACTTGTGGCTTTTGTGTTTCTCTGTTTACAACCAAAATTACCAGAAAAAAAAAAAGAAATGTGGTACACCTATATTTAGTAAATTGTTCTGGTAGAGAGAGAGTTAGCAAGGCTTTCTGTACACCTTGGTGTTCAAGTAGCCTTCCTGATTGATGATTGGGGAGTAAACCTGCACCATGGGTCAGTGCCAGCATGGCCCTGCACACAAGACACAGTGCATAGTTTCTTGAGTAGGTGGAAATAGTCTCTACTCTGGAGCATTCAGACACACTAGAACTCTCCAGGAACAAGCTGAGGATTTATCATAATAAAGACAAAGTAAGTGATTTAGTGTTAATAATAGCTTGATTTTTAACCTTTTTTTTTTTTTTATGAGAAGCAACCTCTGATTTAAATAGTTGAAGTTCTACCTTTCATAATGCTAATCTAGTTAAAAGTAAATTTCTCTCCTTCAAGCTGTTGAAACATTTTCATTTTGTGCACAGTGCATTACAACTTTTTAATAGTACATGTCACACAGAGAACTACATAGCTAGAGGTGCTCAGACTACCTGCTCTATGCTCATTTTATTTAATAATGATTCTTCTATTAACTGAATACTTTTAACTCAGTTGCTGCCTAATTTCATGAAGACTGTTTTCTAAGCAATAGCAGCACTAGTTCACCTGCCTAGGAAAGGCTGTTGGCAGTAGCTGGTTGATCAGGCAAATGCAATACAAGCTTTTAATGTTGTGGCAGCACAGGCACAGTGGATCGAAACAATGTGTAAAAGGACTTAGTACCATGAAAAAAAGCAAAGGATTTAGACATACACAGTGCAGTGCATTTGCTTTACATGCACCTCATGTACAATATCCTCTAATTTCCTACAAGCTTAATTCCCTCTCTCCTGCCTCCCCCCAAATAAACTGTCTTGCTAAGACATACTGGGTAACCAGCCCATAAGGATGACAGAAAAACAGCATTAAGAAGAATCTTCCATGTGGATGTTTTGTATGTGGACTTGACTTTTCAGAAGTAATGACCTCAGCCTTGTTCCTCAAGGCTTCCCTTCTCTGCAGTCCAAGCGTTTGAGTAAAAGTTGCCAGGACTTAAATGCCAAACTAATCTAATTTAGTATGTTTAGCAATAGCTTGAGTCATGCTCTGAATGCTCTGCCTTGCTTCATTTAATTAAAAAAAAAAAGCCCAAACAAAAAACCAAGACAAAACTAATGCAAAAGCAAGGCTGACAAAACTCTGTAGTCTACTTGTTCTCCAAGTGGGATATGTTTACCAACTTTAGTCTTTATGTGGAGTACAGTTAAGCCTTTCTCCCTAACTTGTTTGTAATACTGTCACCTCACTCAAGCTAAAGGCAATGAACTCTGCACTTTTTCCAGCCAAAGGCAGCAAATGTTACTTAATAATATGTCACTGCTCCTAATATATAACTACTTGTTCAAGGAAATATCCATTTAAATAAATCCTGTAGAAGCCTTAACATACCAGCACAGCACTACAAATCCTTGGTATTGGTATATGTTTGCATGGAAGAATTAACAAAAGAAGAGCAAGAGAAAAACATAGGCTGGTAGTTGAATTTTTATGCTTTATTCTTCTCTGAGCATTGCATAGATTAATTTCTACTCCAGTAGAAATTAATGTGAACCTTAGCTCAGTGAGTTTCTCATCCATTTAGTTCTTTTTTTCTAATCTCTTATTGTACAGGTCATCAACCCACTACTATCTTGTAGAGGGTAAGGAGGAATATGCCACTGAAAATTTCTTGTGTGATTTTCTACCAGGAGGCTTCATGCACTTGTTTCTAAATGTCTGCCCTTGGCCAACATCACATGATGGATGTTGATTTAAAGGAGCATACTAACATATGGCTTCATGTAAAGAACATACCAACATAAGTAAGAAGATTTGGCATTTGAATGTACACACTTTCATACATACACACACACTTATAATAACTGAATTCTTTAATCTTTCAGACTTAGATTTTCTGTGATCACTTCATGTAAAGAATAATTCTAACCATCTTTATCTTATTTCCAGTCACATCGAATTATTCTAAGTCACTGTGAGCATATTCTGCACACACATTGGGATTCATCCAACCTAACTTTGTATGTTTTCAATGTGGACACACACATATTAATTACTCTCAGGACTCCCTTTGCAGATTGACAAAAAGCTTAAACACCTCTAGAGGGTGATTTATCTGGCCTATTTTATGTAATTCAATTTACCAAAAGGTGATTCACGCTACAAGTTTCTACTTCTTTTTGACCATAATAGAAGTCTAAAGATGATTAGCTCAAAAACAAATTAGAAGAGGAGTCTTAACCAAGCATGTCTACAGTCTCAGTTAGGCTCCCACCAGACAATGTTGCCTGCAGAAATATTTGTACCTAAACTACAGATTACTGAAAGCTGGAGGCACATTTTCCTGTGAAAAAGATATCAGAAAAGGTATAATCCCATGCTTCTGCACTTCCAGCATAAAGAATGCCACCACAGAGTAAGAACTGTGTTGTACCAGTTGGCAGCAATGGCATCAACATCTCCCACCTCTGCAGTGGGATGTTTGTGTTTCAGTTAGCTGAACAGGCAGAGCTCATTGGCCAAACAGCTGTTCCCTGTCTCCTTTGGGGAAAAGGCAGAAGGCCAGATATTTTTCTGCACATGCTTAGAAATAGCTTTACCACTGCTATTGATATACATACAATAATTTGATTTAAACAATTTGTTCTATCAAAGGGAAGTTCAGCCAAATTATGTGGAGTTGAGTTAAAACAAGACAATGTCATTATTTCCCATTTGTTAGAATGAGACATGGACCTGGATGTCCTCATACTTCAGCAAAACAATGATCTGGAACTATGAAATAACTTCATGAGAAATCTAAATTCTGTAATGAACAATACAACTGCATGTCTAAAACCCTTCAACTTTGGCAAGAATATGGATCTGATAATAAATTGTTATTTTTAAGATCACCTCTTACTAAAAACAAGGCCTCAGTTTAGATCAGTCAAGATTACTGAAGTTTTATTTTCCCTAGAGAAGAAGAAAAAGACTCTCAAGTCCTATAAAACTCAGCATAGATGGCATTGTTTATTTTTTACCACCTACAGATGCTTCCTGAATTAAATAACAGGTCTGAAATCTATTTTCATCTTTGTACATGTCTGTCTGCCCCATTAGTAAATTCACTTTGACTCGGCTCCTAAAATCCATAAAATAGAGATAAAAAGATTACTTTTTTTTTTTAATGTTTAAATTATTGACAAGGGAAGCCACAAAGTGCAGACAGGTAAGTTAGAGGGCAGCCAGACACCAAATGTAATTGCATGAGAAATAATAGAAAATATTACATAAACATGGCATGGACTTTTGAAAGTCTAGTTTTGGTTCCACAAAGGTTTTGTTTGGACTCCCAATACATATTCACATACTGCTTAAGCCCATCTACGGAGCCAAAAATAATCAGCATTATTGTTAAAGTCTTTTTTTGGACTTCTTAAAGCAAATAATATTGTAACCAGGTGGACAAGGGGGAGAAATAGGTATGTGTTTCTAATGAGTCTGACTAAATGGCCGGCCAGAAAAACTGTATTTGAAGACCTTTCAAAATAAAAGAGCCCACAGTCTAAAATCACTAGCACGAGGTCTGTAGCTACCTCTCTAATTGTCTTAATAATCCTAAGCCCCAAGGACTGCTTCGGAGTTCTGGTGGCCATTCATCCTCAGTGACCAAAAATATACAGCTGGAAACCATTCTAAAAGCCAAACTTTTTAAAAAAGCATTGCTTTTTCCACCAGTCTGGCCAAATCTCTGTTCACCAAGAGCCTTGAGTGTAAACATCAAAATCAGCTTTTCCAGACGGGCTTGTAAACCAACACAGATCTCAACTAGGCATTGACCTCCCTATATCACTGGTCCACTTTAATATTCCAAACTATTGTCAAGTGCCAATATGTTTTCTTTTTACTGCTGTATTACTCTACGATTGCAGTGTGCTGAAGTTATTTGGGCTGTTATGATTGGTGGATTGAGAACAAAACTCTGACCTCTGAGACAAATGACCATTCATGGATAATGCAAGTAATGGCATTTGTCTACTGCTTTTGTTTTTAAGTATTGTTCTTCATTTTCATCCTTCCTGTATTCCTAGAGAAACATGCCTTTGGTGTAGAGACAGGTAAAAGCCATTACAAATCCCACACAATCTAAAAGATTGTTTCAGTATTGTTGTAAAAAGGTTTTTCCAGTGAAATTTCCTGCTCCTGTGATTTCTTCCTGAAGCATGGTGTACATTCCAATATTTTAGAAATGAGTCTTGGATTGCCAGTAAAATGAAACCTCAATAATTCTTAACTATCCCCTAAATATTTGAGGGAAAACTAATAAATATCTAGGAATGCCTAACCCTTGGCAATAGAAATCTATTAATCTAGAAGAGTTTTAAATAATATGAATGCTAGAAGCCCTAACCTCTCTCTCTGGCTATCCAACAGTCACAAAACTATGCTAATATATTGTCTCCCATTTTCAATTTTGAATGCAATTCTCTACCTACCTTACAGTAAATATAAGCAAGACTTTTCTCATTGCAGATCTTTCATTGATATCTTCTAGTTATTAAGGAGTACACTATCCCAAAAGGTAAAGCATAAACTATGCCATAGTACCAATTTATCTTACAGATTTCCTGGTTGGATATAATCAGTGTGTCTTTCTTTCTATTCTTAAGACACTTCTCACCTTGAATTCACCCTTAGTCTCTGACCTAGTGTTTCCAGTCATCATCTGTATTTTGCACCCTAGTAGGTGACATTAAAATCTTTAAGAAAAATGTGTAGAACAATTGTGCATTCAGTGTTAATCTGCATTTAATGGGGTATTTGCTTTTAGTAGTCTGAAACAGTCTCCAGCTTGATCTCCTTTTAATCTAATGCATCTGGAGAAATGGTAGAAACTTCATTCATTTGCTTTGTAATGGATAAAGCATTTCTTGCCCATCTTCTGTGTATATGCATTGGAGTAAACTTTGGTCATTTTAATTTAACATTTTGGAAATTCTCGAGTTCAAAAATGTATTTAACTGCTTGGATAGTGCTACTATCTGTCCTGTTTGTAAAGATTCTTTTGAAACACCATTTCTGTCTGCTTCCATGTGGGGTAGCTTTTTTCTTGTGCATTCTCTGAAATGGACCTTGTTTTTAACAAAAGCTCAATGCTATTTGTGGAAGAATTCTTTTTTTTTATCAGTGTTAAGCATTAATTGCAATGCAGTGAACTGTATTTTTAGCTTTCTAGATCTTACCTGCATTATCTTGGCTGGAGCAACTGTCACACAATAGACTGTCCCACATAGAAACCTGTTTTGTTAGAACAGAATAGTTTATAACTGACTTAGTTAAGGGCTTGCTTCTCCAGTTGTTCTGTATGCTGAAATTCCAAAACATTCAATGGAGCTCAGGCACAGTCTGAAAATCACTTGGGGTCTGCTGTGGCCCCTGGTGCAATAACTGTGCCGACAGCAGAGGGAGCATTAAACTCATTGCCCACGGGAAAGTGTGGGGAGTGATCCCCATGTTCCTAGAATCCTTGGATGGGTAGGATGAGCTCATTAGCCTTCTGGCAGTCATCCTAGGAGAAGGACAACTCTGATTCCAAACCCGGGCAGATGGAGCTCGTTTAGCCCTGTGAGGCCTTCCATCTAAGAGAAGGACACTCTAATAAAACCTACATCCTAAGGACTTGGCTGCCAGCATCCAAGCTTGCTAGGCCCTGGCAGATGAACCTTAGGACTAAAGCATGGGTCCAGCTCTGCGCATGCTGTGTCTCACCTAAAAAAAATCCATAGTGCAGGCTCGAGGGTGCTATCTGCTATCCTCTTTTTATCAGCGCGCTTGGAAAAGGCGCTGAGGAGGAGCACGGATGGAGCCCTCCTTGGATCTTCATTCGCGAAGCCTAGCCATACAATGGAGCTAGCTAAATAGCTAAAGAATCTTACACTAAAATAACTGACCAAAAAAAATTGACTGTTTTATTTAGTATGTTAATAAGTACTTACAGGCTAAAATAGAATGCTGAATGACTTCTGAGCTGGTGACACTCTTGATAATCACGACTTGCCAATACATGACTAATGATCCAGTACATACTGTGCTTGTCTGGTTTTTTCAGCTGTATTTCTTTTTTTTTTTTTTCTTAAGTTCTCTGGGCAAGCAGCTGTGCATAGCAGGATGCTGACTCCTAGATTCTGCAGGAGTGATTTATAAAGGTATCATACAAAGGCATATATCTCAGGACCCTTATTCAATTTTTACACAACTTGTTCTCAGAAAGATTCTTATTATAGTTGCTGCATACTGTTAAAATATTTGGCTGAAAGAATATCCTTGAATTGAATTTTATATTACTACTTCATGCAAAGCATATACTCAGTTACCCCAAAGCTATTTAAATACTTATAAACATGAATAGCTCTATTGGTTTCTATTTTATCTAACTGACCACTTTACTCCTGTTTTTAAACAATTCATTTCAGTTGGCATCTCTTTACTTAAGTTAGATGCCTGTTTAAATACCTTCCTGATGTATAGCCTAATTCTGTCCTTGTTGCATGAATTGAGTAGTTAATTTGATTTTTAATCCATAACAATTATTTTACTTTGACTGCCAACATATATGTTGGAGATTAATTACTAATTATCACTTCTCCACTTCATAATCAAAATCATTAGTGTCATCACTTTGAGATCATTTTCAAAGACATGTTGCACTAAGTTTGAATGCTTAACTCTCAGCATGGTGACAGTTACTCCAAAGTGCTGTCATAGTTTTGAGAATTGCATTTTCACACAACTCAAAAAAAAACTGTTTCAAAAATAAGATGAACAAATTAGAAAAAAAGAAAAAAAATGAACAAATAGGCCATGAATCTAACATTTTTAAAGAAAACTCTCACTTTTAACTGTTTCTGTGTGGAAAGCGTTACAGCTATATNTGCACCCTAGTAGGTGACATTAAAATCTTTAAGAAAAATGTGTAGAACAATTGTGCATTCAGTGTTAATCTGCATTTAATGGGGTATTTGCTTTTAGTAGTCTGAAACAGTCTCCAGCTTGATCTCCTTTTAATCTAATGCATCTGGAGAAATGGTAGAAACTTCATTCATTTGCTTTGTAATGGATAAAGCATTTCTTCTCCATCTTCTGTGGACAATTGCAATGCAGTGAACTGTATTTTTAGCTTTCTAGATCTTACCTGCATTATCTTGACTGGAGCAACTGTCACACAATAGACTGTCCCACATAGAAACCTGTTTTGTTAGAACAGAATAGTTTATAACTGACTTAGTTAAGGGCTTGCTTCTCCAGTTGTTCTGTATGCTGAAATTCCAAAACATTCAATGGAGCTCAGGCACAGTCTGAAAATCACTTGGGGTCTGCTGTGGCCCCTGGTGCAATAACTGTGCCCACAGCAGAGGGAGCATTAAACTCATTGCCCACGGGAAAGTGTGGGGAGTGATACCCATGTTCCTAGAATCCTTGGATGGGTAGGATGTGCTCATTAGCCTTCTGGCAGTCATCCTAGGAGAAGGACAACTCTGATTCCAAACCCGGGCANTGTTCTCAGAAAGATTCTTATTATAGTTGCTGCATACTGTTAAAATATTTGGCTGAAAGAATATCCTTGAATTGAATTTTATATTACTACTTCATGCAAAGCATATACTCAGTTACCCCAAAGCTATTTAAATACTTATAAACATGAATAGCTCTATTGGTTTCTATTTTATCTAACTGACCACTTTACTCCTGTTTTTAAACAATTCATTTCAGTTGGCATCTCTTTACTTAAGTTAGATGCCTGTTTAAATACTTCCTGATGTATAGCCTAATTCTGTCCTTGTTGCATGAATTGAGTAGTTAATTTGATTTTTAATCCATAACAATTATTTTACTTTGACTGCCAACATATATGTTGGAGATTAATTACTAATTATCACTTCTCCACTTCATAATCAAAATCATTAGTGTCATCACTTTGAGATCATTTTCAAAGACATGTTGCACTAAGTTTGAATGCTTAACTCTCAGCATGGTGACAGTTACTCCAAAGTGCTGTCATAGTTTTGAGAATTGCATTTTCACACAACTCAAAAAAAAACTGTTTCAAAAATAAGATGAACAAATTAGAAAAAAAGAAAAAAAAATGAACAAATAGGCCATGAATCTAACATTTTTAAAGAAAAGTCTCACTTTTAACTGTTTCTGTGTGGAAAGCGTTACAGCTATATTCCTTGCTTCCGGTACCCCACCCCTGATAAAAAGAAGAGGGAAGCCAAGTTCTCTGTGCAGATAACAAGATTTCCTTATTAAAAGTCTTGGGAGAAGATAGGTATGGGCTTCCATTGGCTTTATATCCAAATGAAGGTGCTTTGAGCTTGGAGGAACTTCAGATGTTCTGGTGACATGTTCCCAGGACATCCTGATGCAGGACTAAATCATTCTGCTCAAGGGATAGATATGTTCTTGCCCTCAAACAGGGTAGATTTCTTCACTATGTCTCACTGTCTGATTGCCCAATATGCTGTCACACTCATAGATGAAGAAAAATTAGATTTTTTTTTAATTTTTTTTTCTGTAGGTCATGTGGGTCAGGATTTTACCTTAGCATTACTATTATAGCATAATATATATACTATATATGTATATATAATAGATATATATTATTATATATATTGTATTATTATTATATCTATAATATCTATAAAATACATAACTATAATATATAATATATAACTAGCATTACTATTATTGATTTCTAGATATACTGTGGCATGGTAGGGCAGCAATTTGAATTTGATTTTTTTTTGTTGTTTTCTATTTTTAAATTAAATATATGTTAAAAAATAAGAAATTACTTCCTTGAATTTTTGTTTCCTATTTTCAAAAATAATACGATTTCTTTTTCAGTGATAGGTAAAAAGTAATAAAAAACCGGGGAATTAAAAGTAAAGTCTGTACAGGTTTTCCTCTATCATAACAAATAACAGGCTATATAAGTAGTGTTTTCTTCTACTGCTAAAACCCCTTCCCCAGGAATTTGTGAAAAATGCCACTTCTTCAAAATGATATATTTTAAAATATAAAGGACTTCATTAAATTTTCTGACTTGTTCTTGAATTTTTCCAATGTATTCCTGGCTTTAATTTTCTTTGGAATCATTTTTAACCATTTGAAAGGGACCTTTTCAAGCTAGCAAAATAATAAGAAGAATAGTAAAAAGTATATGGACCTTTCACTGAAATGAAAGGCATTTTCCATCTTCCAAAAACCTGTCTGTCAACACAGAAGAAATATTCAAAAAATTTGAGACAAACAACCCATATGTTTTGCTTTTCATGCATCTGGCAAAAATGTGACTCCTTTTGCCATGTTTCTCCTGTGATAAGAATTTATTTCACAGAGCTGACATCCCATATTTCCTCTCAGTTCTTTTCTCGTCCTTCTATTTGCCTCAATATGCTGTTCCACACTGTCACTTTTTTAGTGTCCTGGTGCATTTTCTTTTATACTCAGGTCATCATCAAATCTTACTGGTCCATGACATTGCTAAAATTGCAGGAAAGTCTTTGATCCAGTGGAAAATATGACAAGATGCAAGGGCTGAAATTTTAAGAGAAACAGTATGATAGGGTGGTTTATTAGTGACTTGAATAACTTAAGAGTACAGATCTTCAGCATAGAGAGTCTTTTAAGATATCTTGCTGGAAGATATGTATTTGTTCAGTCAAACATGTGCACGCTACGAAATCATTGGCTAAATTCTTCAGTTTATGATGTGAGAATTTAATAACTATAGTGGTCTCTTCTGGTCTTGAAATCTTAAAAGACCTAATTTCTCCAACAATCCTGCTGAAAAATTCAGTCATATCTAATCATTTTTGCTTCTTCTTAGAATATTTTTCCTATCTGAAATGTAGGAATCACTTTTTGATTTACACAGTACAGTAGCAACTTATTCACTTATTTGTTTCTTCTTTTGTACCTGTGATATCAGATTCTTTTCTTAGTTCTCCTAGTTCCAGTGCTCAAACTGTACTCAGACAAAGGATTATTATACTCTACTCCATTCCATCTTTCTTTCCTAGTAATTTTTTCTGTCTTTTCCAAAATAGCTTTAAGTTTTCTCCCATCTTCCTCTATATGCTCCATTTTCTTCCATTTTAATAGTAATTTCTTTGTCATGTGTTACATTTCAGTATAAAGACATTCTTTTCTGAATCATCTTCAGCACAGAAATTACCAAAGAGTAAAAACTGGCTAAAATTATACCCTTAGTCTGTAGAAATCAGTTTTCATATGGTCAGTTAAAGGAACTTTCATGAAATTTATCCAATGTACTTCATTTGCAGAGTGAATTCCTTGGACAAAATTATTTCATTCCTTGAGGTCTGAATAATGTAGAAGTATTATTTACTCCATTAAAGTAAGAAATTTCAAAGAAAGAATTGTTCTTAGTCTTTATTACTGAAGCATATTTTAAGAAACATCACTAACTGTAAATATAGTCATGGTATTTAAAATGTAAATAATTAACTTCAGTTCTAGTAATTTTGCTGAGTAAGTCTACATGGCAAAGTGAGTTATATTATTTCTTGAATTCAGGAGCTGGATAACTCTAGAACTCAGCCATGATAATGCTAGTCTTATAAACTCCTATTCTCCTGTTCTATATCCACTGTTCCTACCATATGCTTGCAAAACATAATTCAGAAACTCTTGGTTGACTACTTCTGAATTGAGCATGTTTGTAAATGTTTGTAAGACTGAAACTTAAATTTAAACTTAAAAAGTTTTACACTATAAAACTTCCTTCCTTCAGAGAAAAAGTTACTGGGCACCTTACCAAAAAAAAATTAACTAAAACAACATTTTCAAAATGGCTATATCCCAAATAAACCATAAAATCTCTAAATAGTCATGGGAGGGGAAAAAAAGAAAACAAAAGAAAAATACACATTGAAACAAACAGTTCTTGTTGCTTGAAGTTGCACCACATGCGGAAATTGAAATAGTTCAGGCAGCAATACTTCTCTGTTTCCAGGTCCTCTGTGTATCATCTGTCCATTTGTTGTACACACTTAACAGTCCACAGTTTTGGCATTCAAAATTGTTGGACTGTTTGATGCAAACTTGAGGGCTCAGCTCAAAACCAAAATCCTTTTATTGCACAGACTATCAAGCAGAAGCTGACACAACGGCTTCATTCCTGCTTATAATAAAACAATATGAACTCACTGCTTTGAAAGAAGGTGTGCCAGTTTATGCTAGAAGAAAACATGCCTCATCATTAATAATGGAAATGCAGGTATAAACTCCTGTTAATATTCTGTAAATTTACTGCTTTCTGATAGAAGTCTAAAATGTCACTTCAGTGAAAGCCTTCAGAATATTGTGCTTGCATATCTCAAACTTATATCCTTTGCATCCCAAAGTTTTCTTTGATAATATAGAGTTTGAGTAGACTGGAAAAGGACATTTAATATGTAAACTAGCAATACGGAAACACTAAATTGATGGTTGCTGTAAATAAACTCATCCTGAGAATCTATGCTGAAGGAAACTAATTTTTTTCTTACTAACTTTTCCATAGGCAGAGTTCTTTCTGTACTAAAAGAGAGGTGTAAATGACCCTACCATTTTGCATTAGGCATAGTAAAACCATAGATATATAGTTAAACCTAGGTGCTGGATTTGTAGACAACTGTGTTTTGATGGTGTGAATCCAAGGCTTAGAGCAAAAGAATAGTGTCCTCACAATGAGCCCAGCTGCTGATCGCTAAGTTGTGGACAAATAATTCTTCAAATTTTACTTGTGAAGAGGAAAATTATTTTAATTAATAGTCTCATTCTCCCATTATTCTGTATTTCTCAAAACTGTCATTACATTTTTCAGGGAACTATTGTGCTAATTGTTGCATTTATTCTCCTGATTTTAGTTTGCCTTACATATTTCTTATTATTATAACTAAAGACCTATACAATTGAACAATTCATATTGCAAGAATGCCCACGGGCTATAATTAAAACTTGGACCATGAACAATAATGTAAAATACAGCAATCATACTGAAATAGATAACATCCATCTGATTTAAAATATAAGAGCAGGCCTACTAGTTTGAGATAATGATAGCTGGTATTGAATATTTTCTAAACTATTGAAGGAAATACTTTTGTTTCTTCTTTCCCTGAAATTTAGCAGAAAATAACCTGAAGGGTTATAAAGTGTATATCTGAGCCATTTGTTCACATCTGTACCTTGTCCTGCAGAATGTTTTGGGTATACACAATTGCCTAGGATTGTTTTGATTATATTTATTTTGGAAAACCTACCCTCTATCATGGCAGTGTTACAGGAGAATCAGAACAATAACTCCACCCTGAGCTCTGTGTTTTGAGGGCCAGGTGGTCAAAAGCTTTTATAAATTTAAAGTTGTGCTACCATTGGTTTGATCATATTAAACACTCATATGTCCTTGTTTTCTTTGCTTTTATCTCAGTAAAGGTTTACACTTCTCATCAGTTTGTGAACAGCCTTAGCGAACAGATTTAGTTTTACCACTAGCCTGCCATGTGGACCCTAAGCATTAAATAACAAAAAGGAATGGTACTTTCTGTACTATTTCTGTGCATCTGGCTCTCATGTATGTATAGCACCTTTAAGCATATCGATCTGATTTTTCTGCAGCTTGTAAAGATATTTACAGTTTCAAATTTTTGCAATATTTTCCAACTGGAACATATATATGTATTTAGTAATTTATAGGCGTGGCATTTGGTGTCCTTTTCTTGGACAAGCAAATATGCAGAGATCTTAAAAATAAAATCAGCCCCCAGGAAAATACTGTGAATGTGGGGTACTTGGAAATGTCTCTCTAACTGGGATTTAGGGATTACATTTCTGAGATGGCATGTTGGAATGTTAGACAGGAGAAGTGGCTTCATCACCCTCTTACAAGGGTGGGTACTGCCAATTGTAGTCTATTAATATTAAACAGTTTTACTTTTTTGAGAAGTGGGAGGTTTAGTCTCAGCATTCCCTAGGATGGTTTGCTTTGCTGACTGTGTGAAACAGGACAAAAGGCAAATTTCACACCTTGGCCCTACTACAAAAATCCTGAGCTGCATGGTAAGTGTGAACAAAAGAGACAAAGGAAGCAGGCTGATTTCTTTCAGGACTTGGTTTGTTCTTTTTCCTCTCAAGAAATTCTATCACCTTTGAGAAAACAAAAAGTTAGAGAGCAATTTTACATAGAAAGCTGAAGGGTTTTTGGAAAACAAAATTGCAAACAAAAGTTATGATTTTCAGCCTAGCTTGTCTCAGTCCACTTTCATTATATCAATCTGGGGGTAGATTTACCAATATTTACAATGTGTTTTGTCACTCTTTATTTTTAACACTGTAACTGTCTCAATAGTTGTCTTCATTTGTTGTCTGTGACAGTTTTTGAATAGGGAAATGCCACATGCAAACAAATGTTGTTACGACTGTAAACTGTGGAGCAAAAAATTAATTGCTCTCATCAATGGTATAACTGAACCAGAAAGGTTTACTGCTTTTTTAGAAAAGTTGAGAGGTGTCAAAAAATTTCATGTAGTTACTAGGTTTCTTCTGTTGAGTTTCTTTGAGGAATGTCTTTTCCTGTGATGCACTTTGCAAGCTGAGTATTTATAAGAAAGTCACAATCTCCTACTCAGGCCATTTATCCATAATGTGCATCAAAATATACTGCACAGGTGAACCAGTCTTTGCCATAGGTTTGATTCAATCAGTCTTTGAGCACTTTCCATTTTGCACTGGGTCCTGCAAACCTTCTTTGTTAGGATCAGTAAATAATAGCACTGCTAAGGAAAGAATATTGCTATTTTATATGCATACTAACAGTACTACCCTCTGTTTCTATTCATGTGTTACGTTCTCTTAGGAAAATGACTGGGTCAGCTGAAGTTCCCTGGGTAGAAAAATTGTTCTTTCCTTAGAATTAATTTAGTTCATTCAGAGGAGACACACCCTCAGAGAATCAAGTTAGTCAGCAAAGAGTAGAAAATTACAGAAAAGCCCTGCACAACTGAGTGGGAGAACTTGCTGAGAGGAACAGCAGACAGAGAAAACCAGGCATCAGAAATGAGGAAAGAAACTTCCCCAAGGCCATGGTGAGCTGTGCCAATTTTGCTGCAGCTCAAAGCTACTGAGCTGGCTAGAAGCTGAGAGCATCCCTGCAGAGACACAGTGGAGACTTGTATATAAAACTTTTTTTTTTCTATTGTGTTTGACTGAGTTATGATGAGCTGTATTTATGGAGTTGTCCTAATGTGTATTCTAATTAAATCTGGCTTTCTTCAGGTTAAAAGTCCTTTTAAAGGCTGCTTTGGTGAGTTCATTGCAAAGGAACTGTCTATGCAGATCTACCTCAAAGCTTTAAGAAATTCCAAGCACTTTCAAAGTGTCAGAGGCTCTTACTGTCACAGCTCTGACATGGCTTTTGTGCAAGAGTAGCTGTAGGCTGCATAGGCTTTTATATATGTGTTTATTTAGTTATGTATCTGTACATTTGGGTATAAAGAAGTCCAGATCAACTTAGGTGAACTCCCTTGGTTGAAGATAGCTTATCTGTAACAGCAGAAATCTCAGGGCAGACCAGTTTACTCTGCTCTTTATGTACTCGACCAGGCTTATACACCTTGCTGCAATTTAAATGCAACCATACATTTCTTTTCCTATACACAAAGCCATCGACGAGAAGACACTACACTCATGTTTGAAATGTCTTCTACCATGCTGTGTTTGCACTCTAAGCAATAACAACACAGTTACACAGGCATATATTTAGTATTTTAATTTTATTTTTTAAAATGCTTCTACAAGAGTACACTATGTAGGACTATACTCACAGAATTGAGATAGCCCTGTGTTGCCAAGCACAGAGTCTGCAATTCAGTTAAGCTTCACAGTCCTGGTCCCATAATAATATTCTGTATTCATAATGTCATAGTAGTAGGGGGTGGTAGTAGTTGGTGAATACTACATGAATAATCTATTTTCCTGGTTTGAATTTTGCTTTAACTGTTTGTTCACAGTAAATCAAGCATTCTTAGCCAACCTCATTCAACATGCTTGGGCAGAGAACCAGATTCCACTATGGCTATTCACCGAGTAGTGTCTGACATCCCAGTTAAACCCTTGCAAACAGCAGTACCAGCTGCCTGGGAAGGGACTGCCTTCAGAGTGATTGAAATCTGTAGAATTCAGCTCTGTAAGAATGATAAATGGGAACTAGCAGTAGGATTTTAACAATCTAAAAGAAGATAATTTCCGAATAAATCACCTAAATTCCCTTTATATCAACAAAAAGAAGTCAGCACATCCAAACACTGATTTGTCTTTCTATAAATAGATGTCTATGTTTCTGAAAGAGTTTTCTTTGTTGTAGAGGAAGGGTAACTAGCTCAGACTTAAATATCAAACCTGAAATGATTAAAATTTGAAGCGAGATATCCTACCCTAAGATACACATCCATAGAACTGATGCATACATTGAAGAGCTGCAAGATGGTGACACAAAGAGGGCAATAACAACTATAAGGGGACTTCTTATATAAGATTGCTACATATTCCCAGTTTGGTACTGATATTTTTAGCCCATGAATATATATAACATATCTCAACACTGTACACATACTTGAATCATATCTTTTGAAGGAAAATGCCTGCAATCATGTCGGTACCCCTTCTTCTAAATTAGCATCTGTGACCCAGCTGCCTAAGCAACTATTCTGGCCCACTACCACCATTGTAGTTTTTATGGAGCACAGCCATTTAGCATGGGCTGTAGTTCTTTTTCAAGGGTTGGGCCCAAAGCCTTTGACAAATTTCGTGTTTGCAATTGATTTACTCCCTCCTGGGCTTGAGAATAAAAAGCAATGGATAATATCTCAAGATCAGACTTTTCATGATGAAATAATAAGGGTCGGATGAACTGACAGCTTTTCTTAATGTTCTATAATGCTCATTAAGTTAGACATTGTTTTGATTCCTTCCTGAAAAACTCATTTGCAAGGACTATAGTCAGAAGAATTGGATGAGATAGTAAATATAGTCAGATTGTAGTGCTATTATCCTGGAGCAGATGAAGGAATCTAGCATCTCTCCCAGACAACACAGAAAATTAATTTTTATAATGGAAAGAGAAGTCCTTTTCATTTAAACTCCAGCTGTTTTTTTGGATTCATGCTCTAGCAAATATCAGTTAAACTTTGTTCTTTCTTTTGGAAATGAAATTAAAGTTACTTTCAATCTCAGTATTTCAGAGTCTTTTGCAATGAAACAAACAATAAACCCTAATGCCCCACAGAACAGTTGTGAAATGAAGACCCCATGGCACTTTTAGGAAGAATAGGTAAGTTAGTTCCAGTGTGGTTTTGCCAATTATATACTCTTTGGTTTGAATTAACTTAACATTCAGCCATTAAAAATATTTTTCTTGACTTTCTTCAGAGTTCTGTGCCATGCTTCTTCTTGCTATGGAACAATCTTTGTCAATGACAAACCAAGAGGGAAGAAATAAGATGAGCAAATCATTCTGAACTATGCATACTACTAAAAAACAAAATTCAGAACTTTTTTTTTCATTTTAGTAAATTTGTACATTGGTGCTTTGAGTCAGGAACAAATCTGAATAAAAATTAGCATTTTTTATCTCGTTATCTACACAGAGAGAATCAATCAGTCTGGTTCTAACAAAGGTATAAGTGAATATTTCGTATCCTAATCTCCACTAGTTAAGTATCAGATATGATTCAATGTTCTGGAAGACTTCCTCCAGACTTCTGGTTCTGCAGTTGTAATGGGTCAGATCTGGAAAAGTAAAAACGGCTGTGGTAAAAGGATATGGCTTACCAAAAAAGAAAACCAAATGAAAACAGGTTCTTCTCTAGTTAAAAATACGTAAGTCTAACTCAAACTAAACCCAAGGTCTTTCATTCACTTACTGTATAGAACACTTAATTTTTCTTCCTGTTAAAATTATTTTAAAACCTAATGAAATTAATACTAATTTTCTTCTATAGCTCTCTGTTATCTCAGATGAACAACAAAAAAATATGTTGTATAAAGAATAAGTACGTGCTAGGTTAATCTGGCAAAAAAGTGGAAAGAGTGTCTGAGTTAAAAGCTTTCAGGAAAATATTGTGGCCTACATCATAGGTGAACTGGTAAACTCTGCCGGAAAACACAGGATGCAGATACCCTTCCATGTTCCTTTTACAGCCATAGACTCCAGAGAATTTGTTATTACATCATTACAAGTCATATTTTATGTTTGAAATATTTATAATATTATTTTATTGAAGCTTAATCTTCAGTTAGGACACAAGGACATTTTTATATGCCTGCATTTTCACAATGTTGTGTACACAGGCTAGGCCTTGGGGGCAGATTTTATTGTGCCAGTGTAACATATGTTCCCAATAGGTAAGTGACACATGAAAGGAAAGCAATGTGATTTAATGTTTCAATTTTATTGCATGCAATTTAACATATGGCAGTGAAGAAGATACAATCAATAAAGCTATGTGAATGTGAAAGCACACAATAAAAGATACCTCAAAAGGCAGGTTTGATTTGAAGATTTATTGACTCCAATCAAATAATTCAACACAAAAATTGTATTTATGGTCTTGAGCTCGTTCATTATTGGTGAGTTGCTATTGTATGGTTAATGATATTAAAAACGTCTTCCAAAAATCTCATGCAGATTTTTTACTTCACCCATCTACATTGTGCTTGTATAAAAATATATGACATGCACTCCCATTGACAGAAATTAAAAATCTTGTAGGCAGAGTTGGCTGCTTTGCTTGTTTGTTTGTGAGTTTGGTTTCAGGGTTTTCTTTTCTCTATTAGATTTTTGGTTTTATGTTCATAAAAACTAATTTCCAGACAGCTAGGAAATTATAGTAGTTTTTTTATTTCCCATCACAACATATAAAAAGGTGTATATCATTCTTGACAGGGCAGATTGTAGGTAGCCACCCACCACAGAATCAAATCTGATTATTTACATTCCTGTTATCTCCATAACTATGTTGCATCCTGCCAACATATATATTTAAAATGGTAAACTTTAAATCTTAAAAAGAGAGAAAAAAGTTACATTCAAAATAAAGCAAAAATTAAACAAGAAAGATACTATGTGATGTATCAGACAAAATTCTGTATCAGGCATTGAATTAAACACACAAATTTATGAAAGTTGTTTAGAAACGGATAAAATAGAAAATTCTTAGGAAATAATTCATTCTCTAAAGTTCTACTGATTAGGACAAAATAAAGAAAAATCTTGACTTGCTCTTTAAGTTACGGAGAGATTAAGTGCTTATTCAGAATCTGTTTTTCACTTTCAGAAGGATTCAGAAGCATTCTTTTCATTTCAGAAGCAATTTACAATGGCCAGCATTTATTGTTAATAAATCACCATTACAGCAGTTGCATCTTCTTTAATATTCCATGTGATTAATTTGGTTATAATGCTTGCTTTTACTAAATATAAACTGATTATCACAGGGAAGTGTTAAGATAGGATGTTTTTAAAGATAATCTAAAATTTCTTTGCTTTCCATTCTGCAATCAGTATTTATTTCATGGAAGGGGAAAGATTTTCAGATCCATTTTCTCCTTTATTAATTTTATTAATCTTATTTTAGGGTGTTTATATGAATATTTGGTGCGTACAGTACTTCGCGCAGTCACAGTCTTGGAGAATATACCTAGCTTGCTCAATGAGCATGTTATAGACAACCCTGAGTTTGACCTTTTACAGGATACCAATGTAGTGCCAGCAAGATTTGTTAGCTTTGAAGCCAACTTCAAGAATTGCCTTCCTGTCTAACATGGGGATTTTTTGCATGAATCTTCTTCATTAATGGGTTCCTCAAGTTAATGTGTCTCAGTTACCAAGACACTATGAGTTTTCAACCTGGCAGTCATGTAGACACAAGACAAAACTACCTAAATCATGTTAGCGTCTTGCTATATGTGGAACTTATACATGAAATAAGCACTGGACATGCATATACTATTCCAGTGAACCTTAAAGTCTCTTCCTGCGTGGTATAACCTGAATCTGTGTGCAGGTATAACACTGTGATCTCTGAGTGCCTGTAAATGTCTCTTCCATTATTGTGTTGAACACATGGTACTTATTTGCTTTGTTGTCATGTTTTATGGATCGTGAAGCTCCTTAGGATATAGCTTGTAATAAAATTTCTATTTAAGAGATGATTGTAATTTTATAAGTATGTGTGCATATATATGCACACACAGGAAGAGAGAGAAAAGACATTTGTTAGATATCAGCTACATTCATGTGTACTGTCCCTGTCATTATGGCAACAGGGATTATCCAAAGCGTTTGTAAAATCTGTGGGAGAATGGAAAAACTGTCAGGAATTTCCACAAGGTTCTTATTGCAACATATCCTTTCTATCTTCTGGGCTGAGCTCATACAAAGGCTGCTGGATTCATCCATCCTTTTCTAACTTCTAGACCCTGCTTTGTTTACCTTAGCCACAGTAGTGGGAGGTGGGATATGAAATATTTTCACCATCAATGGACAGGCATTGTAGGCATATACAACTCCTATAAACTGATGCAGCTGGAGAACTAGACCCATAAAACTGTACTGTGTGGGTGCCATATGTAAAAAGATTCCATAATCTCTGAAGCAGTTGATAAATATTAAAATTGTCAATATATTTCTTCTCTATTTGCCACTAGAGATGAAAATTCCTCATAATGTAGCATTATTTACTTGCTTTTTAATTTTGTTACTCATGTGTTTCAGTTAACCACAGAAAAACAGGGCAAAGCTTTAATTACATAAAAGTAATTTATATTTACCCAAAAAAACTGCCCAGTAGATTTCTGTACAAATCCCATGACAGGTTTTCTGTCATGATATATCTACATCATTCTCTGGCTAGCTAAATTCTCCAGCTAT
Organism: Bucco capensis; assembly: GCA_013396975.1. NCBI lineage: Eukaryota > Metazoa > Chordata > Aves > Piciformes > Bucconidae > Bucco > Bucco capensis. Next base: position 556,350 of record VWZO01019107.1, on the reverse strand, counting down.
TGGCTAAAAATAAGTCCATTTCACCATGGTAACTGCCTAGTGTTGCAAGGAATGTTGCTTTTGAGATCTTAAAAGCCCAATAGCAAAAACACCAGGCCTTCTTTACAGTGATATAATTAGAGCAAAGTCATCTGCTTATTTGGGATCAGAAAAGAACCTTCTCTTTACTCTCTTATGATAAATTGTGACATCTCCTCTCAGTAGGTTATTGCACTTATTCCTATGTGTCTTTGACTAGTGGTTCCCAAAAAATTATGAGTTTGACTGAAAGCCTGATCCAACTTCACATGCTGGCAACCTGAAAAAGCAAATGTAAAGAATGAGCTATTTGATTACAAACATCCCTACATGACTGGCCTTATAAAATATATCAAGGAAAGTGGATGAAAACCAAAGCCCTCAACAATTTAGTCACCAGATCTGAAATGCTGATGGCTGGATAGTTGCTGTGAAAGTGCCCAGGCTGTTCAACCAATAACCATCTCAACTATTCACCACATGTGACCCAAGCCACAACTATGGGAAACAGCTTTAGAGAAATTCTTTTTAATACCCTCCCTTTTCCACAGTCCTTGCCAGCCTTCTACACAGTAGGATCTCTGCAAACACACTCCAAACCCTCTCCTTCCCGACACAACCATGATGAACAGCTGCAACTCCTTAGGCATTGAGCACAGCAGCCTTGAACTCTGCCATTGAAATAATACAAAAAGACATAAAAAAATGGAAATATGTTACTGAGTGTATGGTTAGTGGTCTTTGTGCATCAGCTAGATGGGTGGCTCCAGTGCTGAGGCTGCTGGAAATCATGCGCAAAACACAAGCCTAATTTTTTTTTTACTGTTTTTGCTCTGGAGTTATTTCTGGTTAAAGAGAAAGTGAAGAAGTCCAAACAAGATTATAATGCTCCCCTCTCTTTCTTCTTCCTTAAGTTCTTCATTGATACTATTACTAAATGTTTACTACCTTCGAGGGGACTCAGACTGCATCCAAGAGACCAGTTTGTGGTCATGGATATATCAGTTCCATACTGTTTCATGATATTTGAAAGTTTCAGATATAAAGAGTAGAAGAGGCACATTAACATTGCTTTCTGTTCAGGCTAATTGGTAAGGTTGTTAGAAAGCTGGTTAAGTTAGCTGAGAGGACTAAACATTGTATTCCTTTCGGTGCCTGAGGTAGCTCAGAGAGGACCTTGCATTGTGATGTTGGTATATCCTATATCAGTTTATGTTATGATTTGATTTACTGGTAAAAGTGTGCTCCCCTGTAGGTAGTGCAGCTGCCCTGCACCCAGCTCTGTATTTAACAGTGTATCTGAGCAGTCTTAAGCCTGTGCACAGGCTTACTACTCTTAAGTAGGCTGGTTGCTTCCTGTGAGGCCTACAGCAATTCCTAAATGCCTACCACCAACATTGCAAGGAAATAAGAGACAAATGTGTAAAAAAATCCCCAAAAACAATACCCCACAGTGGTCTATTCACGGCACAAAATCATCCATCTGGGAAACCTTTGCATGATTATTGCTTGAAAACTTTCTTCTTATCTGATCTAGTGTTTCTTATGAATTTCTTCATAGGCTGGTGTCATGACACTGTTTCAGAAAGACATGATGCTGCCTGGTGCTGAGAGCTGCAATCTCAGTCCAGAAAATGTTGGTCTTTAAGTGGGCAGGCAACTCCTTTATTAATACTTCAATGGTAACTTGATTTCAGAAGTTAAGCATGGGCTTAAGCAAGTTCATTTTGTGTTACTTTACTATTTCTATGAAGCAGGAAAGGGGTTCCTGTGTATTTTGTACACTTTATTTTACCCTTTGTTTTTTACAAGAACATGTGATCCTTGGGTAGCTTCCATTTCCTTTTGAAAATCATGTGGTATAAAATATCATACTGTATATGATTAATTTGCTCTTCAGTTGCTGAAACACTTAGTCCTAGAAATCTTTCAAATGATTCTGTAGCATGGAATGGAAAGGGCTAACTGACTTGCAACGTAAAGCCAGTAGTAAAAAATAAACAATAAAAAATAAATCTTGAGCTATTTCTTGAGTGTAGATACTATCACAATGTAACTCCCCAAGAAATTGGCACTAGGATATAAGAAGGGAATAGATAGTTTTATTTTTCTTTCTTTTTTTTACTAGAAATGGAAGGAGGCCATATTTGAGTCAGTGACATACACTAACATATTTCTTGGTAAATTTGGGGAAATTGAGAGTTTACAGTTGGAAGATTAAGAGGTTTTACTTCTAGTTAACTAGGGAGAATGCCTTTTTACTTTGTCTCTACTAGGTTATTGTTTTTTCATCTGCACTAGGTGTTAATACCTACCAAACAGTGCAGTAAACTAAAATAGGCTCATAATCTCTTGTCATCGCAAAGCCTAAAATATGGCAGAAGTAAATTCAGGTAAACACACTGTCTTCAGGGTCAGTATAGCAGGAAAAAAACCCATGACATTCATTGATGTGTAAATGTGCAGTGACATTTTTAAAATGTGCAGTGACTTTTTAAGAACACGTGTGCACAGTGATTATGAAAGAACCAATCACATCTATCAGGGCACTGTGAATCAGTGTGTCAGTCTGGTAGCAAATGCTGGATTTAGGCACAGACTCATATCATTCATTAAGAAACCAGTAATTCTGCATGTTAAGCTGTATTTGCTGCATCTGAGTTGCAAGATGAAAGCATGGGATTCATGATTAACTATGCATCTGTCTTGGGTAGCAGACAGCAAGCAATAACTTGTCTCACTATATATAACACCTTCCAGACAAGAAATTCACAGTGGTCTGCAAATCAGGGTATTCCTAACAAGATATTATTTTCTCTATTTTACAGTTGAAAAAAAGAAAGCAAAGAATAGTTACAGTCAATCTTTTCAGCAATCAGTTCCCTTAATGATTGCAGTTTGCCAGTCTTAAAGTTTTATTCAAGGACCTGTCAGAATAGTACCCAAGCTCCTCACATGTTAACTTACAACGTTGTGTATATTTCAGCTAGACATCTGTAATTAGTACCTAAGTGAGTAGAAGTCAAGTCCTCAGTAGTTGTTCATCATTAAGCAATCAGGACTCACTTTAAAGTACCTATATTGACATTTAGAAATCTTTTGACATAAGAGCAAGCGAAAAAGGAAACTTTTGGGAGTACGTCAAAACATCTGAGCTTGCAACCAACAAGTAGAAAGTCTTTCTCTCTTTTGCAAGGGGGATGCAACAGTGTGCAATTGTATAAGACAGTGGATGGAGCACAAGGAATGTATGAGAGTGTTTTGAAATGAATAAATTAGAATTTATGATCAAGTACACAATACACTGTTTTGGAAGAGAACACAAAAAAATAATTACACTTGAATATTAAAAAAATCTATTTATTAATACTTCTTGTAGTTATATTTCTATGATAACTTGCTGGGTCAAATGAACATTAATACATGCAGGTACATTTTTGACACATTTATAGTGGAAGATATTTCCTGATCAGAGAAACTAACAATTTGTTGCACTACAGAATGGAGGAGCTGACTGCTGAAACCAGACAACGGAATCCAAAGTGCTGAAGCAGATAATAGCTCCTAACAGCTGCCTTATAGTAGTGCTAACAGTGCTAACCTTACAGTACTCTTCAAAGAAAAAGTAAATTTTAGAGGAGAGCCTTGTAAATTGCTATAGGTCAAGTCTGTAAAATTCTTGTTGGAGAAATCCCATGAATACTTTCACAAATGGGCACATATTGATGACCTGGATAAAAACACAGTTTACTCTTGTTCTACTAATTAATATACATAGCTAAGCCTTCCTGATCCACCCAAGTTATCATATCAGCATGCTGGTTTTTTCCAAGATGTGATACCTGGCACACAATTTTTAATACATTTAATGGAACTAAAGAAATGCTGATTGGAAAGAAACCCTGGATGCATCTAGTCCTGCTTCCTGCTCAAAGTGGGACTGTTGCCAACACTAACCTCCTATTTAACTTTTTTTTTCTTGAAGTTTAAGCTTAGACTCCCAAGCTGCAGTTTCTGTTGCTTGCCCCTTGCTTTGCTCTCTGCTACTACCAAGAAATGTTTGGCTCTGCTGTCACTGTATTTAGCTCCTGTTCACCTCCCATCATTTCTGTTGCACTTTGGCTGTAATGCTGCTGAGTCCATTGCTGAATTTGGTGCTATCACAATAGCTTTAAATAAAAAATTCCTGTCCCATCAAATCATACAATTAGAAATATGCTTTAATATCCTTCTATACGATCACATACACATGTACAGACATACATAAAATTGATGTAGATTTGTATAAAATATCTTTCTTACAGTATTGGAAGTATTTGCAATTTTAGCCTGAAGTGGCCATTTACTGTTGCTTACGGTGACGTCAAATGCATAAGTTTTAATTCATATCAGTTTCTATATATATATTAGAGCTGGAAACTACATACAAACATAAACATATGCATATAAACATACATAAGCTCATTCCATATGCAGTCCAGACACACCAGGGCTTGAAATACTTTATTCAGGAAAAAATTGCAGCATGGGATCTGTATGTTTTTCCCTCTGACAAGGTTACTTCCCTGGCCCGTGCAAACTTTTGGCTTCACAGGCACCCATAGAAACATATGTAACTATTTGTGACTACAGTGGGAATCATTTTCCTCTGGGCAAACACATTTTTGACTAGAGATGGACATCAGCCATGCCGATCGGATCCAAATAAGGATTTGAGAAGATTGAAGCTTCTACTGACTGCATGTTGGATTCAGGATTTTAATGTAACCCATTACAAAGATAGGGACTGTGTATGAAATACATGTACTGATCCATCTGGATGTTATTTGCATCTGTGATTTAGTTAAGGGTCTCATTTACATCTTATATTTGAATTCAAGAAACTCTTTAAAACACTCAGCTAAGTACCACTGGGATGGAGAAATCATTCCACTAGAATAGTGTAAAAAGGCAGACTGCAGTAAAATTATAGAATGATAAAAACTGTTCATGCCATTACAGAGAACAGTTTTATGAAAATCAGAAAAAACTCACTCAAAACAAAACCCACTTAGAAAATATAAAACAGTGCATATTTTCTAGATAGGGTGAAAGACTTTTGAAATCTTTGGATAGTACAACATGTATTTTATTTCTAGAAATAAGACCAATACTTTCCTCCAAGTTTTTCTGTGGATGAATGCAAAACATAATCAATCTAACTTTTCATTTACTCATGAGGACAGTAATGAACTTTTTTGTTGTTCTTCTGCACAAAACCAGACATCATTGCATTTTATAAAAAACATTTTTGCCTGGAGTCCAGAGGTTATTTTTTTAAAATGTTGAAGCAGGGAAAAATATATATGGGGAATAATTTTAACATATATAAAAATTTATTCCGCTACAGTGGAGGAGGAGGATAATACCTAGCTTTTCAACAGTAGAGCTTACTTCCCTTCACCACCAGAAAGATTAATATTTTTATCCCCATTTTACAGAGGGAGTATCTAATGCCAAGGAAAACAACAGGTCCTAATTACATTATAAAAATTGTCTCTGACTCTGAGATTAAATATAACCATATTGTATATGCCATGTGATGATATTTTTAGCATTATTCTTTAACCTTTCTTATTCTTAGACACTGTCAGTAAAAGACAGTAAAAGCCACATTTACTATATAATTTACTGTTACAATAAAAGGTAGTAGTTAATTCCTGGAAAAATCTAATGTATCAAAGGATAATACTATAAATCCTGCGAACTATACATTAAAACTGGCTGAGGCTTTTCAAGGGGTGGCCTCAAGAATATGATAATCACATGATATAACATGGCAGTACCTAGNTTCACGAAGCCTAGCCACGACGATGATGACAACGACGACGACCTAGTAACAGTGCAGTTGCTCTAAGCCAAAGGCCAGCTTGCGGTTTGCAGTAGCAGGCTTATGTCTTGCAAAGCAGCTTGCCAAGCAACTCAGCATGACTCATGAAATCTTATTGAAAATTGAGGCTAAACTTGTAGTTTAACAACACAGTAGTTTTTCACTATGTGTTATCTATGTTTATCCATTCTGCACATCCTATCCTACTTCAGTCCAACAAATGTCCCTCCTATGAGCAGTAGCACATTTTAGCATGAAGTGTGAGTTGTACATAGATTTTTGGATTCCCTCTGAAACTAAAAATAAAAACACCACTCACACATCAGGCAGGTACACATTTGGTAGTGATGCTTGCTTCTTCCATTATACTTAAAATGCAATAATTCAAGGCACAAACACTTCCCTGTATTGCAGTTGATTGCATTTAGTAATGACAGACCAGTCTCAATATTGTAAAGGTAACTGTAGGAGACATACAGCTGCTGTTTCGGCTCTTGACTTGACCACTTGCTGTAGGATTTGATGTTCTCATTCTGGTGCCCCATTACTCAAAACACCTCAAGTAAACTGAGATAATTTCATGGGACTCCATGAAGACTGAATGTCTGACCTTCATTTCCAGGTTGCTGATGAAGCTTTCATCACCTCTCTGTGCCATACAGGGCACGTCCACTCTCTGTCTGCTCTTACATGCAATCCACAGGTGGCTGTCAAGGCTGAGCTCTGTATATCTCAGAACAAGGTGCTCAGAGAGACTTTTCCTTTTTTTTTTTTTTTTGAGAGACAGAGATTACCCTATGTTTAGCTGTGTCCCTCTCAGCTTGGGCAGAGAGCAAAGGACAGAGCAGAAGATTATCTAAAACAGGGCTGCCATCAGCTATGTGTTCATTGCCAGAACGTGTCAGTAGGAATTATGCACTCTTAGCACAGCAGTTTGCACAGCTGCTTGGACAAGCCAGCGTCCCACCTATGGCTTTTGAGGGAGATGTGGAGAACTCCAGCAGGGAAAATAAACATCTGCAGCACTCAGTGAGGAAGTGTGCCTTTTGGTTAAACTCTTCTGACCTGAGCTGAGCTTTGATTTCAGCCTTGATCAATTGGCTCTGATGTTTTCCTTAGCAGACTGAGAAGCTGATTTCTTTAGGATTCCTCTTTGGAGACACCTGATCCCAAGCTGAGAGGAAATTAGCATTTGATATCCATTTTTACATATCTGAAGTAACAGACATTTCCCACTTTGCGATGGAGAAGCTTGCAATAAAAATGTTTCTCTGCGCAGACCTCCTGTTGCCAGACAATTTCCAATGACTTTGCAGCCTCAAGCATCATTTAACGTCTATTCGTTGGCACAAAGGAGGCCAGAAAATTGACATTACATAGTTGCATCATCACACAGACCTACATTATAGCTTATTTTAATATACAGTTTCTGCTGAGAGAAAGAAGTTGATTAGGCAGTAAAACAAGATGCAGTAGAAATACTGGTTCTTCTTGTGTTTCAACCAATAACAGATTTCAGCAGGGAAAGCTGAAATAAGTCGATCAGCTATTTACTTTCTGATTCCTTCAGAAGATATCAAAATGCTTCCATAGGTTAGTGGTTAAGACACCAGAGACTTAGGCATTCAAACAATATCAACATAATGAACAAATAAGCCAAGAACTAGACACTGTTGTTTGTTTCCTTGTTTTTATATTATCTACTTTTCTTTCACAACTGCATAAGTACATCCAGAAAAGTACTAATTATATCCAGAACCCAAAGAGATCCATCATTACATGAAAATGTTGTGACATCATAGTCCTTGGTTAAGGAAATTATAATGATGGCAGAGGTTAAAGCCACAGTGTAAGACAGACAAGGGAAGAGAATAGACTCAGAGGAGACTTTCTTGCTCAAAGAAACCATGAAACATTTCCATTTCAAGGAAGAATTGTCAAAAGGTAAGTCATCTTGCTATTACAATCAGTTGATACAGTTTTAAACCACTCATGGATGAGGTAGAAGAGAGGAAATAATGAGAAACAAATTCAGTGGAAAAACAAGTGTTGATGGTGTGACTGGGCAATGAAGTAAATTTATGAACTGATTTGATCATAGATATTAGCACCTCCTTTCCTTCCAGTGTGAGTCAGAGTGAACATAAACATCACAGCTATGTGGAAAAATGTACCTTTGTGGAAAAAAAAATAAAAACTAGTAACGCCTGGGTTTTTTATGTTTTTTATTATTATTATTATTACTATTATTATTGTTGTGCTTACTAAGAGAAAACCCGCACAGTTAAAATAGGTGTTCCTTTTCTGTTCAGACTAGGAGAAGAAATCAATAAACACTAAGGACAGCATGCTTAGTTATTGTTTATATTAAGATGTCAATGAGCCAGGATCCACTGTGTTATGAATTATATTATGATAGGATAAAAGCACTGCTAACACACTTTTTTGGACTGATAGAGGGAAATACTCTTTACTGAATTTGATGCAGTCTAATATATTCACAGATAATTTCACATCTGCTGTCTTTTTGGCTTTTCCTGTGGAAGAGAAGATACCTTTGTGATGGTGGTAGTAATACACAACATTTGTCATGAGATTGACTAAGAGAGTCATTCATCAAGTATTTCACCCCTAGAAATTATATGAAGTGACTATTATTTCAATGATGAACTAGATATTCACTTTACTTTTTATTTTTAGAGAAATAAATTCCATTTCACTGTGAGTTCTTCAGCCAAATCTTAGATTTCTTCGTTTCAGACATATGGTTGCTCCTTTGTGTAATATAACCATCTTGGTTTTGTAAGTTCATTGGAGCTGGCAGATAACTAAGAGAGCTTGAATTCCAAAGCAGAGTCAAAATTTACTTTATATCCATGACTAATGTCAGATCTGAACTCTATCTAATATAAATATTGAGTAAACTTATGTTAATCTGTTCTTGATGCCAGCTATGACTAGCTATAATAGCTGAGGTCAGATCACTATCCCTGATGTATATATTCTCCACCCACAGAGTTTTCTTTGGTAAAGAAGTATACTGAAGGAGAATCTCACCTCTAGTTTGGGATGGCCTTGTATAATGAGGTTAAAAAATGTTATACACACCCTGACATTTAAAAGACTCATGATTGCAGGAATTCAACAGGGCTTAATTATTAAATGGGTAACCACTTATTCTTCAGTTACTTTGATCCATACATATATTCTAAAATTTTCTTGATCAACCAATTTTTAAAATATAAAAAGTAGATAGTCATGAGGGTAGAATATGTAATGGAAAACTTTTGTCATTATCTTAACCTATACGAGGATGTCTCCCAAAACAAGTTCTTAGAAAGACAACACGCAGACCCAGTTATGACCAGATTTTTCTTGGTAAGAACAGAAAATTAAATGATGTAAATATTGTTTTTATTGTACAGATGGACTGTAGTAAAGAAAAGCACATGCAATATTACATTTTCTCTATATAAAATAAGTTACAATAAAAAAGGTCTAATCTTTAGCCTGTGTTGCATAAACCTAAGAAATGGTAATCAACCTTGATGCGTGACTAAGGCACACATCTGTCTGTATGATTTATGACATAACAGAATCAGAGAAATAACTGCTCTTTTTAAAAAAATATCCTCCCTGTAAAAGGATATTTTGCTTTACAATGAAGGATAGCATTTTTTGTTTTCATAGTTTCTTTTCCTCTAATCTTTGTAAAAGCTTTTAGGTAAGATGCTACATTTTTTTTGTTGTTGTTTTTCCATAGGTTTGGTTATAAATACAGTATCAGCTGAGCTAGAGTAGAAGAGTCTGAAACATTTTCACTGAACTAAATGACAAGATTTCCTATCTTCAAGTGTATATTACTAAGTCTTTTAAGACTCAGTTTCTTTCAATGGCCTGGAGACTTATTATTGACCTAATTTGAGATGAAGATCATGAATGTGATCTGTAGTATCTTCTACTGATCAGCAGTTTGCATGTCTATAGTGCACGGTAGCAGAATATTTCACTGAATCAAAAATACCTCACATCTTTAAGAACTTAAAGTAACTGATCCTTTCCCACTGTTGTTCTTTGTCTACAGTTGTAATGATTCACTTTCAAAGATATATGTCTCATCAAATTAGTTTATGCTACTAGTGCTGGCTAGACCTGCCAAACTAGCTGGTGAGGAGTGTTATGCAGAAGACTCCCATGCAAAATTTCTGGATCCCTGCCTCAGGGAGGAAACAAATTGTGCTTATGTATTTGTCGCATAGAATGACCTTTTCAGAAGGAAATTGCATGTCCTGTGACATCTATCAGCAGGAAAGCTGACTTAATAAAGGGAAAGTCTTGCATCAGCAAGAACAGAGTAGTCAATTAGTAATTCTACAGTCATGCCAAAGTTATGTGATGACTTTTATGCAATAGTGTATTCAGATGGGCCTACAGGAAGCTTAACCAGAGTAGGAGGCAGGGGAGATGAATTTGCTGCCTCTGTTATAACTCAAATACCTCACAGCATTGTGTTATGTTAATCTACAGTTCTATCTGCCTCTGCATCTCTTTCATTCATCCTGAAACCTATATCACAGAGATATCAGAAATACCATAAACCATTTTGCACCTGGAAGAAATGTAGTTGCTCCGCTTAATAGAATTTTATTTAGAAGGCATAAACCAAAGGAGATCAAAACAGAATATTTATCATAATAAATGATTTGTTTATATGGCAGCACAAAATAAATGTTAAAAGACCAGAGCAAAGCCAATGAAAGAAAGTAGTTTAGAAATTATTCTCCTAAAACCTGTAGTATTCACTAGCAGAAAGTTTCTACTTTTTCTTCTCCCTCTAAACGCTACTATTTGCCAATGTAGTGAAACAGAACAAAATTCATACTAAAAAGATAACCCTATTATGACTCTACTTCTCTCCCAAATACCAGAAAATTTAATCACCCCAACTTAAAAGAGCAGAAATGTGTATATATCTACAGAGTAAAAATGTAAAGACAGCAGTGCATGGTTAACAGGAAGTGGAGGCAAAGAGTTTAAAAACATGAATGAGACACAGAATGCCAGATTCCACAAAGTACTAAACTGATCAACTGCAAGCCTAGGCTCCTGTTAATGCCAGAATATCAAATACCTTGGAGACCTCTGCTCAAGTGTAAAAGCCTATTTCAAAGCCTATTACAGTCAGTTTAGACTCTCTCCTAACCAACAAACTTTCAGTTGTGCTTAACCTCCATAGCAATCTTGCTTCAGCCAGTTCACAGGGTGAAATTCTTTACCATTTTATTGACTTCACATCAGATTTGGGAAACACACAACATTTCCCTACATCATTCTGAGGAGGATAGAATATAGGTCCTCTTGAACTCAAATATTGCATCTTGTTCCTGTGCCTGTGGGCCCCAAAGGTAGCCATTCACTCTTTTTTTTTTTCCTTAAAATACAGATGGAACATAAAACTCTGTGTTTGTTGGGGTTTTTTTGTAAGACCACCCCTGAGGTTCTGTCCATCACTTTTCCAAAGCTGTTTTTCATTGGGAATAATGTGTTTGCCCTTATATGTACCAGCCAGGCAAGGCTTTCATTAATAAGGCCAGTTCTGAACATGCCAGTGTTCATCAATAATTTCAAAGATAGGGAAACATTTCTGCATCTCTTTCAGTGCTGGTGAGATTCCAGAATTTTATGCACACACACAATTGTATGCATATTATAGCTTTTGAGAACATTTATGATAACTGGAGACCACAAAATCCAACCAATAAGAATTGTATGTACTTTGTTAACACACAGAGATTTCACCTGCAAGCCTAATTTTGAAAAGTCATAATTTCAGAAATTCACCTTTGTCTTCCCTAAGAATTGATTAGGCTCAGAGAAGAAAAGATAAAATATAAGAGATATCATTTTTTGAATTCTGTCTCAGTTTAATTTTTAAATGGTTTTTGTTAGCTTCCACAGATCTAGGTTTGTTATATTTGATGGGTTTGCACCAAGTTTGGGTCTTGCTTCCGTACCTCATTGAAATGTCTACCACTTCCCATTGCTCAGGTTTTACCACAACGCAGAGTATGGTCTAAAATTTTCAACTACTGTATCATTTTTTAAAAAATGGAAAAAAATATGACTTTTTCAGACTTTGTTCCCTTTAGCAGAAAAGGTGATTTATTTCATTTTAAACCATTGACAGTCTAGGTTACAGAAGATCAGATCTTGTATTTTTAAGATATTAAAACTTTTTCTAATTACTTTAATTGTGCATGTTGGCTGCTGTTTGACAGCTGATGTGAGCAAGTTCATAACATTAGTTGCTTCTACTACATGAGGTATTTTTTTCTGCCAGCTCTTTAAAACTAGATGCTAGACTGCCTTTTAGCAAATTTCTTGTAATTCATTTATACAAGAAAAGTATCCTGTAATTTCATTTGCTTCTTCCTTATTTAAAAAAAATTTAGCATAGTTCCTCCTTTGTCAATCACGTTTAGAAAACCAGAGCACTTCAGTGAAACTATGAATCATGATCCAAATATAGAAACTTTTTTTAAGCTATACTGACATTTAACAAGCAAGACCTTTCATAATTTTTTTACTTCCGTAAGTTTTGCTAACTTTTTTTGGAAAGGAATGTTATGCATTGTGCAAGCACATGTTAAAACATAAGATGTGTCTTCCAAATGCATGGGGTCCCATAGCACCTGCAATCAGAAATATAACAGAATTAACCAATCCAGTTCAAAAGTGTTCCAAAGAGAAAACTTTTATTTGAAATGTTCAGTGAAGTGAAAAAAAAAATTGTTTGGTTCCATTTAGACTTGATCTTTCATGGACACATTTCATACAGAGAGTATTGAAAAGTATTTTTTCTCTGTTCATCTATTGTCCAATCACTCTCTAGTATCTCTTGATCCAGGGTATATATTCTATATCCCAGAGCAGGAAGCTGCAGCCCAGGATGTATGTGCTTGTGTTGTAGGCATTAGGCAGTGGTAGGTTTGTCAATTTCTTTTTAATCAGTTATGGAAAGTCTTGAATATTTTTCATTTAGCTTGTTTGCTTGCATCATTTTTTAAAAAATGGAAATAAATAAATAAATACATAAATAAATAAATAGATAGATATATAAATAAATAAGGAACAGACTAGATGTAGAAAGGAGGCTTCAAATAGTCTGAGTTTAGTGTAGGAAGGTGAATTATCTTTTTCCAGTGCAGAGAATAATGGACTTTTATAGCTGAAGTTTAAAGCTAGTGCTCTGTCTGCGCTACTCCAATATGAACTTGGCTTGCTAGTCAGCTTTCCTTGGCTGGAATTAACCTTTATGGATACCTGTATTCACATCTGAGCAGACCTGAAAGCCCAAAAAGTGCATAGTAGCTGTGCCGAGTTTCTAGGCACAAGGCAAACTGACATCTGAATTGCAGCTTTGTGGCTCATATAAGACCAGACTCCCTGGCATTGCTCTTGCTTGCTGCTCTTTTTTTTTTTGCTATGGAGTCATTTGAGAGATGCTCCACACTTGTGCTGCAGGTTAGGCATATAGCACTGCAAAACTGCATGTCCCCTTCTCCTCCTTCCTCTTTCCCTAAGCAAGACTAATAGAAAGGGCCAAAGTAAAACCATACTATAATGTTTCAAAACCAGACACTAATTTCGTTCCATATTTTATGTCCAGGCTTGCCTTTATAAAGAGATATAACCTCATTCCTATATACACTGAGGCTTGGGTGAGTGCGAGTATGTTTTGTTTTGTTTTCTATTAATGGGAAAATCTTAACAAATTACAGTTGTAAACCAAGATGACTTCACTTCATTACAGGAAAAAGGCTGATATTTTATACAAGAGCAATAAAACTCTATTTCATCACAAGCCCCCTGCCATGTACTTTCCCAAACTGTACTGAATTTAGAATGTTCCCTGTTGTGCATAGTCAAGGCCTTGGATGCTTTAAAGTAATGCTGTGATAATTGCTTATATTCTTATTTACATTTCAAAACATGTAGGTAAGCTTTTATGTTTGTTTTCCTCTGTAAATTAATTGCATTTTTCAAATGTAAAATTATTTTCCTCTAGGAGTATCAAAAGAGATATCATTCAAAGTGGATAATTTTACTTTGACTGTTACACACTTGTGGCTGTGTGAGGTAAGTTCTTTTCTTTTTCCTTTCCTCTTATTTTTGTTTTCACATATTTAAATAAGTTAAAGGTAACTATTCCTTCCTGTTTGTTTCCCAGGAATGAAGAATTCTGTGCAAAATTACGATGTTCCTTTAAGATCATATCTAGTCCTGTGAAATCTGTGTAAAGAATTAGAATGCTAGTTTTGGTTAATTTTCTGTTAAAACCTCAGCTACAAGTTCATATACACACAACTGATTCAATGGAGACAGATAGATACCATGCTTACTATAAGGCATAGATGCAGTCTGTGATGTGCCCTAGAGTTCTGGTCCTTGCTCTCTGTCCTGACAATGGGATCACTGACGTGAGACAAGGCTCATTAAGATACTGTTTGTGCATTTTGCATTTATCGAGGTGATGAGCATGCCAGGATCCCTCCCTCCTGGGGAGCTGGGAATCCAGCCTGTGGTATTTCTACCCCCAGGGTCAGATGTGTCCAGAGTGTAAATGTGTGATAGGACTGTACGTACACTACACAGCTCTGAACTGTAAATGCTGTTTTCACACCTGGTAGCCTTTTTGTTCTGGATGAAGCAACATTTACAAGAGTTCACTCTTGCAAGTTAAGCTCTTGGCTGGATATTTGCATGTCTGAAATAGTTTCAGGTGTAAGAGTTTTAATGTTCCCTTTTTATAGGAATTGTCACATGTTCTGAAGGTGAAAGCTTCAGACAGGAAAACTGTAAGGCCTTTTAACATCCTCACAAAACCTGTGTATAAAGGGAGATTCATTACTAAATACACCTGTATTTTTAATGTTCCCTTTTTATAGGAATTGCGACTGACTATGGGGTAATTTCACTTATGTGAACCCTAAAGCAATTATTATCACTATTTATGTAAGTTCTTCTCACAGAGAAAAGCTTTGAGTACTTGTTTTGTTCAGATATTCTGAATTACTTTCTGGAGCAGCCTCTTTTTCGTTATTAAAGTGTGCTCACTGTACAGCAGAAATCTAGTGCTAAATGCTACGAATACTTGTTTGCAAACACATTTTTCCAGTATATGCTTTGGTAAAAAAAATAAGCACTTCACCTCTTTTCTTCGAGAATTTTATCTCTCACCCTATGTATCAGCTGCTGCATATGAAACAGGGTGCACCAGGGTCTTCTCACATTCCTGTCCTTTCCCCCTGAAGTTACATTCACAGTGGGGGGGAAAGCAGGGGAGACTTCTCCCTCCCTTGCATGGCCAAGAAAGAGTTATGATAATTTAGCCCTAAGTGTTTAAGCCACGGTCCAGTGCTGCTGAATCTAACTGAGCTTGGCATCATTTGAAGGAGCTTGCTGAAGCCTGAAGGACACTGACATGGCTGTGATTAAAAAGTATTGAAAAATTATAGAACACACTGTAAGAGGCTCTTATTCAGGTGGGTGAGGTCAAGGAAGATTTAACACACAAGGCACACTTTTGTAGCTGAAGCTTGAATACATAAGGCAAAGACATATGAAGAGTTGTTTCATTGGTTGTATCCTCTTCTTCACCTTGCTGGCAAGGCTACAATTGGCAGAACAAATTCTGCAGTCATAAAAGTTGATCCTGCCATTTATATTTTTAGAAAGGATTATGCATTGGCAGAAGCCCTTCTTTGCACCTACTATTCTCTATCCAATGTCTTTGATGTAAATTTTTTACTCGTGGCTGGCTGAGAGCCTGAGCAATAACAGAGAAGAAAAATAGAGAATGGGGTACATGATGTAATCCAATAGAAAATACAAGGTGACTAAAGTTTGAGAGGTATGATAAATTTTAAGGAAGTTCCTGCTTTCTTGCGCAACTGTTCCTATATCTTAATTGTACCTTCTATAAATGTAACAAAAAGGTTTTTCTTCTGCTTTATTTAAAAGTGAAATTATTATGTTAGCACATGGCAAATTTCCAAGTTAACGGAAACACTTTAGGATGGGACGAATGTCATTTCCAACACTCTGAAACTATGATTGAACCCAATGTAGAAGTATTTTTTGACACTCAATAATATATTAGTCCCATTTTCATGGCTGTATCCCAGACTGTAGATGAAATCTAAGTATCTGTTTTCTTTTTTTTTGGCTAACAATGGTGTCCTGATTTTTTCAATCTAGATTGCCCTCCAGGGCACTAATAAAACAAGTCATGGCTCACAAAGTAAATTTCCTGTGTACTAATTGAAAGCGGTTTCAAATTTATTAGGGTTTCAATCATCTTTCCAAGATCTAATATTGGTGTTCACTGTAGTCAATATGACTGTTGATATATTTACCTGAAAGGTGAAAGAAGTATTAAAAATATTTGTCAGGTATTTTAAAATGGGAGGTAGATAAATATGAAACCCACACATTTTGCATAGTTGGCTTAAAACAACATTTGAAACCAAGCACTCATTATCATGAAATATTTGGTTTTATTGTACTGCCAAAACCTTTCTTACTCTCTCTGTAACTAAGATGGATCTAAGATGGAATGAAAGGCAGGAATGTGACAACATTGGTTTCTTCTTTTTGAAAGGTTTCTCTCTGTCCTGTTTAAACTTCAGGAGACAGAGAGAAGAGTGCTGTTGAAATTCTCCAACTTATGCCCCTTCAAACCACACCACCAAGAAGTGCAAGGGCTATGCAAACCATCCCCCAGCACTCTGGAGAATTTGCCTTCTGCTCTGTGCTTCCTCTCCCCAAAATTCTGTACTGGGAGGGAGGGCACTTGTCAGATTTTTTGGCACTACATTTCATAGTAGAGTTCCTCTAGCAAGAGAACCACAACCTCTCATGCAGACTGAATTAATAATATGACAAAAGCATTTGGCCTCCATGTGGATGAGGGCTGACTGGAACTCTGGAACTCTGCTTTCTGAAAGATTTCAGGCTTTGGGGATTTGTTTTATTTTCTTCAGCATTTTAAATCAAATTGTGTAAAGAAAAAACAGGATAAGAAAAAGAATAAAACCACCAAACCTCCAAACCCCTACCTCCTTATTTTCCTTACAGTACTGAATGTGAATGCTCTACAACAGCTCAATAATTACAAAGATAACCTACGATTAAAAAGCAAGAGAAAAAAACCCTCTTTTTCTCTCAGATCTCTGACAAATGGCATAAAATCAATCTCTTTTACTGGCTTTTATAGCAAATGTTTAGGTTTGTCAAAATACTTCAATATTGGGCTTGAGTATGTCTGGCTAGATGGTGATAGCAGAATGAAATTTCTATGGAGGATCATTCTATATCTCAGGGGATGTGAGGAACTGCAGGTCAAATCTTGCCCCGGTTTTGGTTTGTGGTGATCTCTCAAGAGGAGATGGGATGAAGCACTGTTGATGAAGTGTCTCCAAGGATGTTGCTTTGTGTGTGTTCTATATCCTTGGAGATACACAGTCTTTCTGATTGCTGTCCCATATTTATATAAATTATCTTCACTGGACCATAACACAAATGCTTTAGTTCTCTGTTCTCATGGTTTTTTTTAAGTAGAAGTACAGTCAAGGCAAATGTACTCCTTTGGGATAGTCTGTGATGGATCTATATGAGAATAGTTTCAAATAAAAATGTACTTGAAAATTATTAGTTTTCATTAGGAAAAAAAAAATATTCTGACAAATCAATTTTTGGATAGAAAAAGGATTTCACTGGAGAAGTCCCAACCAGATGTGATGCAGATGGCCTTTGCTCCGTGTATGTGCCCCGAAATCTGTAGTTCTGTAGTTGAACAACAGCAGTCCCCACGAGATGGGTTCCAGCATGGGTTACTGTTTGCGTGTGCTGCCATACCCACCGTGTCTTGACCGACCCTGCCTTTCCTGTCCCAACACAAGAAACAACACACAAGGTCTGCTAGCCCTGTTTTATTTTGGTCCGATTCTAAGCACTATCATTTGGTCTCCTCTCTGCTTAAAGAGGTATATTCTCAACCAGTATACCTAAGGGGTCTATGTTAATATCTGCTAGCTATTTTATCCAGCCACAGTTTCTCTGTCAAGATTCATGTTCATGGCAAAGACAGCAGAAGACCAGATGAGCAACTGTTGCAATGCTATAAACTAATTCCCAGATGTAGTAGAGACTAGTTGTAATGGCTGTAGTGTACATGTGGAAATTAAGTCTAAACATACTGCAGTCCCTATACACTTGTGAGCCAATTAAAATGTCAGTCATGACAGCAGCATAGTAGATACTGTGTTTCTCCTTCTGTTCTCTTGTATGTATATCTTTTTGGTATGTTCATGACAGTTTATGAAAAGAAAAAAAATCACTAAGATATCATAGATATTTCACCCTCTTATGCTTTCTGCTACACTTAGTAGAATACTACCCTTAATTCCAAGAACTTTAAGAGGTACTCCTTGAACTCTATGATTCTAATTTCTTTCAAACTGTACTAAGCAGGAGTTGCACTTTTTTTTGGTCTTACATATTAGCATTGTTCTATAAAGCTGCAGTAAATAATTTATTATTTTACAGATGTTAGAATATAAAATCCATGTTTTATGTAGATATATCTTTTTATTCTTGGCAGGATTATACTCTGGAAAGATGCAGTGCAGAACTATGATGTGATTGTGAAATCTGTCAATAGACAGATAATGTCTAATGGAAAAAATCTTGACAGTCTTTCTGTAGATTCTCACAGATATGAGCCCAGTTTTGCAATATATTTGCGTAGTGTGAAGGATGATATTTTCTGGTTAGTGAGCAACAACCCTTGAGAAATCATTTCCTAGATTTAGCAAAGTAAGGCTCAATTGCCTGTGTTCAGAAAAAGTTAAATGTTGTGATTATATGGAGATAGAAAATGAAGTCACTAATTTCCCTCTCCCATTCCATAGTTACCTTTGCATCACTTTACTGTTTTTCAAATGGGTATTTGCAAAATCAGCCATATCATTTCTGTGTAATCTTTTTTATCAAGAATGTCATTGTGTGACTGCTTTTGAACTAGAGTGACCCTGAAGAGTGTAGTTTAGGAGTTCTTTGTTTCTGTTGTCTTTCCTTACATTACTGCTTTTCTCCTTCTTCCAGTGAGCTTCATTGCTTTCTGCTTTTCCATTTGCTTAGGTCACATGTCTTGGCTGCAATTTTGGGCTTAATTATGGTGGGAAGGAGGTGTTGCCATAATGTGAGAAGTGAAAGGAGAGAAATTCTAATAACAGTTGACTTTAATGTTCTAGATCACGATCTTGTGTACCATCATATTCATTTGTGCTTGTTAGAAAGCAATTACAAGGACTTAAGGTATTTTGATTATACCCTTCTACTTCCTGATAGGAATTCATCTGTCACATTTGGATACTTAGTTGGAGGTACTATCTGAAAGCTAAATTTACAGAAATGTTGACTAAATCTAATTTCTGAAGACTACTTGAAATGGGATGAGAAAATTACGATGTCCTGGAGCATTCTCAATAGCAGATGAGTTTGGTTTCACAGGTTTGGTCTCTAATACCATTTATAATTACTTAATTCAATTACCTTCTTTAATATCGTGAGATTCACTGAAGAGGAACCACGGCTCAGTTAAATAAAGAATAAAGTTTATCCCCAGATATCATAGAAAAGAAAATAAGCTATACCTTATCATATTACTTTAGAGCTCTCAAAAAACATTTCCACCAAGAAAAAAAAAAGAACAAAAACAACAAAACCAACCACTTACCAATCCACCTACATTTCAGAATATCATAGTGTATTATATTAGGCACAGTCAAAAACAGATGAAATAGCCGAAGGAAGAAGTATATGTTTCAATTCAGAGTTTAAACTTCTGTAAAGTTCTTCGGAAGAACTTCTGCTAGATTTATCTCCCTATTGGATTTCCTTCTGTCTCTGCATTCCCATGCTAGGAATTAGGCCTGAGAGGGAAAGCTATACTTTTAGCCTAGCCAGGGGCCAAGTACCAATCCGTCCATCTGAACATTCCTCTTCTGTTAAACACAAACCTCACTCTAATAGAAAATCTCAGCTATGTCCCAGGACAATGCTACTTCAAAGGTCAACGTATCACTCATGTCTAAACTTCAGGGACATGGTAAAACTGACATTTGAAACCACAAGCCACAATGTTTTTTTAACATATAACCAGGAGTGGCTGCAAAGAGACACATAGTCAGAAATAAAATGTGAACTCCATGAAGACAGAGGCAAACAAAAGGAAAGCAAAAATAAGGCAATTTATGCAAAGAAGTCCTTTTTCTAAAATGCCAAAAGACTGTTACTTGCTATTCTGTTCTCAATATATGGTAGCTTGATTCAAGGGGGAAATATAGATTTTTAGGAATGTCAGCATGAAGATAAACATCACACTAGTAGGTCAAAGGGTTGAGGAAGAGGATATGTTCACCACATTTTCTGGCTTTCTGCCCTACCTATGGAGTTGAGCATAGCTATACAACAAGTTATATGTGGTTATGATAATCATATTTAGAGACATGTTGGCTATTTTGTTATTTAAAAAGTACATCTGTATCACTCCAGGAAGAAATACAGATTTGTTTCTGAGCCAGCTGACACAGCAAAATGAAAATCTGGACTGTCCCTTACTGAACTGCACAGAGATCCTTTTCTCATTGCCTTCTATTTTGAGTCAGTGTAGGATGAACTTAATAGTTACTTTGCTCTGACTGCTTTGAGGAACAACTTGAATAGGTCTGTATCTTGTTTTGATATTGATGCTAAAGAAAAATTTAGGGAAACTGCACAGAAACAATGAATACACATTCTCAACTCTCCTGTTAGTGAGGCACTGGCAGTTGTTGATTTCCCTTTCCCCATCTAGTCTTCCGAATATTAGTAGACAATTAAGCAGTCTTAGCTTTTTCATAAAGCCTATCTTCCCAGTTGGAGCAGTGTGGAAGGAAGCTGTGAGGAATCTAAAACTTAAGAAAAATAGGGCAAAGATAGACATATAAAGATTGCTTTCTCTTCCATTATTGAGTGTTAGCCATTAGGTAAACTGATTTGCAGTGAATTCATCAGTCACAATTGGAAGCTAATTTGAAAATGGATGAGCTTCCTAAGAAGTAGCAATTTCTGCTCTGTGGGTTTCAGCAGCAAGTGATTCAATTCTGTAACAGACCTCATAAACTGGCTGAGATCAATGCCTACCTAATGTGCCATTAGGCACTGGGCATACTGCAGTGACAGCAGGCACAACTGCGGCTTCAGGGAGTGTCCCTGCTGGCTTCCCTCTGCTCCATACTCACTTTCCACAGGTGTGTTAGTTGATCATTTTGCCTAAGGGAATAAACAGTTTAGGAGGATCAGAATGGGTGAAATTGTTTCCCCGTTTCTTGAGAATGAGCTCTTTAGATCTGAGATCAGTGGCAGCAAATGAGAAAGATTGGTTTGCACATGCTTATGACCAGAAAGGGCCAAATCTGCTCTGTGGATGCACAACTCTACAAGAGCACAGTAAGACTAATACAGGAGTTTCTGGCATTTCCAGTGAATGAAGGACCTGTTTCCGGTCAGATTTTGAGGCTGTGCGTGCACATAAGAGAAGAAAGACCCCTTTTCTTACTCTGTCCCCAGGTTTTACTTTTTCCTAAGAAGATCCCAATACCATTCCATCATCTCCTCTGATTTTCTTTGACTCTTGAAAATGAGGACTACCACCATATTATGCAATCTATCCTTCTTAGGTCCTGAAATTCCTTTCCAGCCTATACAGGCAAAGATCCAGCTGAGTTCCCCAGCTAACCTGCTGCAGGTCCCTGCAGACACACACAGTGATTCAAGCAGGTTACACAAACATCACATGGCCAGCCAAGCAGCTAATGGATGGCAATCACCTGAATGAAGTTACTGAGGCATTTACAACAATTTACCTCTGATGAATATAGAGATATTTGTGTAGTGGTTCAAATGAAAGACTGCTTGCTAATTGTCACCAATCCAATGACAGCAATCAGTGGTGAACTGAATGGACTCAGGTACATGGTTCAAGTAAGCTTTGTTGGGGCAAGATTGAAGGACATGGTGAAGGGCCTGCTGGGGTGAAACCTCTTAAAGAGTTTTGCATGCTATAAATAGTGGGAATTCTGCAGTTCAAGATCAGGCTGAATTAATAAACTTGGAGGAATATGGTTCTCTAGCAGTGAACATTTTTAAAATTCCAGCCAATATTCTGCTCTAAGCTTGGTCAAGATCTTTGGGCTAATATATTTCAAAATTTCTTATTGAAGGTCCAGTTGGATAAATTAAACATTTTTGTTATGACACTTCTATAATGTTTCCTTGAAATAATTTTTGACTTCCTAAAATATTTAGGGGATTGGGGGACACCTGTAGATAGCTAAGTTTTGAAATGGAATTAATTCTTGAGAAAAAGGAGGGAATCTTTAACTTAAAAAATATGAAAATATCAACAGTACCAAATCTTAAAATAAGTGTATAAAAATCACTTATTTATTTTCTGACAAAGGCCTTTTATAAGATGGTATTTCTAAGCTGTAAAGATAAATCATGACTATCACCTAGATACTGAGTTGTAATCCCAACATAAATTTGAAAGTAAAAAACTATATCTAATTGAAGCAGAAAAAAGATTAGACTTCAGGTCCTACTTCCAGAGTATGTGCAAATTATGGTTACATTTTATGCTGGAATAGTCAGACACAATACCAAGTATTGAGACTCTTAAAATTGAGACTCTTTTTACCTAGATAATTGTAGTTGTATGAATGACAGAACCTTGGTTACAGCAATGAATCACATCCAAATTTCAGACCCTGACATGCAGTTGCCAACACTTCTGTTTTCAAACCATATTCAGAAAGATGCAATAGAAATTCTAGGATAATATTTAAAGAACTTTTCAAATGGAGTGCTTAGGAACATGAAACATTTCTGTTGTCTGACATTAAACTCTTACAAAGCTATCTAATCAATTTTTCTTAAGGGTAGTTAGACAATTATGTAGTATAGGAAGTCTGGTCCCACATGCCTGAACCATTTTTAAAACTGAAATTTAATCTAAAAAGTGACTTAGATGCCTGTTGGATTGTACTGGAAATTGAAGAGGAAAAAAAAAATGTGGAAAAATAATGTGGCCTCTGGCTAAGCCATCAGAGCTGTATAAAGTTGATACTCATGTATACTTCCTTCCCTGTCATGCTTTACTTGGAAAGGAAACATATCCGCCTGGAACAGTGGGAAGTGATGGTGTTTTCTGCTTTGGCTTTTTGTGCAGTCAGCTGAGGCATTAGGATGCCAATACACTATATATTTGGTGAAGTCTAGCTATATGCTTAGAAATTGTCTCTTGTGCTATCCTAAGTTCTAGTTCCCTACAGCAGTACCATATTTCCTGTAGCAAAAGCAGTACTCAATGAAATTGCTGAGCAAATGCCTCAGTTAGGTGTTAAAAAATGTGGTTTCATTGCTTTAAATGTATTTTTACCTATCAAGTTAATGATAATGTCAGTTTTCAGAAACAGCTATTCCAAGAATCACCCTCAGAAAACTCAAGAAAATTAGTAGTATTATCTTGACTTTTCTTTGCTTGGAATTTACCATCAAAACAACAGGAACAAAATATCAAACACAATGTAGGCAAATGGAAATAAAAAAATTAGAGAAAAACCCTCATAGACCCTTTGTCTATATACAGAGTGAAAGAACTTTGCAACAAAGACTTAAAGGTGAATCAACTTGACTTTTTAATACAAAGCTTACAAGCAGATGAGAAATCCTGTTGTCCTTTGTTCATGAGATCAGAAGTGCTCAAGTACTTTGCCAACATCTTGCAGAATGGAGCCATTAGCAACATTTGAATGGGAATATCCATCTCCCATGTAACCAGCTGAGGCTTTGTTACTCTCTACAGTTGGGCATTGTGTTTATGGCCTTTCTCATTCCTCCTTCTAGGCAGGGAGGCTTTGAGATTCTTGATCTGTAACTAATCCTGACTCAAAAAACATTTAACTAATCAAGAGTACTGTCAGATATACTGGAGACAGATCCACAAGTTAGGATGTAGAATTAAATACATGTGCTTCTCAATCCATTTTGCAGGGCAGAAATGAATGAGCCCCCCTTTTGTAAGATGACATAGCTCCTTTGAATTATATGGAGATATGTTGATCTATAGTATCTGAATGTCATTTCTGGTGTTTCCATTGCACTTCTGGTCTTGTGGGCTTATCAGAGGTAGAAAAGAATTAGTCTAGGATCTTGTCAAGTCTAAGTCATGTACTAGATATGGTACATGATGAAGTGTCAAAAAGACTGAGGAAGTTCAAACCAGTCTGAGTGTCTCCTTCTTAGAGATTCTCAAAGAATGTGTTCAGGTCACCCTGTAAATCTGGTTGACATTTTTGTCATTTTAACTGTAAATGAATACCATCTTATCTCATGAAGACTGGTCGTTGAATTAAGCTTCTGCTGACCTGAGATGTTTTGAGAACATACACCATGTCACTGCTGTGTCTACTCTTACAATACCTTCCCATTAGCTAATTGCCCTGAAGATGTAAGTCTGTTTCCTAAAGTATTCTGTATTCTCCATGTTATTGTTCTGGTGGGTTTTTTAATTCATTCTGCCTAATCACTTCAAAGAGGGAGTATATGTTTGCATAAAAAGATTTCAGCTTTGTAAGCACATGGAAATATTTAAAATGAAATACCGTTTTAGATAGCTGGAGGAATACCAAGTTCTTGGTATGTATGGTTCTTGGTTTCTGTGTATGAACATAAATATAAACCAAACCAATAGCTAAGCATTTGTATATAAGTTTTCCACTGAGCTTCTTTCGAGACCATTCGAAAGCCACTATGTGTATTGAATTATGAACCATAACTTACTTCACCATATCTAATCCAACATCCACAACTAACTTTTCAGCCATTTAAGACAACATGAAGGGAAAAAGCACGTCTTATTCATGTCAAAAAATATCAGCTGAGAAAATGCAAAGTCCTGCAAAGGGGTCAGAGCAATCCCAAGCACAAATTTGCAGCCCAGAAAGCCAACCAAAATGCATATTGCTTAGCAGATGTTTTTTAAGCAGTTACAAGTCTCCTCTGCCTTAGTGGGAGAAAAGTCCATTAGGTTTCAGAAGATAAGTGGCAGATACATTTCACTCACACCAGTTGCCCTAAATTCAGTTGTCTGGACTGTTCACATATTCCTTGTAGCTTCCTTTGCATCCAGGGAATCCACAGGTATTATCTTCACTCTTGATTGATTTTGCTTTTGTAATATCACAAAGTTTGCTTGTGTGTTTGTCTTGTAGTCATGGAAGTCTCGTTGGATAGCCACACTCTTTTCTTTGTAAATAGATTCACCATGTTTAATTCTTTGACTGGCAGATAATATTGACAGTAGACTAAGTGGCATGAGAAAGCAAGATGTTAAATAACCACCCACTGGTATCATAAGGGACTCCCAGCAATTTAGAGCACGGTCTCTTTCCACTAGGCTTAGCCATGAATCAGTCAAAAGATTTACATATCATGATTTGATATTAACTGGACATCCAATACATAGCTACTAACTAAATCAGCATCCCATTATGTATAGAACAGATAAATACATTACTTCCAGTACTTAGTCTAAGCATATATAATACAGTCTGATGAACTTCATATTGTTTATACAGTGGTTTTCACATGAATAAACTCTGGAATCTACCCTCAGTTTAACTCTTCTGACTTAAAAGAAATGGAACAAAAAAGCCCAGATCATGTTTGTTTTTCATTCAAGTTAATGAACAAGAGTTGTGCCGTGCATTGTCAGGCCTGCTGTAGCTGTGTTTTAACACAAGTCTGTAAGACTGGATGACAAAAGTGTGTATCATTTTTCCTCAGTGCCTAAGGAGTAGGTTTGATACCCAGCAAAGACAGAATTTATATCCTCCAGTCCAGTGGCTTTGTTTGGAGTGATGTGCCAACTGGATTTAATATGTAGCCTGTCCCATTAACCCTCGATCTGTTTAGGTCCACTGCTGACAAATTGCAAGATAGGCAAAACTTTCAAAGCAGGGCAGGTCCATAATGGTTCACTGCACACTGCCTTCAGGCTCCCTCTCCTGGACATTTATGCCTCCATGTGCTCAGGAACCTGTTGTGTTTTCCACATGCATACAGCCATCCACTGTTCAGGCCTTTACAGCACATGCTTGCCTTGTGTGCCACACTGTAGCGTGATGCATGTAATTACACAGGTCTTTAAAAAGGTAAATTTGATATATTTAATAAGCCCTTTGAATTCAATCCTTCAGGTGATTTTCTAGTTATTGGCTGTTTGCTCATTACTTTGAGTCCCTGTTTTTAAAATGATGACTGCTATGCACTTGCATTTTAATATTTCATTTAATAGGTGGGGGGGGGGGGTCTGCCTTATTCTATTAAAGAAACTTTAGAATATTACTTTGTTTCCCCACGTGCAGGTGTTGTGAGGGTTATTTATATTTTAGAGGTGTATTTATAGTATGGTCACTGCAATTTCATATTCTCCTCCCCTTCCAAATTAAAAAAAAAAAAAGGTTAATCATGAATGGCTTAAATGCATCTATTTAATGCATCTCCCAGGAACTTGAAACACCTGCTGTGTTAGCCTATATCTTAGAAGAATGGAAAGGTTATATATCAGATTTAGGCTTGTAGATTAAAATAAAGCTTTTCTTTATAGGAGTTCCATTTGGGAATGGCTGCTCTAAACTACTATAAAAACAATAAGAAAATTTGTTTCTAGTCCCAGCTACTTCACAAAAATAAAAGAAATTAGCACGAAAATGGAACTGAAACAAATCTGACAACAAATGAAGTGCCAAGGGAGAATTGCAAATTTTGCCCTGCCAACAACATTTTCAGACCTGCTGTTTTCCCTGTAGGTGTCCACATGGCTTTGATTTTCTCCTGATTATAAAAAAAACATAAACATTGGCAAATGCAGTGAAGAAAGAGTGCTGACCTCACTGTGTGAACCAGCACTTGATGCTCTTTGCCTTGGTATAGTCTCAGTTTGACTATAAAGATGTACTCATTTGGTTTGAATTTGAAGAAATTTTATATTTCAATAAAATCAAAATGAAATTCCCTTTGTTCAGATTAGGAAATTGTGACAGTTGAGTTTTACTTAGA
Source organism: Bucco capensis (assembly GCA_013396975.1). Classification (NCBI taxonomy): domain Eukaryota; kingdom Metazoa; phylum Chordata; class Aves; order Piciformes; family Bucconidae; genus Bucco; species Bucco capensis. The sequence goes on along the minus strand of VWZO01019107.1, from coordinate 529,235 downwards.
TTTGCTGACAGTTAACTATGGCTCTGTCATTGTTTTTGTTGGATTTTTTTCTTAATATTTAAAGGAATATATACAGATTTGTTAAGAACATATAAACAAAAAGTAAAGAAAAATTGAGAAAATATGTAGTACAATAAATCAACACTGTAATTTTCTCTGTAGCTTGTGTACAATGGGAGAATCAAATTTAAGGTCATATTCAGGGCTGTAGGCAGCTAGTTGCACAAGACGAGGTGACAGATTTAGTCTTAGAAAACTTTGGCCTCCTGGTATTGTGGCTGCAGTTGCTATTTGGCTAAGTTGTGGTGTTGTCAGTGAGAACAGATTTATGCACATAAAGCTGCCATTCTATTAGGGCTTTTATAACACAAAGTACACTTCTCAAGTTGTACCTTGGTCTGAAAAGAACTGAAAGAAAGAATCAATTGAGTACCAAGAGAATGGTACCAGATGCTGGCCTTTTGACATCAGCCAGTAGGCCATGGCTGAGCACTTCCTCAGCAAGCCCTGCTTTCAGCCACTTCAGCTGCCTTAAGAAACCCCCATAATAAAAAAAACACCATTATCAAAACCAAAGAGTTTCATAAGATCCGTGGGGGGTGGAAAAAAAAAAAAAGGAATTAACTAAACAAGAAAGTGATAAAACATAAAGCATGCTGCATCCATATTCAGTTCCCAAGCTACATGTATGTTTTCAAATGACTGTTTCTTATCTTTCTAACAGTAACAGCAGTAATCAGAATTAATGGCAGGGCAGTGGGGAGATGTAGAGAGAATGTGCTAACCAGAATATCTTCTATATAAAGTACTTGGCATGGGCTTCAGGAGATCTGCCTTCAGATCCCTGCATCTGTTGCTCTTTTTCTCTGCATCCTGAAACAAATATATTAAGTTGTTCATGTTTCTTTTCTCCTTCTGTAAAATGGGGGATGATAATTTTTATCTTCTTCTGCCCTTTCATCTGTACTTTCTTTTGGGATTGTAGGTTCTTTGGGGCTGAGTGTGTTTTTTACATTTTCAAATTCCATGAGGATGAGGTGAAAAATCTGCTCATAAACACAGACATATGCATTAGGAATTGACTCCTGTGGTTTCAATTAACTCCTTTGCACTTTTACAATAGCTTTTAGCCCAAAATCTCCATGTAGTTTACAAACAATGCATGATGCTATGTTCAACCTCACAATATTCTTATGAGTTCATTAAAAATTATTGCACTTTTTTAGATGAACAAAACAGAAGGACATAAAAAGTCTGTGAGAGCAAAATCATGGGAAAAATAAAATTCTTCAAAGTGCCTGTCCTCTGTCCTAACAAACAGACCATCTCTTCTCACTCACCCTTTCTGCCAAAATAGTTGCAAAGTAATTGTATGGGAAAAGTAGAGACATGTCAAACTGTAAGTGATGCTCCCTCTAATGAAAACCACGAGCACATATTGCTAAATTATAACAGCCCCAACATGTGAATAATATGAGTGATGAAATATATGGAAATCTATTTCAATAGTATAAGTTGGGCTCATTCTTCTGTGGTTTGGATAGAGAGGTAGTCTTCTTTAAGGTAGTCAAGGGTCCCTTGCTGAGCTATCACAACTTTAGCCTTAGACTTAGCAGGGTAGAATGAAGTGGAAATAGGAAGCTGAAGGCAGAAATAGAGTGAAGGTTGGGGCTCCCAGTTTATCCCTCTTGGACGAGCTCACACCACTACCTGCTCATCAGATGACAACTATCTGCTGTCACCTACCCCATGATAGATTTAGTACTTTCTTTTCACCAGAAAAGAAGATTCTTTTCAAGTATGAGTTTAGATGAGATCATTCTATATCTTTGTTACACTATAGATTTTTCATTACATATTCTTCATTATATTACATATATCCATATATTTGTTATATATTCTGCAGTATATTACATAATGTTTCTTCAGGGAAGGAATGATGTCATGCTGAAAACTGAAATCTTGAAACCTGGGTTAAGTTCCCACTTGAGCCATAGGCATCTTATGTCACTTAATTAAACTCGCTCAGGTTTTGTCCTTTTCTGCTTTGCTTGTTGCATGTTCCTTTTAAAAATGCTATAACTAGTCCAAGCTGAAAAACAATTCCTTCTGCCAGAAAGACTATCCCAGGACAACTCTAAGTATGTACATGTGCATCTATCTATATAGCTAGGCAATTAGGACAAATAAACAGGTACATATGTGCATATGTCTGCACAAGTTTATACACCTATAAATGAGGACCACTTCCTCCTTTATGGAAACTCAGTCACCTCTCAGACAAAGAAGGGTAGATGTTTTCTGCTAGCAGTGCTTCTTAAGGATGTATTGGAAGAGAAAGTGAAGAATGGCTTCTCCAGTTGGGACCTTTTGGAGAATTTAAGCAAGCATAATGCAATTACGTAAACTGGAAGTAAGCCAGGACACTGAGGTTAACACCCCTGCTCAAGTGAAAGGAGCCAGGGGACTGTTCACAGCTCTAAAAGTGGTCAAGAGCTGTGGTTTTAGGTTACATCCAAAATACAGGTAACTCAAGGACATTGCTAAATGTGCACAAGCTTCACTTATATCGTATGGCCTGGCATATTTCTAGCGTTTATGAATACTTGGAGCAAGCTTTTTCAGTTGTTGTTATTTGTGATACAGAAAGGTGAAGAAGTTAAAGACAAAAAGAAAAGTTGTGTTCAGTTCTGATCTAAGTGAAACCATAGGAACATTTCCCTACTGTTAAGAGACTGGGATTCAGAAAGCACATACCCTAAATGAAGTATACACAAGCACTTGACTTGTAAGACACTCTTAGATCACACCTAGCTTAAGTTACACTAAATTAATATAGAGCAGTATTGTAATATCTTTTTATATAATTACCTAATGTTTTCACTATTGCTTTAGGAAAAACAAGACTCCTTGTTTCCATACCACAGTGCTGTGCCTTCGATCACTGTCTTTTATGACACATTCTTGGTGAAGAGATTTTTCATTTGTCCTGTTAAATTTAGGACAACTTATGACCACCAATGCAGGAACAGAGGGATGTGATACATAGGTGTCCATATCTAGAAATCAGAACACTCAGCTGGGAAGGAGAGTCCTATTTCTATGGGAAAGTCTGCACCTCATTGCCTACATTAATCTTCTTTTAACCTAGTGGTGTAAAATGTGAAATTAATTTATCTAAGCCATCTAATCACGTTTAGTCCAATAGGTAAATTTTACTTGATAACACAGTGTTTCTTAAACTAACCTGAGTGATTTTACTTTAAAGAGGAAGCAATGCACTTAGGCATGCAATTCCAGTGGTAGTGGATTATGTTGGAGTGATGGCTACAAATTGGTGGAGATAGTAATATCTTACAGTGGGACAGATGTTTCGTCAGGAAAAGTCTGATCATGAGTTGCATGTACAACTGTCAACAGAAGTGTGCAGAGCCAACAATATTGATAGAGAACAAGAGATACTAGGCACTTTCAGAGATGAGAGGATAGGCTGTGCAGAACAGCGAGGAAAAGATCGAGAGACACTTGTGTTCCACTGATGTGAACTGTGCTGCATCTTGCTGCCTTTCCCTTCCTTCTCAGCCAGACGTGTTCAGCTTGGCAACAGTTTGCATGTACACCACAAAAACTTCTGCAGCAGGCTGTGTACAGCTGTGCTCAGCAGACACACAGGTGTTTCTGCCTGTACTTTCTCTCTTGCCAACACTGGCATTGTTTTTCTGAGGGCAGCTGGGATTTTGGCAATCCCACTCGGATGTTCTGCAGATACAGGGTGAATGGAGCCCACCCAGCAAGAACAAATGAAATCATCCTTGTTCTTCATTGACTTCCTAGTCATTCTCAGCCTTTGAGGAGGAAGTCAAAGGGGACAAGTGAATAATTTAGGAAATGTTTCCATATTAGCATGCGTATTTTACTGTTTTATAGCTATGGCTGAAAGGCTTGGGCTTGGCATCCGGTGTTCAGTGAGGTCTTGCCTTTCCCCCAGTGATACTGCTGGATTGCTGAGGCACACAGACATCAAGAGGCTGTCCACAAGGTCATCCAGTGATTCAATGCCTTCGTTCAAACTTAGTCCCAGGATCTGCTTTACTCTTCATTTTGTTCTAACCATGAGACTCACCCAAAATTAATTGGTTGGGAATTCAGTGCTGGTTGGATTAAGTAGGTCCTTTTATGTTTATGACAATAGTATGTCAGTGGTTTTGTGAAGAATAGGGGAAAGCTGGTACACAACATCAATCCTTAGAGAAGAATTCAGTCCTCATCACAGGAACAAGCTTTAGAAACTCAAACAACCACACATACACAAACAAACCAGAGGTAGTCTTGGGGTTATTCAGTGATTCAGTCAAATACAAGTTGTTTTGCTAATAACTCTTGTGCTTCTGAGGCATTTTCTGCTGTGACCAAGGTCAAAATAACATGGCAGAAATTACTCTGTGGTGTGAAAGGGCACTGTCAGTTCTGTTTTGTATCTTTCTCTTTCAAATCTTGATTTTTAACTTTTGCTTTTTTGAAAAACAAAGGTTACATTGAAGATATACTGAAGTTCTTGCTAAGTTCTGAAAATGTAATATTCTTAGGATGAGAACATGATGCCTCCTCTCAAAAAAACAATCCTTAAAGGACAGAAAATACCTTGATTTTATGTTTTACATATTCCCTTAAGACAATGCCCAGTTTTGTTAATTGCTTTTTTGTTATTCTATCAACAAGCTGACATCATCCAGAACAAAGTGCTAAAGAAAAGGAGCTAAAACTGGAATACTGTTGTATGAATGGGGCTTCTTGAGGTCTAGTCCCCAGAGGAAACCAGAACTTCCAAACTTAGCAAAATAGTGCATAAAGTTGTTGGACACTTGGTTTTGTAAAAGCTTTCAAATTGTGAGTGTCATAGCTGGATAAACACAGGAAAGAGTTTTGAGGGATGGGAGCTCCTAAGAAAATGAAGTAATTTGAGGTCATGGAGCATTTTTATATCAGCCAACTGTCATAATAGAGAATTGCACAGGTTCATCTTATATTAGGGAGATAGTAACTTAAATTGAGAATATTTGTTTCTGTTGTACCAAGGGTGAGTAATTTTACTTTCTGCCTGTTTTTGTCAGGTGTCAGCTTTTGCTTCCACCTTTGCTGGAGTTAGGAAGTTAAGATCTTTTCTAGATTAATCTCAGGGTTTAAAATTCCCTCCTGTAAACCATGTGGAATCTCACAGTTTTCTGTTCCTTCTGCAAATGCTCCTTCTGATTTCATAGGTTTTGAACAATGTATACTTTTAAAACTCTACCAAAGCAAAACACAACACAGCACATATAGTTGTGAAGAGAAGGTAAGGGAGAAATCACCATGACAGGTATCAATCAGATTGCCTAATGTTATTTTAAAAGAGACTAGATTACTGTGATTAGAAGAGTTTCAAGAGCCAAGGTAGACTACAGTAGAGTTTCCAGGCCTTTACAGCCTGTTTCAACAGATATATCATTTTGATCATCTTTTTAAATTATTTATCTTTTTTCCTCTGCAAGGAGACCCTAAACCACACTATAATCCTCCCACTTTTTAATGAGATGAATTATGGAGGTGTGTGACTAAGTTTTGGAAAGTTAGAAACATCTAAACTTAGTGTACTCTTATATGATCAAAATGCACAAATTCTTTTTTCCTCTTTAAAGGAATACTTTTAAGCAGTTTCTCATTTGACTCTTTACTAGCTGTTCTAAAATGCTTGGGAATGAAATAGTATGCTTGCAACTAAGTGGCAGCACTTGTACTGGAAATGAAATTCACATTGCTAAAGTGTTTGTGGAATATATGGAATGAGAGCATATAAATCATGGTCTCTCTTTGTATAGTTCAAAACCAGTCATTTCAAACATTGCAGGCATTACAATAACTTGTGCTGAAAAATAATGCACAATTTCAGGAGGGCAGGTGGGATGGCACTGACAAGATTTCTACCATGTGTAGCAAAAGGTCTAGCTTTATGTGCACTCAAATAAAGAATACACTTCATTAAACTTTACTTAAGAACCTTTTTTTAAAGTTTAAAGATATCACTTATAACAGCACTGAGACACCAGTGGACTGCTGATCACACCTTCATGACTAGCTCTTCTTTTGAAAAAGGGAGAAACACAACAACATATTTAAAGCAATAAAAATAACTAAATTTCCACAAAGAATGACTCAAAGTGGGACATTTTTTCTGTTCCTACTTTGGCAAAACTGTCAGTTCCAATCTTTTCATGAATTTTCTTTTATAGCAGAAAATAAATGCGGTCAGATGATGTCTGTTCTACTGTATATATAAATGAATTATACTAAATTTTGCCATTTCCAGAAATGGTGTAGAAAAAAGGATGGCTTTGTGCATGCAGCTCTTAGCTGCCATATCCAGATGGAAAGAAATTAAACTTCGACTAACTCAAAATCCAATGGGTAGGAAAAGGAAACTATTTGTCATGAACTTCATATTTAAGATTCTAAAAGAACGAAATTCTTTGTAGCCATAAATATATCTTGCTATGATATTCCTATAAATAACATAATTAGTTCATAGTTTCAGACTAGAAGGCTCTGTGTTATGGGTTTTGGATTCTCCTTATCTTCCATTGTTTTGTAAAAAAAGACTGCAATTTCAAGTCAAGAATACCTGAAATCAGCTTCCACATGCTGTTCCCAATTGCTGTTAGATAACAGCATTCAACAGGAGAGTATTTGGCTTCTCAGTGTACAGTACATAAATCTTATGCAATTGCTGTTTCAATTTTTCTCTTTCCTTTGAACTCTTGAATGGAGGGAAAGAATTTCTTAAAGAGTTCAGTAGGAATGTCCCATTACGAAACATCAATCACCAAATGCACATTGTACATGGAAAGTGAGGTGACTGTAATAAAATTGACATAACTAAGCAAGGAGCATCTGACCTTTAGGAGCCAGAGCTTATGATCAGAAGACTCAGTCTTCCAAACCTTTAGGAGTTAGGAGTTATCATCTCCCCAGAAAAATACCTCACTAAATGAAGTGCTACATATGAATGTATGTGATAAAAGAGGTGGAATAAATTCTTCCCTGACCCTTAGTAGGGGAGTGTTGACAGAACAGAGGTAGAGACTGACTTTTGAAAGGAAGGAAAAAAGGGAATGTATCTTTGGGTCTAGATGGGAGCAGCTGCTCCCCTTATCTTGCATCAGTGTTAAAAGTAGTTGCTGTTCCTGCCACGTCAGCCCAGTCACAACACAGCAAGCAGTGCTGCCTGCAGTTCTTGTGAAGAAAAGACACAACAGGTACGTCAAAATGTTGTATCCGCAATGTGAACATAAATCTTCCTTGTGCTTTGTCACCCTGTTTGCTTTTGTCTACACTCTGTTTTCCATGTAACATGCTGTCACTACCATATTATTCTTTCTGAGCTTGCCAGTCCTTCAAGTATTTCCAGGGCTGGATAGAGGAGATAGAGCTTCTGTTAGTTCTGACTCAGCACCAGACTGCTGAATTAATGTTTTTTTAGTGCGCTTGGGTTTTTTATTTAGTTGCTCCTTCCTGCTTTTCTGTTTTGTTTAAGATGAGTCAACACATACACAGCTGACGTAACTGATTAGTGCAAACCAAAACATTCAGTGTTTCAAATCTTAGCAGAAGGCCTCCAGTCACCCCTTGAAGGAAGTGCTGTTCTCATTCAGGTGCCATATACTTTTGTAAAAATGTGTGACCATAGAGGAGAGTGTAATTTACTCTTTGTACGTATATTCTGTCAAGAACATAAATGTTACAGGATTATACCAGTCTTTTCCAAAAGCTTTTGTGCAAATTCATAATATCAACTAAAAGAAAATTACAGAAATTTCTAGAAGCCCTTGAGAAAGTTCTCTTCTGACATTACAGAGTCCCTATTTAACTAATTCCTGGGTCAAACATTTAAGCTTTTAATCAGATAGTGCTTTACAATAATGTAGAGTTGAACTGCATTTGGGCTATTAATTGAATAAAAAAATTACAACAAATTCTAACATAGCCTTATGAAAAAAACCAACTGAATAAAAAAAAAACCAAACCCCAAAACTTAGCCTGTTTCTGAGGTGTGCTTGATTTTTATTACTTCCTTTACATTTTTCTGTTAAAAATACTTTGGTGATTTAGGATTACTTGACTACTGGCTTCTGAGGATTAACAGTAGATGTAGGTGTCAATTGATATTGTCTTATAACTCCTTGATTCATGAAGGAGTATAGACATATGGAAATACCCAAGTGAGAAGTACCTAGTTAAATCTTTCTGGTTTTCTATCCTTCTGTTTGTATCTGAGACACCAGTGCTCTAAGAAATACTATTTGCAAAGAAAGAAAAGGAGTAGATTGCTCTCTTAGTGTGTTTAGATCCATCATTTTGCCTCCATGCTTACATGGCCTTAATTCCTAAGGTACTACAGGATCTGACAATTTACATAACAGATTCAGAGAGCAATTTGTGGCAGACAGTTACTATGGTCTCAGTTTTGCAAACAGGAAACTGAAGCACCGAGGAGCTAAACTTCCAAGCAGGTCATCCAAGAAAGCCACTAACAGAGCAATACATTAAATTCTTCCATCAGTAAAGTCCTGCTTGGGAGAGCAGTTCAGGAGGTGCTTAGCTAGCACATTCTGTCCTCTTTCCCCCAACACTGTTTTTTTCCCTGTGTATGATGTTATAGGAAAGATCCTTCACTTGGCCTGGCTTGCTAATGTTTCTATTCAGGGGCAGATTTCTAGGTTTTAGAATTAAGTATTTTTATATCTCACAAACAACTTTATAAATAAAACAAAAAGAGGAACTAACCATATGCCATCTTCCAGTTTGTATTTTCAGGGAATATAGTTCCAAGAGCTCTTTGAACTTGAGAGCAAACATGCTTTTTCTACTCTGCAGATGTTACAACAAAATATAGCCCATCAATGCTTCTCTGGAGTACAGTGTACTGTGACTTTAATTCAGCAAAGTACAGCATGTCAAAAGTCAGGTTGTTATGACAGCAATAAACATGTGATTCCCTGGAAGCAGATGTTTTAATTTGTTAGGTGTTTTGGGGGGGGGAAAAAATCTGTTTGCATTTAAATAGATGTTCAGATTGAGAAAGGAATTTGCTTGAAAACATCTTTTCCACCTGTATGAAAACTTTGTCAGAGAGGCTTACGACACATGTGTGAAGTGGTGTGAGAAATAATGGCAAAGATGGCCAAATTACAGAAATCTCCTTCACACCTGAAATATGACCTTTCTGAAGTCATTTCAGTATAGGAGCCAGATCTGGAACATGGAAAGACCATATTTAGTATATATGAGATTGCAAAAAGAACACTGAAACTGAGAGTCTGCTGAGGAATCTTCCTCTTAAGGTGGATTTCTAGGGTGTTGATGGTCCTTACAGCTGTGAATTAACATCATTCTCTTCAGATCCTTCACTCCTTAGTATGCTGTTGCTTTTACCCTTGTTTGTAGTGATCAGTGAGGACTATAGTTTTAAAGCAAGTGCTAAAAGTGAAAACCTTTGATGGTTTTCGAAGACCGGGAAGAATTATGTACCTGTCTGAGCTGCAGGTAAAGAATGTTACAGCTGTGGGAGCACTAATTCAAATAATCAATTGGTGTCACTTTTCAGTGAAACACTTATTGAACCTTACTCTGTCCTCAAAAGATGGCAGGGTTGTCCCCAGGCATAAGTCTGATTTAAAAGTTCATACTTGCTGGATCCAGGTGGAAGGCAAAAGTTTAGAGAATAACCTGCCCCAATAAATAGAGTACACAAAAAATGCACTCAAAAGATCAGTCTAGGATTCCTTTTGTGCTGGGATTATATACTTTAGATGTAGTCATTATTGTGTCATACATCTTGGCAGTTTACTTTTTTTCTGGTTTTCTATATGAGCTGGTGAAGGCCAGGTTGCTGAGGAATATGCACTGTTTAAATTTCAGCATTTTTACCTTTCTGAAGTCTAGTAACTCTAAAAACAAGTAAGAAAATGTAAGCCTAAAACCAGATGTGAACATTTCTAGATATTCCTTGAAAGAAAAAGAAAAAAAAGACCCAAACCCTGCTTTGTTTAATGAGTCTTCTGTCTCTGATAATGTTTTTAGTATTTAACTGCAGTCCCCCTAAACACAGAACGATTCAGTAGAAGCAGCTGTGCAGAATTAAACCCTACAAACTAACCTAATTCAGCCCAGTGTAGACTGATCCCAGTCTCAGCCGATCAGTGGTGTTATAGGGACAACGTAGATCCATCAGCAGTGGGACTATGAGCGTTTTTCCACATTATTTTGAATGGCTTATGTGTTGATATGTCTGCTTACTTGATGTCCTTAATAACTAAAATAAGGGACCAAGTAGATGATTTTACAAGGGGAAAAAAAAAGTCTCTCATGATTAATATGGTAGCTTATGAAAAAATCATGCATGTTTCTTTCATCTCAAAACTTATGACCATTTGTGTCTGAAAGCAGCGGACATAGCCTGCAGCGGGAGTCAAGGAGTCAGAACTGCACAAGCCTTTGAAAACAAACCTACCTGTTTCTGGTTTTGTAACACATTTGAAATAAGAATTTGGATCATCTCTAGCATTGACATTAGCTTAATGGGAATTTACTTTGGAAACTTCATTTTCATGACACAATATGGCTAATAATGTTTCCAAACGCAGCAAACTTGATGAAACATGGGCAGTAAGTAGAGAGGACTCTCTCACTCCTGCTCTCTTCACCTTCCATGTTCATACGTCTGTGGACAGTCTGAGGATTTTAAACTTTCCTAAATGGATGGCTTCCCAGATACATATATCATTGCTGTTTTGCTCATAGTGTGTTTATAATTAAAAATCATGACATTTGACCTTTAGTCCTTGGACACAGCATAATTGCATTCACCCTACCTAATTTATGAATGCAAATTAGGCCAATTTAACTTAGCATTATGTTTATTCTGCATATATTTAAAAGACTCCTCTTGTCACAACATGTCTTTCTCCTAGACTTTTGCACTTTGTGGTAATTGCAGAGCACGCTGTTGCGCTGGAATTGCAGGTATGGATGGTTTGAGCGGTGATAGAGTTTGAGTGGTCTGGAGATGCCTTGGATTTGTCAGCAGCCAAAAGTGATGAGATAATTTAAAGGGGACAACTTTGTCTTTGAATCACTAACAGTACCCCAGAACAAGTTTAATAAAACTAATACACTTCAGCAATAAAACTAATACATCTTCACTGAAGTTATTTATGCTAGCTGAGGATCTAACTCACAGCTTGTTATACAAGAGGAGACTGCAGGTTTCAGGAGGCTCTGCCCCTGAAACTTGTCTATGGAAAGCCATTCTTCACTGTGCCTTTGAACCCTCACCATGCCTTGAGGTAAACTCCTCTTAAGTTCCAGTGGATTAAATCACCCTTGTATGGAAGTGCACAAAGAGAAGTGAGGGGAATTTCAACTGGTCATTATCAATCACACAGCACAAACAGTTTGGAGGAGCAATCAGTCTCTCTGTCCTTAACACAAAGAGGTTTACAACACCAGAGGAGTTTATTATTATTGCTGGTCTAAGACCATCAAAGTCATTTTGTTTCGTCTTGAACAGTAGTCAGAGGGGTTAAAGTGAGGTTAAACTGCCTAAACAAAATGGAAGCAATTACACAGTGGGATCACGGAGGACTGTTTGCTTTAACCCTCACTGACAAAAAAGGTATTATGAGAAAAAAAAAATCCTTGACTTTTTGCAATCGTTAAATACATCTCTCTGTTTAAGTTCATGCTAAACTTCTTCACCTAAATCTTCTTGGGAGTGTCACTGTTTTAAACACTATCAGTTTCTTCTCAGTTCCCAACACAGCCCCCATTCAGGGTCTGATCTTTGCGGCCTTGTCATCACTTTGCAAACTGCTTCACAGGACAGGGCTTACCCTGTGCTGGAGATGTGCCTGTGAAAGCTATGCCTCAGCTTTTTCTACTGAGTGACTTGGCAGGAAAAGACAAGGCTGTGTGGAAGAGCAGTATGATAAGGAATGTAGATTTGGCCCATTCCAAACTTAAATTGCAAGATGGGGAATTGACTTGTCTACTCCATTCAAGGTTATATCACTGCTGAATTGTCAAACTTGGCCTTACAGTGACCTACATCATGTGATAGGATGAGATCTGCCCCTTACTGGTTTTGGTTTTTCCGTTCCTTGAAAATGGAAAGGAGTAGAGTAAACATCTTTCAATTACAGTGTGAGCATAGCTGTATTATGGGTCTAAACAGAGTCTTTATTGAATTCCCTGAAGGTTCATTGCTGTTAAGCAGAAAAATACGTCAGTCTTAGAAAGGTGGTGTGTTTAAAGAAAAAGTGGGGAAAAAGTTCTAATTCTATAAGCAAGCATTGCCACAATGTTTATTGAAACTCGTCTGTCTGAAAGGGCACTGGGACTTCTATAGATAACCCAAATGAAGAATTGCATACCTAATTTTATCATTCTGTAAGATACTTGCAAAATGTTTTCTCTGTACCCTGAAGGAATATTACTGAATTAGCTCCTACATAGATGCAAATCTTTGCAAAGTTAATGGTGAAATATTTCAATGATCCTGCATCACACCTCCAAACAAGAGGTGGCTCTTTCAAAGAGTTCTCTGTATCCTGTGAAGTGTTTATCTTGTTCAAGCTTGTTGCAAGGCTTAAGGACAAAACCAGCAGGGAACAGGGTAGCAGGAGAACACCGCATTTACAATTTGTAAAGAGCTTGCTATTAAGTGGCAGATATTCTGTCGGCCAAAAAACCCTCCCTTTTTTTTTTTATGCAGAGAAAGCAATAAAAAGAGCTTGTCAATGGAGCCAAAATGTTCAAATACAAAAAAAGATTTAGTAGATTCCCAGTAATAGAAGTGGGGTTGCACAGGGATGAATCAGGCTCTTACTTCTCAAAACATTACTGTAAATGGTAAAGACTAAATAATATTCTAACACAAATATCTGTGCATCTCTGATAATTAACCACAACCAGCGCATGAAGGAACATACTTTGGTCTCTCTTGCTCCAGATTTAGAGCAATGGAACTCTGTCGGATTCAATTGGGCTAGTCTTTGTTTAAAACTCTAAAGTTGCATTGTGCTATTAGAACAGAGCTTATTGTTTATGAGGAGTTGCTTTTAAAGTATTGAAGCTATAGATGAAAATACAGGTACAGCTGTGTAAAGAGGCACTGATTTGACTGAAGTTCTGAATGGGTGGAAGGAAGATTGACACCTGTCATGGCTTATATGTTAAAAGAAAATAGGAGTCTAAATTTTGTCTGGCTTATCTGAGAGAAAATAGAATGCAGGCTTAGTGGAAAAGTGTTTTCTGTTAAAATTCGGAGCATTTGAATCTAAATAGTTAATATCAAAATGCCATCTGACCATGTAACAGCAGTGTAGCATGCTACTTTGCTTATTTAATTAAATTTCCTTCACCCAAATGAATGGACTACTGGACCCTGGCATGGTTTATATATTTTCTGATACTGGCTCCTAAAACACAAGAAGGACATAAATGTGCTATTTTATCAGCAAGCAGACAACTAAATATGAGAACAGAAGCAGGGAATCATTTCATCATTTCATGATCACGATCCATGTTCTTGTGTCATGTCAGTGCAACACAGAGGAGATTTTTATTCCTTTGGTCTCTAAAAGCAGGATATCCAAAATGTACTTGAGTTAACCACCTGCGTTAGGAAACCCACACAAACTCAGATTCAGCATCTTGTTTAATCACACCTGGTACAGGATCTTTATATCACATTTCTCTCAAAGCTTTTTCCCTGTACAGTCCTAAAATGTAAATCATATTAGCCTGAACATAGCTGAAGGCTCTCTTGGAAGGTAATTTAACCTGGCAGTGGTCAGTGGTGTTTAGTGATGTTCAGACTATAACTTACTATCACTGTCTCACTGCTGGCACCAGAGAAAAGAGCTACTGAACTGCCCTGCAAGCTTCCCATCACCAGTGCACCTCCTTCTGCTGAACATATATTCCAGGTGATGCCTCATCCAGGCAAAAGGCAATCGTGGGTTGCCATACTATACAAAATAAACTTAGTTCAGAATAGGACACACCAGGACAGGATAAAGTTACAAGCAGGACTCATTTCTTCAGACAAGGGGCACCTCTGAGAACCACACATGGGTTTTCCATTCAGGTCTCCCAAAGAGAAAATTTCCCGGACTTTCACTGAGGATGTCTGTTGGATGTCTGATGCATGAGCTGATAAACCAGGTTACTCTCAGTAAACAAAGAGACTGTCACTGATTGTCGTGCTCTGGACATCCATCTCCTGGAAGCATAAGATCAGAGAGGGATGCTGCACTCAGAAAAAGGGACAGTGTTTTTGTCCTTGGTTCTAGCACCAAGAGGGAGGACTTATTTAGCAAAGAAAAAGAAGAAAGTTATTTTGTCATTTGAGGTCTTTATTCCTGATGCATACTAACTTGTACAGAGAGAAGAGATGAGACTTTTGGACTGTTCCCCAACAATTCATTAAGATTTCATTCTTTCCCCTTAAATAGGCAGGGAGGATAAGACTGATAGATGTTTTCAGGGCACTGCCTTGAATTAACAGTTTCAGTAGCAGGGACTATAAACAGTCAATCTGCGTTGCAGCCTCTGATCTTACCCTCTGTATAGACGCTCTGAAGCTAGCTGATCTTTTCCTTTTTCTTCCTTTGTTTTTAAGTTTTATTTTTCTTTTCACAGACCAATTCCAAAGGATACTTAAACTATAAAAATGAAATTGCTCCCTATAAAATATAATTGGAGCTGCATTGTAGTTTAAGTGAGAACCAGATGCTGGAAAAAAAACCCAAAGTGTTGGTCCAATTATATAAGTTTCTTAGTACTCTCACTGCACAAAGTCTTGTCCAAAGAGATTTGATTCTGCTATGATCTTGCTGGTAATTTTTATTCACTCTTAAAGGGCTTTTTGATAGCTTTTCTTCTGTGTCTACATGTTTTCTCAATATACTGACACTAAACGTGTGTGTTCTGCAGGCTGGGAAGCAAATTCATGAGTGTAATAGGTATTAGAGCAGGCTATGTAAAACACAGAGCAGCAATTGCAGTGGCTGTGTTCCTACTATCCCTTAAAAAGCACAAGTCACCTCACCAAGCCCATGAGTTGCCATCATTGTTTAATAAATGCAAAATAAAGAAAATCAAGCTGTTTAAGTTTGCAAATCTGTGTCTTTTCATTGAGTAAAAAAAGTATATGTTTCCTGCTAATTAGATACTCTGGAGTTTACTTTTTTCCTGTGAATAGTTCCAGTCCCTGTGTTTGAGTGTCTGCACAATCAACCCAAATTCAGCTAGAAACAACAATTCTGTTACGTTTAATCTAGTTATATATGCAGAAAACAGTGTTAGTAAATTCATTTACTTCCAGGTGATTGCAGTGAGCTGAGTAAAATGGTTGCCCTGTCATTGTTAGCATCACGGAGCTGGTGGCACAATTATTTTTACAAATTTGGAGGTTTTGTATTTAACACCAGCATTGGATACAGGTTTTACAGGATGCAACTGGAAGGGGGATTTTTGGACTTCCCTCTGTCTCAATTTACAGGTATCTCCAAGTTCTTTCCATTGGGTTTTTTTTTATGAATTAGTACCTTGAGAAAGATTAATGAGAGGGGCTGTAAAGATTGACTTGACAGATTGACAAGATTGACTGATGTGCTGGGAAATGCCACACTGAGAGGAAACATTGGATAGACACAGGGTTAGGCTCTTGCTACCCAAGACCAACAAGGCTCCAAGTGAAATCAGAAGTCCTTTTTTCAAATGAGAACTTCAAAGTTGTATTCTTGCAATGCTCAATGGACAATATCCCTGTTTTCTGAACCATAGAACAGTTTATTTATTTATATATAAAACAGATTTTTAGAGTTCTTCTTTAATCAATGAAACCTGTTAATGACAGTACTTGTGATTTATGACTATTTGAACTTCAATAATAGAGCTATTGACCCACGTTACTTAAGAAAATTTGTTTATTTGCTTTGAACCTGAATGCCTCCTTCTGTTTCTCAGAGGACAGCCTGTACAAATGGCCAGGCTTCCCCCACAATTTGCATTACCTAAGGTCAAAAATGTCATATAAAAGTTTAGCCTGGAATGCACCATTTTGTAGTTAGTGAATATCAAAGACAAAGCTCTTTCTGTGTTGAACATTTCTTCTAACACTGCCCTAGCAGCAGTTTCAGAGTGCTTTATAGGCATAGTCATAGATGGAGGGCTGAGCAATAATTCAGCTTCAAGGTGATAAAGATTTGAATAACCATTGAATGGTTGGAGTCCAAAAGCAAGTGTCATAGCCTGTGCCTGTGCAATAGGATGCTTTTGCCCTCACAAAGATTGCTTCTTAAATGCAGCAGTATAGTTTGCTGTGATCATTGGGCAAGTTCATAGTCCTCTGGAGAGCTGAGGATTCCCTCCTTCTCAGTAACTGATAGTTCACATATCTCTCTTGGGTCTCTTGAAATGCTCAGAGATGACTACAATGTGTTTTCAGTCCCTGCAGGCCTGGAGTAAAATCTTTTACCAAGGGAGAGAAGAAAATATTAAGAGTGGGGGAATGTAAAAAGAGCTTTTGGATTTTTACCTTGGGCTGCTTTTGAATAAACTTTAAAAACCAGGGTTGGAAAACCACAAACATCTAGCTAACAATGAAGAAAAATCAGAACCACTTGTTTTCTGGTGACTGAGGTGCCTTAGTATCAGCTGTCACAAGTAGTATTGTAACAAGAATAATTTTGTTTAAAAAAAAAAAAAAAGATAAAAACAAACAAACAAAGAAAAGGAAATTGCTTTGAATGAGCAACAGTGTACATTTCTTTGCAAGTGGTTACCATCTAAATGACATACATCATCTGCAGCATGAAGTATAAAAAATCAAAAGCAAAATCAGGAAACAATCTGCAATGTTTTTAACAGTTTTACTCGAGTGTGTTTTGATTTCATAGTACTTACTCTTCTCAACAGAGAAACTTGGAACTTAGCAGTGCAGACCAGCCTAACTCTGTCACAAGCTGGTACTGGAAATACATTGTGTCTTCATACATATATAATGCCCTTTGATGCCTGCTCTGTCTTTCTATCTGTCCCTTCAAGACTCTATGGATATTGGAGCTATATAACACATTAAGCAATGTGACATACTATTCATGTTCCTATATAATTGTCCTATGTCTCCCTGGGGATATATCCTCTTTAAAAAACTCCTTTTGGGGTTTGCTCTAGATGATCTTCAAAGATCTCTTCCAAGACAAACCATTCTGTGATACTTTAAACACAAAAGCAGAGACCTTTGAATCCTTTGAATCCTCAGGGATTCAAAGCAGAATTTTTTTTTTTGTGAGTGACAGCATAAACATCTGCATCTGAACTGGGCTGGAAAGGTGAAATTCAGATGTGAGAAAGAGATTTTGCATGATCAGACTTAATGATCATTCTATTTACATAAAACTTGTGAATGGTGGTTATTCTTTTGTTTGTCTTTTCTGATTCATAATGCTGCTAATATCTTTAGCTTTTGGGCACAGACATCTGTTTACACTGGCATCTCTAACAATGAAAATAGTGTGAGTTATACACTAATGGTTCAGAGGTTTATATTTCAAACATTTTGGGGCAGACATTGTACCTTGTTTGGTGTGTGTAACCTCTGAGTCCCCTACATCCCAGTGCTCAGTGAAAGCATTTGGAATATAGTATTTTGCTTAACTGAGTTTTGAATGAGACTGTCTAACTCCCTAAAGTGCAAAATATAAATAGAATTCATACTCTTTTTCCCCCCACCCACCCTCCCCAAGAAGTACCTATAATCTGACTGATCTTTGCTTAAAGTCAGGCTATATATTTCACACTAGTATACATGACAGAGAGCTTTGTACATAGACACGTTTCTCTGCTGTCAGTATCACTTTGTGTCTTGATGGGAAGTTTGTTGTCTTCAACACTTCAGTGTAAGTGGTAGAATCATAGTTCACAGTCATAATTTTATAAATAAATGTACTTTTTCTTCCCATCTCAGGGAAATTATTTATTTTGCTTGGATTGAGCTTTGAGCACCAGCTTTTCTGTATGATTCCTGTTTAAACTCAAGACAGTTCATTCGTTTGCACATTTTGTGTTGGGGACAAGTGGAGCAGAGTAGCTGGCCTCATACTCTGCTACCCAAAGACTGTTCCTTGAAGGGCAATCACAGTGTTCTGCAAAGAGGCAATATTTCCACTCATATTTAACAAAAGAGTTTCTGTAGCATCTGACTCAGCCATTAGCATGCCACTCTCCCACTTACAAAATAGTTGTAACCTTCTCAGTCTTTGACAGGTACCACATACCATGGACTGATTGACAACCCTTCACATGGATCATTCTGAAAGAAACAGTTTCTGAAAGTTTCTGTCCTTTCCATACCATAAACTCAGAGTGTAGCTCAAATACAGAACAACAGAAATATAATATATCCTCAAGATGCTCGTGATTGCCGTGAATTATAACAATATCTCAGTATGAATCTACTCCGAATCCATTTTTTCCCCCCAGACATACAGGAATGGATCAGACAGAAACTCTTTCAAATGTTTGCCAAGTGAATATAAATATGAACAGCTGGGAACAGAGAGGGAATCTTTCCTTTTTTTTTCTTTTTTCTCTGTTATGCATCAACATGTAATTGGTTTGTTTAGTTGGTTAGGGCTTTTTGTTTTGCTTGTTTGTAGATGTATGAATTTTAATGAAAAACGCTCTCTAGTATGAATAAACTATCTGTTCAGAACACAGAATTGTACTGAAAGATAGTGTTGGTGTTGAGGTTATTTAGATCCCATTTGAAGTTCTCTCACCTTTGGAAAAATCTCTTCATTCAGTTCTAAGCACATGCCCATAAGCAGTCTTTCATCTTTGCTTTTGTTTGTAGTGTTTCTGACAATTCTCTTTTTCCCTGTTTTTGTTCCATCATGTTTCACTGTTTGGCCTCTTCTCCCTATTCCCAGTTCTAGTCTTTAAAACCAAAAGGATATAGAAAAAGTCAAAGGCAATTCACCATTTCCCATAACCTAGGTTTTAAGAGAGAACAATAACAAAACTACCAGGTAATATACCTCTTTTTTTTCTTTTAGTGAAGTGTCTTTTTGCAACAGAAAAGTATAATTTAAAGCCCATTGCTACTGAATTTTGAGAAAGTCAAATAAGGAATGTGAAAATGGGTTTAAAAAAACCCATGGAGAAGAGCCTCCCCAGCTACACACTCAGAAGATCTGATTACATGATGCCGGGAGGATGGCTCTCTTCATTCTTTCCATTTTTCTTATTTCCATAAAGGTCTAGTGATGTCTTCCACGGATAGGAACTGGACTTGTGATCTGAACAGCTGTGACAGTTTTAGAAGTTGTAAGTGCAGAAAGGTTAGAGAAAAAATGCAATGATGAAGGTGAGGAAGACATTCCATCTTCATTAAATGACTAGGCGAAGAATAGGAGAAATCTTGCAAGAAAAACAAAACGAAGGGAAGAAATATTCCAGTTGTCTTGTCAGGTAGAAGGAGTAATACCTGGACAAGGGTTTAGACTTATTTCTGCCAATAAATTTCTTGCAGAGACCAAACTGAAACACAGATGTCCCATCTCATCAAATGTATATCTTGACAGGCCTTAAGCCATGCTGTAGTCTCACTCGTAACTGTTGGGCAGTTCAGAAATCCCTGTCAGTTGGAAGAGGCAGCTTTAGGAACAAGAATGTGCATGACTGGGAGCTGCCCTTCAAATACCACTTCATTGTTTTTTCTTACAGAGTATACAGGCAGGGCCAACCACAGAATATATGTAAAACCTAAAGTTAAAACCTGCTCAGCCCTGATGAAGTTGTGCCCAGACTGTGGAATTTGATTTCACAGTGCTTTTTCAATGCTAGCAGGAAAACACACGGTTTGGTTTTCCCTCTCTATGCTGAAGAGTATTTCAGAGAGCTTGTTCGTACTTCTGCTCTATGGATAGGCTGAGCCTGTATTACACAGTTGACACAGTGGCACCTCTGACTACAAATGTCTTACAAGAGATTGTACAGGAGCAGAAAATCTTTTTGCCTTTTTTTTTTTCTGTAGTAACATGATTATGAGGGTGAACTTTTGTAGCACAAATAGTGGTTTTGTGAGGATAGAAAATGCCCCAGTAGGTTTCTCTAATCCTTCTTGAGAGAGACATCCTGGGGCAATCAACTCATTTATACATTCTCTACATTTTTTTTCCCCTCCTTTTGTTGAAGAAAAGGCCTGGTTTGCTGCCAAGACCTGTTTAAGTGGTAACCTATGCAATTCATTCTAAAAACACTCATTTATCATTCCCAAATTAATCTTGTAACAGGATAGCTGCTTTTATTTTCGTTGTCATTTTGCCCTTTGGTTAAGAGATTACAAACATACAGATATCCAACACAAAGATTCTAAAAAGCATATATAAAAGAGGAAAAGTAGGAATAGCATTACAATAATTATAAGCAGAAACAAGTAGCCATACATCTTCATTTCTCACATATCACTTCTATTAATATCAGAATGAAATGTAATTTGTGCTGAATATTGTTCAGAGTCCTGTGCCAGAAGCATAATTGTTTTCAATAAGATTGGTAGTTGGGAGGAAAAGGTTTTTTTCAAACCTGTAGTAAACACAATTCATGTAAAATGATTAAAATATGATATATTCCATTTTTTCTGGCACACAGAATGCATTTTGACATGAAAAATTACCTAAATAATGAAGAGTTTGGTATGAAACTACTGGGCAGAGTTTTAAAACCGTACATACATGCTATTGTGAATACAGAAAATAATATCTTGGCACTGGCAAGAACAGCTTGCTACAATGAAAAAGTTATAGATGTAACATTTTTACTGCAAGCATGCAGCCTTTTTCAAGCTACATCTTGTAAAAGCATTGCAGACAAATTTAAATGAAGGGTCAAGGTTTCTGTGGCAGGTTTGGACTCTTGATTCTTCCTTTTTTTGGGGGGGTGGGTGTAAAATTTTATGGGTTCTGCTCACACACTTAGAGACTTTTCTCTCAAAGGACTTTCTTGTAGAAGAACACACTGCAAAATGTGTGATTTCTGACACCTCTCCTGTTCCCAGCAGCACAGGCCTAAATTTATGTTCTCTGTCCTGCATCCCACTCTGCAGGGACATGAAGAAAATGATGCCTTACTTTTCTTTTATTTCCCCACACGCTCCCTTTCCCTTCATGAACTGATGTATCTCATTAAACTGACTTTCCTTGTCTTTGGATGTTGTAAGTCTCTATGTTTATTGGAAAGGTGATACATCACCTTTTGTAGTTGAAAGGCCTAGAAATTCTGGTATAAAGTAGAAAGGATTCTTTAAAAACACTGAACAGTGATTCTTTCCAATGATTGCAACGTGCTTCAGACCAAGACCTCAGTCTTCACTCTTCATCAATAATATTTTTTAATGAGTTTCTTCACTAAGTTGTGAGTAACTATTCTTTGAAGTTTATGCAAACAAATTTGAGCTCATGGACTTCTAATTTTTTTTGTTTAGGTGAGAATTTACTTTCTTTATCCATCACTGGCTGCTCATTGGTTTGTCTGTGATGGGTCACTGAGTTCAGTGGTACCCTTTCTGCTCCATGAATGGAATGACTCAAGTGTTTGAAAGAGACAAATGACTCTAATAGCCAACAAAGGATGAATTTGCTTATGTATAAACATCCTTGTTTGTATGCCAGTTAGGACATTTATGCACAGTACATCTATTCTTCAAGCATAGGTGTATGCAAATTGAACTAAAGCTTGGAGGGGAATGGCGAATGGAGCTCACATCTCAGACACAGAGACTTGGGAGCAGCCCAGATCCCTGGCAAGAGACACAGTGTGGTACACTAGGCGCCTCCGGTCCCCCTGTCTATGCCCTGGGTTTCTCACAAAAGAACATTGCTGCAGGTCCCATCCAGACTGCAAGTCCCAGCAAGTCCCTAGTTAGGATATTTGGAGCTGTAGGACTCCAGGGCACAGCACCACATAGGCCCACAGGTCACATTATAATGAGCAGGAGATGATCAGAGAGATGTAATGGACAACTCCGATTCCTGAAAACAGCTTGAGAGTGTTTTTGGTGTGCATTAGAATAAGAAAAACATAAGCATAAAAGCAAATACCCTTCAGAAGTATTCCCCATTCCCCCTAAGCTGGAAATGTTTTAAAATATGTTTTCTTATAATAAGGGTCTGCTTTGTGGTAGTTTTTTCTTCCTCTTTTTCCTTCTCTTCTCTCATCAGAAAGTGACCTCAGAAACCTTCCCATTTAAAAATATCATCAATACTGATGGAACATTTTAGTTTAAATAGGCTAGTACATATTGACTAAATTCTCTTTGGGTAAAAGTCTTCCAACTGTCTGCAACAGCAACCTTCTTCCAAAACTGTTTTTCATCTGAAATCATTAAAATGATAATTTTTCAATGCCTTGTGGGTTTTTTTAAAATCCTCTTTTTGCATAATTTGAAGCATTTGTTTTGGTTTGTTTGTTTTATTCTGACATCTGATTTTTTTTAATAAGTGCATCCATGAAAATGTTACATAAAAAAGAAGAAAGAAGAAATATCTTACTTTAGGCCAGTGACTATATTGGGGAGGGGTGTAAAGTTAAGCTTTGATAATTGCTACATGTCAGAAGCACTAGCAGCAAATAAAAAAAAATGGAACGTTTTCTACTGAAAAAATATTTACTTTTACTCTGCATTCAATACATTCTTCTATATCTTCATCCTCAGGCTTGACAACAGCATATTGTTTTATCCTAACTCACTTCCTTGGTAAACAAAGCAGAAGCTAGAGCTCTGTAGCTCACATCTTAAAACCTTCTAGGGCTTTGAGGGATAGACAAAGCTTTTAAGAGGCAGAAGCAAAAGCAGCAGTGCAGGACCTGCTCAGGTGAGACCATCACAGACCCCAGACCCCCCTCAAGCCTTCGGCTAAGGGTAGCGCTGTTGAGTGATGACTTCTTGCAGGGACAAACTGATGTCTATTACTGCTTAAAGTCAAACCTGCCACATCCTAACATCTGCCTGAAATCAAAAGTCCCTTTGGAGTGGGGCACGAGCATTTTCAGAGGTAAACAAGAGTGTCAGCAGCTGGGACCTTCATCTCCCACAGCCCACCAAGATGATGTCTGCCTGCCTTTCTAGCACATCTAAACCAGTGGACTCAACACACCAAAGCCCACAGAACCATTCCAGGGCAAATGTTTAATGTCGATATTGCCATAGCATGTCTTTTGTCTCTGAAGTAGTGGTGATTCCAAGATTCCACCCACAGCCTGCTTTAATGACAGTATTGTGGAAGACAGTGACGCCCACAGTTTGTTGTCAACTCTCAAAGTTTCTTACAGAGTTTGGCTCAGCTGTTTAAGGCTAATGAGATCATGCTGTTTAATAGACCAGAGACCACATACAGATGATTTACCAGCACTTTGGGGAACCACAGTTTCAAAATTGTTGAGCACAGCTAATCCCAGGACTTGATTCTGGCAGGTAAGATCGGTCACTGGAATTGCTCCTGTCTAAGAGGTGCAAAAAGCCTTGACAAAAGCAGTATTTTCTGGATTTACTTCTCTAACACTGTTATGACTTCACTGGTGCCTGCAGCAAGGTGTGAGAATGAGAGAACCGACCAACACAGCCATGGTTACTACAGCTTTGGCATCAGCTCTTTCAGAAACCTATTCATTCTTCTTGTTTGGTACCTGCTTTCAGTTTGTCTAATGCTGCCTCTTTCCTCCAAGTCTATGCTGTGTCCTGTCTGTGAAGGGAACTGTGAACTTCCCACAAGAAAGGATCTGTCTGATGGCATTGTGTAAATAAAAAATTTAGGCACCATTGTTGTGTAGGTGATTTCTCACAGCTCACAAAGGGTAGTCAGTCATGCTGGGGATTCAGAGGAGGGGATTCTTCTGACCTAGTTTTGAGTTGTCAGCTGTCAGTGAGCCCCTTACATGTTTCTACAGGAGGATCAGGGCAGGTACCTGTGCTGCAGTGGGTTTCTTTGCAGAGGTGTCAGGGCTGGGTGTCTATAAAGCCACATAGCCACTGTATTTGCCTAACACGGTGTGGTGCAGATCATAGCCAGGGCTTGGATTTGTGGCTGGGCTTGGAGCCTGCAAAGTGAAGGATTCTGGATTTGGTGTTGGTCTGCCTGTGTATTTATATAATGACAGAAAAAGCAAATTCCTTTACAAGCAAATATGAGTCAAAACAAAAACACTGTAAAGGTCAGCTGAGCACAGCAGTGAGATGATGTTATCCCAGCCACACGTTCAACACCAGACTGGCCAAAAGGACTCTCAGCCAAAAGTCATGAGAAGATGCCAGCTGGGAAACCACCCACCGACACCCCAGCTGGCTTCTCAAAACAACTGGAGCCTCAGTGTTTGACACTCAGCTCCAGGCACAGCTGCAGGACATAGTCCAGCCACAAAGCAACACCAAGGGCTTCTCATCGAGTTTTCCAACAGAAATACTGTGCATGGGCCACACTGTCATAAAACCTAATTTGTAAGGATTTCCTTCTTTCATGAGAGGAACAGCAATATATTTAAGGCTAAACTTTCTGAGTTTTTTGCAACCTAGCTGGCATAACATTAATCCAACAAGTCAAACTTCAGTTTAGGGATTTATTTTTTTCTTCCTAAATATATTGGCTAGTGTCTTGCTTTCAGCCAAGATACTATAAACAATTCACAGACACAGATCCAATCCAGAGTTAATTAAGGTTGATCAAAGCTTATGTGCAGTCCTTAACTCCTAGTGCTGAGGATAAAAGCAAAGAGGTCTTTGTTAAGGATGTGCTGTCCTTGGAAATATATATCTCCCTTATTGGTTTAAATTTAATTTAATTTCATTATAACCTCATGTCTATAAATGCCCTTCCATTAAGTAATAGCTGTCTGTGCAACTCTTCTTGGAAAAGTTTTGAAACTGTCTGGAGGCAATCACCATAAACATGTATTTCATTTATAAAGATGCAATAATGTGTTTGTGATAGTCATTTTGAGAAGTTACTCAAGACTCCGGCCTTGACCAGTCCTATTTAGTTAGGCTCTGTACTTAGCAAGATCCAGTCAATACCAGGAAAAGTTTCCTGGCTACACGAACAAGACAGGCAGGAAATCCTGTCCATGTTCTGTAGAGAGACTACAGAGGCATGAGGGCTATAACTGGAATTAAAATTGAAAATCCTGGCAGCAGGGCTGTCAGCCTGAGCTCCCCATCCACTGCATCCCTTCTGGGGCAAAGCCTGCATTTGCACCACACACCTACAGTTGTGTTTCCAGATGAAAGAGAACCGAAGCCACCAAGTAGAGGAGAATTTAACAGAGCAGCTAGATACCCATGGTGAATAACTTGCATTTCACATGCTGCATATTTGCTATTCAGTTTAGAGAAAGACAAAGAAATTAAAATCTGGACTTTTAATAATAACCTTGTTTGTTCAATGTCGTACAGAATAAGTAACTTGGCCAGTGCCTCCAGCGTGCATCAGCTTTTTCTCCAAACTAAGTTGCCTTTAATAGATATAGATTCTTATTGCAGACAGTATGACATTTCACAGTCCCAAGGAATAATTTCAAGTTGTTTTACTTCCTCGCACTTGCAGGAAGCATTACTCAGAGGCATTACCCTCTGCATTACTGCCTAACAGGTTCTAAACCATGCTCATCCTTTATGACCCTCAAACTCTTCTGGGCACAGAGCTGAACTTCATGTTCTTTTATGAAAACCTATATACACAGTACATCTATCCTCTACTCAGGGAAGTAGTTTCATCTCTGAGGGCAGAACCTAGCATGGAAAAGACACATGAACCACTCTTTTGACAGGACAAGCTGTCATGTACAACACCTCACAAAATGCTTCCTTCATGTTCTGTACAGCTATAGACTAGATGCTTTACCCTGACTGTAGCCTTCTCCAGTTCTGTTTAGGAGCCTACTCACTTCAGGGCAACTGCTCATTTAATTGCTGCAATAAAAAAAACTATTGCCTGAGTATGCCCCCCTCACAGATATGGCAAATGGAAAATTCTAAGGCCAGTTCGCCTCACTCCTCATGAATGTAGCAGGAAATCTCTCCAAAGACATCAAACTTGTTTCATTATTCTTTTATGCCAATATGATAAATAAGGCAGCCAAATAGTTTGCTTTTCTTTTGCTTTACTTTGAGTGTGAATTTTGCCAATTTGGTAGCCTTTAGGATAAAGCTTTCTCCCTATACTATAGCACTTGTAGTTCCTCACAGAACCTTCATTATGTGTAGAGGTAACTACCTACTCTTTTCCTACTGTTAAGATTTTGCAATATGCCTCTGAGGGCTTGATAAATGTCATCAGACTTATTCCAATGGGCCATTAAAAGCCATCTCTAGACCAAAGCAAAGTTTCCATTTGGAAATGGAATATGATTTTTAACTGAGAACCCAGAAGCAGAAGGATTTTCATTTCTATTGTTCTGAGTCATTCACCCGTCTTCATTTAGTTTTTACTGTCAGGAGGAAAAAAGATCACAGTAAACTATAAAGCAAAATGTCAACATTTATTGCCTGCTTGGTTTTGTTGTTGTAATGGGAATTGATCAAACTGGTAATGGGTAGAAGCCTTGTGCTCATACTTATTTGAAAGCCAAAACTCTTTGTGAAATTTTTGTACTGCCTAGAAAAGCACTCTGGTCTACATAGCTACTATTTCATGTTACTCTGTAGAAGTGAAACTTTTTTCCTTAACTGTTGAAGCAACAGAAGTATTCTTCTCTTCCAAGAGAAAACATGGAGATTTAAAAAAACCCCAAACAATGCCATCACTTTGTTGACAGCATTTCTTAAGTAGATAGGATATTGTAAACATTTCCTATAGGCTATATTTAAGGAAATAAACCAACTTTTTAGACTTAAATTTATTTGCAGTTAGAAGGAGGAATTTTATTATTATCTACTATAGCTAAACGAAAAATCACTAGAAGAAACATGACACAGAGAAATGTCATGTCACATCTTAAATTTGAAATAGAAGAAAATGGCATTTTTTTTTAATCAGATTTTTTTCAGGAAGATATTTTCTGCTGCCTTTAGAATCAGTTTCTGGTTCCATGCTTCCTTCTAAATGGTTTACTCTCTATTAAGCCTCTCTTCATTGTAATCTGTGAGGACAGCTCTATATAGATTTGAATTCTTTTGGTGTTTTAATTAGATATGTCTCCAGTGTGGTACTGTAAGTATCTCATTTAGCATCAGTGGTTTAACATCCTCTGGAGCAAAGAGAACCAATGACTTAATTAACTTCCACTTGGGCAGTTATCTGCTCTGGGAACCTGTAGGAAGTATTCTTGTGTTTGAGGGTGACAAATGAACGTACATGAGGTACCACACGCCACCCAGTGGGAGATCTGACAAGGAACATAATTTATTTCATTAGTGGTGCCAAAATGGGCTTTCAAGCTGAAAACCTAAATATGTAGCAGTGTCTTAGGAGAAGAGGAAACAGCATGGGCTTTGTCTGAAATAATTGATTGTGTACAGTTCATCACATATATTTTCATGGGAAAGTTCCAGTTTAGTGCCACTCTTCATCCATCACGTTGCAGTTTGCTAGGTGTTAGCTTAAGTGGTGAATAAAATAAAGTCATAAATACTTTTGGATTTGGTAATATTTACCAATTACATTACAAAAAATAGATTTAAGAAAAATAACTAGCCTTGAGTAAGAACTAACTTTGATGTTTTAGAACGTATTTATAATTGTTCTGTGTATTGTGGCTATTGAAACATGGCTACAGTCTCAAAGATCCTTGGCTTTCTTCAGATTTATTGTACTTTATGGAGCAAAAGTTAGTGGCAGCCTCTAATTACCCACAGAACCAAAGTTTCCTAAGTGAAAACTCAAGATCAAAGGGCATGAATAATAGCCTTAAAGGCATCTCCCCTTACACAGGCTACTTTTAGCCCCTCTGCTGTCCTTTGGTATAAATTAAGCACCTTAGGATGAATAAAACATGAAGCACAGAAGGTTTAAATTTCACAGAAGACGAATGGTTGGATTATTGATGGCAAAAGGAGCATGGGAAAATATAAACCATGTAGATCTAAAAATTTAAAACTCTATAAGCATTCACCTTTGCTTTTGTAATTTTTTTTTCTTTTTGGTCCTTTTCCCCAAATCCTTTCTGTTGATAAGGTATTTGGGTTGTTCTGTCACCAGGCTGTACTTCTAAGCAAGCTCAGAAGCCTTTCACAGTTCATTCTGTTGATTTCCGTGGGCATATGACCAGGCCATAAAACCACAAGAGCAATCACTGGTTGTTAAAAACCATACAAGCACTTACATTCAATTATAATGAAAAAGGTGCATACCTCTTGTGTCTCATGAAACTCAGACTTGAAGGCTCTTTGCTTCCTTATATATATAGCATGAACCAAGTTTCTTCCTGATGTAAAGTTCATTGCCTTTCACCAGTGTTACACACACTGAATTTAACTCATTTCATATCCCTTCGCAGTAGAGATGTATGCAACTGTAGTCATTAGGAAAGTAGGATCAAAACTCTTTCTACTGTAAATGTCTGTTTATAGAAAAAGATTTTGCAGGGTAAATGGGTGCATGAGGCAAAAGCTGTGCATTTCTTTTGAACAAAACTCTGTATTTGCTTTCTATGAGGAGTCTTTTCTTTGAAGTAAAAAAAAAAAAAACAAAACAAAAACAAAGTAGGTACTGTTCTGGGAAATAGTAAAATGAAATGTTCCTTGATGCTCTGTGAAAATGTCTGACTTTTCATCATAATTGTGTTAGGAATGGAAATCATTTAGTTTGAGAAATTATTTGCTTCATGTTTACCTGTATTGAGAGCAATCACAATCTCTTTCAACTGGCAGTCAAGCTCCCAAATCAGGTGTTTTTGCAAAGCAGAGAGATATACTGTTATAATTATATCTCATTAAATCCTATGGCCCAGCTATCAGGTCAGTCATACAAACATAGGAAAAGGAGCTTACAGTGTCCTTCTGTTGATTAGCATTAGGGCTCTGAACAAAGGTCATCTGCTTTCCGGGAAGCTGAGTCAGGCTTTGTCTCTCCTCTTAAAGCTGTTCCACTTTTTAGAATACAATTAAAAATTCATTGGACAGGGACCAGGAACCCAGGTGTTTCACATCCCTTGGGACTGGTCTAACCACTGTCTTATAGAGTCATTTTTGTGCTCTCTTGCTGGCTCAATAAATATTAAAGTATTTTATGCAAAGTGAAAAACCTTCTGTATGAGAAATGGAGGCAAAAATGCATTCAAAGAATACTGTAGTTTGTGATGATTACAGCAGCCTCAGGGGAGGTGGGACTTATGCCTTTAATCCTTGCTCTGGATCAGGAAAAAAGAGTTTTGAATCTCTTTCCTTATGTGGGATTGTGTTTATTTTTGGAAACAGGATAAAAATTAAAAATTTAAATAAAAAGGTTCACTGAAAAGCCCTTACGCTATCTCTCTGAATGGGTTTCTTCATTCTAAGTGCAGAAGAAATATCATTTAGAAAACTATAATGGCAAAGTTGAGGGTATGGGTTTTTGTTGGGGGCATGCTGTAATTTGGCATAAATTTCTTTGTTCAGATTATTTATGAAAAAAGTTAGTGACCTAAACAGTATTTTTTTCATGTTTACTGGTTTTTTTTGTTTTAAAGGAAATAAATAAACAACCAAAGAAATAAATGAAAAACATTTCCATGCCTTTCTAAACTTTTCTATGCTTTTTTTCTCAGGCCAGGTTATTTGAAGGAAGACCTGTGAAATCTGTGACTCTTTTTTTTTTTTTTTTTACTAGATTGTAGCCAAAAATGGAAAACTGGGGGGGTTTTCCCCTGTGAAGTACAATGGGGAAAAAGATCATTTTTCAAGCCTTTTTAATCTTATCTCTGAATAGGTGTAGTTATGCTTAAATTGTCAGGCTTCAGGAAAACTTTGAGCTCCCAAAGCTGATCCAAAGCCCTGTGAGTAGGTGACAGTCTTTCTGTTGACTTAAGCTGTCTATAGAGGGGACACTATCAGAGTTAAAACCTACTGACTGAGACCCTGTGTCTGTGTAATCTAGTATATTAAGACAGAGGTTTATAGGAAGGAGAGATAGCTCAAAGTTATCTCAATATTACAGAAATTCAATTAATTTTGCTTTTGAAGTAAGGATATTTTTATTTATTGTGTGGGTTGGTGTTTTCTTTCCCTGCTAGATTCTGGACACAGCCTATTGCCATTGAGGACACTGTAGAGGCTAATGAATTCCAATCAATACAGGCACAATGAGTCAGGCAATACGCACACTCAGAAACCCTCAGTGGTCAAACCGTTCTAGCAAACAAAGCCATTTTATAACACATTGGCACACTCTTTGCCTTAGACTGGGGAATAAAAGGGATAGTTAGTTTAGGTAATCATGAAAAAATAAATCTCAAGAACCAAATATTCCCACAACAATTTTCTGACAATAAGACTGTTCCAAAAGGGAAGGGAGCTAGCAGGTCATTCCTATTAAGTGCTTGACTGATTTATTTTAGCACAAGTCTCCCTTCTGCTGGAGCTGGGAGGACTGAGGTGTGTTTTTCCTCCAGAAAGGCCTGCTAATAATGCTGTGCTGGGCTGCTAGATGGAGAGGGTGAGCACTGCTATCCCATCGCATTAATTGCAACATGCTTCCATCAACTCAGCCAAAATGCTCCAGGAGGGAAAATTCTCTGGCTTGAATCAGCTCTCTCTCTGCCTCTCACTGACCTTCAAAGCCTGTCAAATGCACCTTTAGGAACAGTTAGGTGGTCATTGTGTTTGTACTTGCAGGCTGGATGAATTGCTCGCTCTATCCAGTGCCCTTTCCTACAATATTTATTTGAGGAACAGCCAAATTCTGCCTCTGGAAGCTGGCAATGTTTTATCTGCCTTAAAGCATTTGTGATGTCTCGCAAAGCCAGACTGTATTGAATATTAAAAACAGAATATGGGATACAATTCCTCACCCATATCATAAACTATATCTTTTGGGACTCCAGCTTCACTTTTAATTACATCATTACCCTAATTACCTTATTAACATGCTTTGGTGTAGGCAGCCCTTTATGGAAGAATAAAATAAAGGGTTTTTTTCTTTGCCCCTGTGGCAGGCTTATGATTGAATGTTCGGAAACTGTTAACAGTAATCATAACCATTTCACTGTTATCTTCTGCTTTTCCCATCTGTTTGCCCATATCCACTTGTATCCTGCCATATCCTCAGACTGTAAGCTCTCCGAGGCAGGATGTCTTGCAGAGCTTTCCAAAGTGTTTGTTCCTAATTGGGGTGTGAAGGTGGTGAAACAGTTATAAAGATAGATTTGTTTTCCAGTTTATCAATAACTTAATTACATTATATTGAGTTGCAGCATTTTTGCAAATGCACTTTCTTACCTTAATATCTTGGAGTACTGTGTAGCATTTCCAACACCATTGGGAACAGTAATTCATTTATTAATTAAACAGATTGATAAATAACAACTGAAGCATTTTGACTACAATAAAGGCAAATGTTTTGTCCTTTAGTGACAGATATTCATGAGCTCAACACACTTTGCAGAAGTGAGACATGAAACACTGAAAAGAGATTTTGATTATGTGTTGTCACTCCAATTCATATTTCTCAGTTCTCTTTTCTCACAATTAGCTCAGACCCTTTATCTATTCATGTCATCCATGCAGATCTTCTACACTTGTTTATTGCCTTCTTCATTTATTCCTGCTTTGCAAATGTGACATTTTTACAGTGTTGCTTAGGTGGAAATTATAGATCAGACTAGCAGGTCACACTTTTTTACTTTTTCTTTCATTTTATTTAAAGGAAGAAGAAATATGAATTGAAATCCATGTTCATTAAAGAGAGAATTGGTTTGAAAACACTGGATCTTGGTTTCAGTATTAGAGGAATACAAGCTGAAAATATGATACAGCTGTGTCTATCTCCTTGTGATCATTTTGAAAAGCTGGCTATCTGCCCCATCTTACAGTCTGTGAACATGACAAATCATTTAACATTCATGATGCTTCTGTTTTGGCACATTATAGATGAATCACGTGGTCACTGCTTTCTAAATTGGTAGTAGATCAGAAAAGAGTTGATGACTGAAGATTTGGTCATAACTTGTACCATTGTTCCATAACAAAAAAACATTTGAAAATGAAATATCAAGGCATAAAGGACATTCTGTGTCATGAATTGTAAGTCATGGAGGAATTGTTTTTTAGCACATCTTGAGGAGCTGATTTCTAACTTTGGGAGTTTCCTGGAGAGTTGATCAACTCTGTGAATGCCAAGCATGGTTCAAGTCTTCCTGTATTCTTCTTTGACTCCAGCACCTTCTCTGCCACTGTATAATCAGCCATTTACTGTCACCT
This sequence comes from Bucco capensis, assembly GCA_013396975.1. Lineage (NCBI taxonomy): Eukaryota > Metazoa > Chordata > Aves > Piciformes > Bucconidae > Bucco > Bucco capensis. The sequence goes on along the minus strand of VWZO01019107.1, from coordinate 496,750 downwards.
CTAGTAATCCACAGAAGAATATGCTAAGTCATATTCCACCTATGCATTAAAAGTCTATGCAAGGCTTGCAATCAGATTTTCTTAAGTCACAATAATATCCACTTATTAGTTGTCTGTTGGTTTTGGTTTGTTTTAATGTAGCTGAAGTACATATGAAGGGCAGCCCTCATTATATTAGGTGGTGGAAGGATGATTTTTATCCTGAGCATTGCCTCAGCAAAGATTGCATGACTTGGGACTGTTTCTAGGTGTGGGTCTTCATTACACTTACACCATTTGTGTTAAGCAAGTTTGAGTGTGAAAATCTCCCTTAGGAGTAGCACTCTTGATCCTAAGTCCACCTGGGCACTGTGCTTAACTGCATGTCATTTCAGAGGAAAGCTGATAACCTAATGAGATGACATGCTGGGCAATTCTCAGCACAGCAGTGAGCTGTATCACTACATAAGTTATTCCTTCATGATTCATGATTATCTCTGAGCACCTGTGTGACCCCAATAGCCGAACTGAGAGGAGGAGCATCTCTATATCAGCATCACAGATTGGGCCTGTTAGACAATTCTGAGTTTCTGCTTCTTTGTCCTTTTGTACTGCTGAGCCAGTACAAGTTAAAAGCAGGGGTTTGTGTGGAGACAGAGCTAGAGTTAGACTTAATGTTGAGTAAACTGAGAGTTTTCAGGTCAGAAAAAGCACAGAAGGGCAGTGAATGCTAATCCAGCTATGGCAGACATTGCCTGAACATCTGTGCTTTGCAAGCAGATACATCACATGCAGCACAAGTTGCATGGTCCTTTTTCCTGTGTTCGAGAATCTTGGTAAGCTGTACATATGATCACATTTACAAACAGGGGCAGAAAGAGGTTGCCTCTATACACATCAGCATAACATCAGATTTCTTTCTCTATCTCACCTAGTAAGCATCAACCACAGTCTTGATTTTTGACTGCATGGAGGACAAAGAGGAAGAAAATAGAGTCAGCAGCCTTCCTAGACTCCATGGGAAAGCCATCCTACAGTTCACACTAAAGCTAACAAGATTACAAGGCAACATGCACCAGGTTTCTCAACAGCATTGTGGGAATTCAAGCAATATTTTCTCATCACTACCCAAACAATAGTCCGCTTATTTCATCAAATAAGGTCTCTAGCTTGCTCACTGCTGGTGCAGAACTCATGCATACACCTGCCATACATTTGGCATCAAAGGCATTGTAGAGCTTATGTTCCAAAGCAAACATGGAACTGATAGCAAAACACAGCAATCAAAAGCAGACAGTGCTTCAACTTGATGTAATGTAAGAAACATGAATTCATAACAAATGTGCTGATTTTATTTTTGTCTTCTAGTGCTACACAAGAACACTCTTTTGATGACAATTTGAGCGAACAAGAAGTCTGTCAAAACTTCTGTTGTTAGAACAACAGGAGTTGGATAATATTTTTGCCTTGTGGAGTTGTTTGTGTTACTGGTGGGAACTGGAAATGCTCACATCACCCAAAGTGATGGGGAAAATTGTCAGAATGGCAGGAGTACCCACTGTCCCCTTCCTGGAGGAAAACACTCCCCTTTTTCATCTGTGAAAAATCACACCTACAGCTTTGATTTGACATTTGCACAGTCAGGTCCTTAGGATTAATAGCGTTGCTAGGGATTGGATGAGAGGTTTAAAATCCTTGACTCAGACTTTATCCACCTAATACCCAATCTGTTTTACTGACCTAATCTACCTCTCTAGTTTACATGTACCTGCCATAACTAGGATAAAACAAGGGCTTAGAAGGAAGCACAGTTATACAGAAGCCCTTGGAAAGATCTGAATATAAATGGGAGCAACCTAAAATTTAAGAGGTCACCTTAGCTTCTCACTCCAGAAATAGCTATGAGTGACTGCAAGGTTAATAAAAGGAGGTAACGGTTTAGAGTTATTGAAAAATTGTTTGAAGTTGTGTTTACACAGGGATTTTTTTTTAACTCAAGAGTTAGCTCTGTTAATATTTCCCTTCCAAAATATCACAGTAGTGTGAAAATAGCAAGTAAAGAATCACAATGAAGCAAAATTTTAATTATTGTTCCATGGAAAAATGGAATTCCCAGCTAAAATGGGTAAGAAATTAGTAAAAGTACTGAAGTGATAAAATACCATTGTCAGGACAGAGAGTCTTGGAGTGCATATTTTACTTCAATGCCATTCAGTGACTGTAGTGGGATTTTTTTGTCTCCAGATAGTAATCTGATGACTAAGGTGCTCTCCTACAGATGAAATGTAATAGATTTCATCCTCAATATACTACTTGGCAAATCATTATAACATGGATACACATGAATCTTGTATCATGTGTGATACACAAACACACTGAACTGTAAACAGATCAACTGGAAATGCACTTTTGAATCCCTAGTTATAAAGCAGAAGAATGGGGGAAATTGCTATTAATGATCTAAAGAAGCACCAAGGCTTTTCACAGCAAGATAAAAGCTGTGTGAGCTGTAGAAACTACTACCAGAATAATTGCTTTTGCTGTGTTTATAACGCAGCTAATAGGATGATGATGATGATGGAAGCAGCATACTAGCATATACTCGTCAGTGGGATTCAAAGAAGCAGAAGCTGATTGATCCTTCACCAAGCAGCTTATCCTAGTGATGTTAATGCTACAGGAAGACAACTGGGAAAACAATTTATAGAGGGACTTGGAAAGGCAAGTCAGGGCAGCATTTTTCAAAGCAGCAGCACTAAATATTTCTAATGTTAACAAAGGCATAGGAAACTTATTTTGATAAATCTTTTAAAATACATGGTTTGTGTAACATTTGAATGTTTTTATATTCATGTTGCTCTGGCTCCTCTACTGCTGATGTTTTCACCAGGAAATTGAGTCTGCTCATCTACTTTTTTGTTTTCCTTAAAGCTCACTCTCAGATGGGAAAGAGATGAGAAATAAGGATGTTGTTCCAGCTTCTTTATAACTTCGTTGCTGCTGTATTCTTTCAAAATTGCCAAGAGTCCAGATATTTGAGTAAACTGCATCATTAAATCCTGGGTTTTCTAGCTGAGCAGTACTATTTATATGAGATACCACGTAAATTTAGCACTAGTTCAACAGACATGTGAAAAGGCTTAATAAAACATATAGAATCTCATGTCTTTTTAAAGCCAAGCATAAAAAAATAACAATCATCATTAGCATAATACAGAATTTCAAATATTTATAACCTCTTTTTTACTTATATTTTATACATTAGTTGTAAATTCTCTGAAGTGACCAGCAGCCTCTGATATGCTGTCCCAGAACTCTTCATGCCTTCCTGTTGGGACCATCAGTCTCATTTATTTTTGGTTATGCCATGCCCATAGGTTTCACTGTGTTAGTTTTCTGCAACTCTTACTCAAGTGACATTTCCTTATGGAAGTGATCTTATAAAAAGTCTTTCTAAGATAAATAAAGATATTTCCCCTCCTTCAATGTCTGAGTCAGTTTGAAGTGACAGTTTCATTCACGTATGCCACTGGTGACTGTCTATTCTCACAACATATTTTCACCTCATTTTCATAAAATTGTGACTTCTTTTGGTGGCACCAGGTTAAATTAATGTTGTCCTTTTTTGCCTGAGTCTTTTTACTTTTAGTGTTGGATCTGTCATCCTACTAATATTTTCTGTTCTCTGTGGAATAAACACCACCCCATGTCAGATCTACTGGTAGCACTCCACAAGTCAGTCATGCTTAGCATCATTAAGGGCATGACTGCACAGTTGGTTTTTTTATTAGTTGGGGTTTTGTTGTTTATTTGAATTTGTTATTTTCTGGGACATTTTTTTTGTTTGGTTTGGTTTTCATTTTGGCACCATTTCCTTGCTTACCTGTAACATTAGGGATAATATCATTTAATGATTGCTTTCTAAACCTGTTTTCTAAACCTGTTTAAAATAATGCTAATCGGCAGCAGAATTTACTGTAATAGGTTTCTGTTTGATATAGAGCTGGCTTAGTAAAAAGAGATTTACTACGTATGGCTACATATTTGTCTGCAGTATTTTCTGCTAAAGTCATCTCTAGTGAGTCAGCATTATATTCTAGCACAAGCATATTTGTCCTTGCCAATTTAAACAATATGATCTATGTTGGATTTCCTTCAACGTGCTGATTTAGCTTTGTCATTAGCATGACTTTATCAGTCTTTCAGAGTCCTTCACTCATGTGGTAATCTCTGTCAATGTTCTTTATTTCAGTGTTCACTTTGTGTTGTTATAAAATACTTTTGCCCTTCCTCTAAGTTGTATTTGGACCATAAAATTACTTTTACATACCCCTCAAATATATATTCTTGTAACACCTTAGTTACTGCCAGGTTGTTTCCTTTAAGTAAAACTCCATGTAGGACTGAATAGTCTCCCATGAAAAGCTCTTGGAAAATTTTGATCCAACCATCCCATGGTGGTAGCTTTGATGATTTCCCATGGTATTATCTCAGATGTAGATGCCAGATTGCTCTGGCAGTCTCAGTCCATATCTAACTCAACACCTGATGGGTTTGTTCATATGTTGACAACTCCTCGATCTAGTAATACACATTGTTCTACTGCATATTTTCTGAGACAGTGTTACTGTAATTATTAAATCTTTCTCACTTTTTTATCAGTTTGAAAGTGTAGATTTTTATCTGAAAAAATAATAATTTCCAGGTTCTTAAACACTGGAATGGTTTGCCAGATCCCCTTCTGATACCAGTAAATAATGTCTGACCAACTTCATTTTAAAAGGGCATAAAAAGAGTCAGAAAGAAGTATGTAAAGCTTATTTCCATTGCTTAAGGTCAATGCCTCCTTTTGAGGAGACTAAAGCTCATTTTTGGATAGTGGTTAGTGTGGTTAGTGTGATACATAAACTAGTGCCGATCATTTTCAATCACACTACTGTAAGTAGACTCTGCCAGAGCCTTTCTTAGAACTTTCATAGAAAGAAAACCTGGATTTCTGCTTTCTGGCATAGTAGCTGTGTATAACTGGGTGTTTTAATAAACCCATCAGTTTCAGAAGCTCTTTAAACTTCTTTATGATAGCCATTACATTTTTTTTTGCACAGTCTGACTTAGGCAGTAAGATTTATCACAAATGTCCCTGTATGATTTAAGCATTGAAAGGAACTTGGGAAACTTTTTGTTGCATCAGGCATTTTAGTGATGACTTCAGCTTTATTATAATCTGCACATATACCTAGTTGTATTAAGGTCTCTACTGGGTAAGTTATGTCTGTTATATAGAACCTACGTTTTGGTTGTTCAGATTTAGGCTACAGGCTCTGTTTCTTTTCAAAAGTCCAACAGCTCAGAACTGTTGACCGTGGTTGTCTAATGTTTTACGTTGTTTTTCTAAAGCAAAATGTTTCTTGAGTAGGTCTTAGTGTTGTCTATAGTGTTCATGTACAACTTGTGTTATAAAAACCAGCTACTTAAAGCCTAAAGAAATATATCATTTAGTCTCTGGCCCTTTTGTATGTTTTTCTCTTTTCCTGGATAGGCTCAATAAAGTCTGTGAGCCAGAAAGTTTTCCCAGGTGATGCACTGGTCCAGGTCTCTACCTTCCTCAAGAGTATTTTAGGTCATTCTCTCTGTCATGTCATTTAATATGTGTAAAATGAATGTAGTTATCATTTTAGAAATGTTCTGTAAATCCTCTTTTCTCAGGAAGAGCAGTGTTAATGACAGTGCACTGTGCTTTGGTTCTGAACTTGCATAATATAATCTGATATTCCTGGGACAAGTGTACAGTATATCTGAAGAGTAAGTAGTGAACTGAAGCCTCTCATTGCTCATCTTTCAGCTGCCCATGCTGCATCACTCAATTGTAGCAGGGACATATATTCAGGTACACCCTAGAAGAGAGCAGGAGGAGCAAGCATTGACACTATCAATGTCACCTTTTTTAAAAATGTCCTTTGCTGCTTGGTGTTATTCTTAGAAGAGTACTAGGAAATTCACTCTCTTTTCACTGCAAACTAGATTGAACATTGTCACCAAGGATGAGGAAAAGGCTGAGATACTTAATGCCTTCTTTGCCTCAGTCTTTAATAGATCAGTTATCCTCAGGATATTTAGCCTCCTGAGCTGGAAGGCAGGGATGGGCAGCAGAATAAACCCCCCCATAATCCAGGAAGAACTAGTTAGCAACCTGCTACTCCACCCAGACTCACAAGTCTGTTGGCGAGATGAGATCTACAGTGGGACCTGATGATCTTAGAGGTCTTTTCCAACCTTAATGATTCTATGATTACTTGAAATTCAGGCTCTTTTAATTTAGTGCAGATGGAGCCACTCAGAATTAATACACACTTATGAAGATGATGGTACCTATTGCACAAAAGCAGATGTGTCAAAGGGAGCTGTGTAACACATTTTTCAGCTGCCAGCAAGACTATATTAATAACGTAATTGTGTGCAACCACAGAATTTTAACTTAGCTGATCAATGATTTTTTCTGTAATATGCTAGGTACTACTATGATAATGTGTAAACAAGAAAATTGCTTAAAATAACAATAATAGCAGTAAAAATATCACTTCAGGTACCTTTATTCTGAATGTTAGAAAAAGATAAGAACTACAGTCACACACAGAGAAGATCTAGAATGTTTTGCCATGCAAATCAACACAAGATAAACTTAAAAGGTCAAATGTGTGAGGATGAAATAGCGTGCACAGAAAGCTTGCAAACAATTTCTTAGCCTCCAGACCCGAAAATGGCAGAGAAGAACACATGGCAATTACAGAACCATTTTTATTGCTTTAAAACAACACAGTTTAATTGGTTTGATATAAACACTGAAGCATATCTCAACTATGAGCAAAGCAGTGTACTCAATCATGTTACTTTTAATGGAAATAGTCTTGAAAATAGGTTGCGCAAAGAACATTTGTCATAACTGCTGGCCTAGCAAGTCATGCAAGCTCAACTAGATAAATAAGGTAATGTGTCCTGCCACTTGTAACTTAATCCTTCAGTATATTTCATTAGAAGAGTCTTAATTTTCATCTGAATATCTCTGTCTTAATGAGACTTGAGTTTGGCTGGAGCCCAGATCAATTTCATGCAATAACAACAGTAACCATCTCAAACTGATCCTTTCCAGTAATTGAACTATATAATATGTTAAAAAAAGAACCATATAAACAAGCAAGCAAGTCAACAGTATCTATCAAACTGTACTTTGAAAGCTGTGCTTTAGGAGTCTTGAAAACACGATCAGTGAAGAAATACAGCTTTTGCAGCAGCGGCTGTTGCATATACAAAATGTTGGAAGAGATTAGTGAAATAGGTTTTGCATTTTTCATGCTGTTTCCACAGGAGATGTGCTGAAAGCCATAAAGATATGCTTCTTTCTCCAACTAATTTATTTCACATATAGAATAATTTGTAGTCAATAAATCTAGGATGGTTTTCCATGGTAAGGCACTGGTGTGGCAAACAGAATGGATAACAACTTTATCCATAATGTGGTTGTGGTATTTTTATAATCAGTTTTGTAATGTGATATCACTGGAGAGTATCATCAACCAGTGTTCAGTATTAAACAAAGTTTTCCAAAGCAACACATGCTATGTACTAATTCATGTCATCAGAAATCCATCTTATGGTGTAAGAGACTCATCTTGTGTACACATGGCTTTCAAGATGATAGCACAGAGAAATTTACTTCTACAGTTCTATAGCTGGGCACTCCAGATGGAACATTTTACCATAGCAGGACATTTTATGAAGAGGAAAATAATTCCTTCACCAGCCAGAGTACTCTTGACTTAGGAAAACAAAACTTGTGGAAGGGTAGGAACTTCTGGGTTCTTTAATGGCAAATAGTGACTTTAAAATAATAATTGTAGTAGAGAATATTTATAAAATCATAGAATCATAGAATGGTTCGGGTTGGAAGGGACCTCTGGAGGTCATCTAGTCCAACCCCCCTGCAGTGGGCAGGGACGTCCCCAACTAGATCAGGTTGCCCAGAGCCCTGTCAAGCCTCAAATATTAGTTTATTTCTTCCACCTGTTAGTTTGTATTTTAAGCATCTTGTAAAATGCATAATATTTATTTTATGGAAGTAATTTTCTTAGAAAAATCTATTAAAGAAGGAAACATGTTGAAATTCGGTCTTTTAAACAATCCATTTAAAAAATCCTTATGTTTGTATAAAATCATTTACAGCTCAAATCTCTATATAGTGGTGTACTTAAGCATGAAACTTTGAGACTCTAGAAATCTTGGTCCTGCAGCTGGCTGGGTTAGCCACCAGGCTTAAGTTTAGGCCTAGTCTAGCATTTTTCAATCTATTGCTTTTCAATCTAGCCCCCAAGAAGAGAGGGCTCAGGCTACATGGCATATGATAACCTGTTTCCCTAGATTCCTGTTTTTCCCAGAGGTCCTTCCTTAAAGTTTGAAGTACGCTAAGGAAGAAAAATTGTCTCTCCCTGATTCTGGATTGTGCTGGCTGTCTTACTCACAAAAAAATTTCAACACACATCGGCGTAGATCCAGCAAAGCATGTGCATAATTTGAAACCTATGAATAACTCCAGTTAAAGCTGCCAAAGATGGTAGGATGAACAGAGAAACCACTGAATTTCAGAGCAAAAGTACAGGATGAAACTGTATCCTCAAACATAAGACTGTAAACTTTAGAAGGGTACTCACTCAGCACTTGTCAAGAAGGATGTTGCTTTGCAGGTTATTCTGATAAAACATTATGGTATCTGAAATTCATTGAACAACTCATGAGAAATATATTTGCATTTGATTTTCCTTTTCTTAAGTTTCTGCTCATTGTGAGTTTTAACTCTTGTGGGAGACTGAACTGAGTTGTATACATAATGTTTTTCTACTTGGTCAAAATCATCAGACTTGCATAACCAAGCACTGGGTAGAAAGTGGAAATATTTTTAAAGGTCAAATCATAAAACTGTAAACTCTGGAGGGAATTATCTCTGGAGAGCTATATCAAATGTACCACTCCCTTGTACAAAAACTTAATTGATGTCACTTGGTTGAAATTATTATCTCTTGAGCTGAAAGTTGATATGACATTATGTAAGATAGCAGAGTAAAATGCATTTTTTGGATCAGATTTTAAGGTCAGCCTGCAGTATCACAACTGGTCATTGTAAAAATGATTATTATGTCACAAACAGAGGATTATGATGTCAGGTGGGGAATAAGTGCAGAAGCAGATAAATTCTTAAGAAACAACAGTGATTCTGTTTTAAAGCACTGTCTTCAGAAAGAAAGAATGAGTGAAAAGAAGTACAGGGAAATACACTGCACAGAAGAACATTTGTTTCCAAATAAGATATTTCATTAAGTTTTCCATAAGGTGACAGCTGCTTTTTCAAGCACCACGTTCTGTTCTCTGTTACATCAGTGTGAATCCAGAGGTACTGCATTTGAATTGTCATTGCTTGGGATTGACTTCAGAGTAACTGAGAGTAAAATCTGGCTTTAGTACGTTTTCTCGGAATAGAACCCATTTATTCCTTTCAAAATAGAGAAGGGGGAATTACAATATATCATATGATGTCATGTATCATTCAACACTTCAGAAGAAAAATGAAAAACAAGATTTGTTTGAAGTCTGAGGTGTTGGTTTTTTCCTCTTCTTCTTCTTGCACCTTTTCACAATTTATTGTGAAGCCTCCCTTTGCTGAAGCACAATATAGACCTTTTGGGCACAAGGGAGCTCTCCTAACAGTTGGTTTTGCCATCATAATAAACCCTTTAAGGACAGTAATCCTAGGCTTCAGCCCACTGTTCCCTGTCGTTAGCAGCATCGTGCAAGGTAGTTTAAAGGCTCTTTAACAGCAGCTAAAAGGAACTGTTTAGAACAAAATTGTCATTGATAAACTTAGGTCTGAGGGGAACAGTGCTTCAAAAGAGTTAAGACCAAGTTTGTGTGCATTGGCTTTTGCAATTCCTGAAGTCACTGCTGTGTTTTCCATAACTTTGTCCTGTGATGGGGCGGGGGAGGAGAGTGAGTTTTCAGCCTTTAAAAGCAAAGACAAGTAGCTTCAGAACCTAAGTACTCCCGCACCAACCTGCTGTCTTCATTTGTATTCAACAGATGCCTCATTTTTTCCCCCTCACTGCCTAGTCTGTGCTGATCAGTATAAACAATGGAATTTTTGTCTTTATGAACATATTCTCCTGTTTCTCCTGAAGATAAAGACAAAGATTAAAAAAAAAAGTTTAAAAAAAAAAAGGAAAGAAAAGCAACCTTCATAGAGTAAGAAATACTCTGCAATTTGGCTGGGAGATATACGAAATCAGTATATGATGCATATAAGCTTTAAACAGAAAAAAACAAACAAACAAACAAAAAACAAAAAAGAAAACCAGAGGAATCCATCTGTGAGATGCTGTGAAATGCCAAGAAAAATGAAGACAGTTAATTATGGTAATTTTAATTTATACTATCCGTTTACAATATATACTGACTCTATGTGTGTGTACGTATAGTTACATGGAGTGCATTTATGAGTCCAGTCCTTATGCATGTCTATTTTGGTACAGCATACAATATGCTTTAATTACACTGTTTTGCATGTACAGAATACCTGGTTTAGTACAGGAAATTTTTCCTTCTTAATCTGATCACAAGTCACTAAGATGTTGCTAAGTAGCTAAACTCTCTTCCAGAATTAAGATTTTTCTATTGTCATGGGAAATTTTTATTGGCAGTACCAGCATCTTTGCCTTTCTTTCTCCTCAGGTACAGGGAACAGGGCAGGCTCTGAGAGAGCAGAAAGATGTTTTACAGTGTCAGCAGATCTCTATTATCATATGATCTCCAATAGGGTGTCAGGATGATACGCTGCAATGCTTTTTCCCACATCTGCCCCATATGTTTCCTTTACCACTTTTCTCACCCTTACCACTGCCATTAGTCTTCAGTCACCAAGTGAGCTGCTCCAGGGAGCTCTTGAGCACTGAAACTGCAGCTTCATGCCCTGCTTGGAGAGAAAAGAGGGAAGATAGACTGCAACTGTTCAGACTTCAGTTTGATTTCACTTTCACCAAGCCCAAATGCTGGTGGTAAAAATTCGATATAGAGTCAGGAATATGTGTTTTATTATCTAGTGCTGTTCGTAGTTATGCTCTCTGTATGCACATATAAACGTCAAAGTAGCAAAATACTTAAAGTATTTCTAGAATACCTGAGAAACAGAAAACAAGCCGGGTCTTCAGTTTTCATATAGAATTGCTCTAATGGTATATGTGTGTGCATGTGTTCAATCTAAGTTTAAATTTCCACAGACAAGATTTATGTGACTGGCTAGTTCAGTTCCACCCTAACTTTGTTTTGGATTTCAACAGTTCAGAAGACAGAAGCAATCTTTCCTTTCTATATCTATATCTACCTGCCTAAAATACCATAAACTCTGATGCCAGAGAAACAAATAGGAAAATAATGTTGTGGAAAGCTTTTCTGAAACAGTTTCAAATTCAATCCAGAGGAGGGATAAAATTCCCCTCCCCTGCTGAAATCCCTATTCACTGGGGATTCAGAGAAGGAAAGAGAGTTAGTTAATGCTTTCTTAGAGCTTGTTTTTCTTTGAATTCCACCCTCCTCTTCTAACACACACTTCCACATATTGCTGACTCTAAAAGCATTCACAGAGGTCAAATTATTCAAAGTTCAACCAAGTTTTCCTAAGCTATCACAGTTTACCTACCATTCCTAGTTTCCACAGACTATCTGAGTAGTGATTAAATAGCTATCAGTTTTGGCATCAGAAGCCATAAAATCACTCCTTAGCCCCTACATTTTATGTGATATTGTTTGATGTTCCAAAGGTGATTTGCACCCACACACTGTTCAACAGAACCAGACTTGCAATTTTTCTAGGAAAAAAATCTCCTCATTAAAAAGTTTTTCTAGTCTAGAAAGTCAAATAGGGCAGATGTATGAATATGACAGCTGGTGGCTATGGTTTTGTTGGTCTTATATCTTTGTCATATACTAACAAACCACTCAGCACTAGAAAGAAAAAAACAAACAAAACCCAACAACAATAAAAAAAGAAAAAGAACCCAAACAAACAAACAAAAAAAAAAACAGGAAGAGAAGAAGAAGGGTCCAGAAAAGAACAATGATCATAGCAGATGTTGCATATGCTTTTAGTTTGTGGTTTACTGCAATTCACCTGAACTATTTAAAAGCCTGTGATGAATGGGTGCCACACAAGATAGTGTTGTGTCTTTCAAGTCTTTGACAGTTGGCAGTGAAGGTTACTAAGCAAAATTACATAGGGCCAAAAGGTTGGCCATGATGGATCCCAGATACAATAGAACTGCGGATTTTCTGTATACGGAGTGATAAGGAGAGACTTTTAGGACTGACAACAGTGATTTGCATACTATGACAAATGAAGAGGTGAGGATGTGACTGTTGGTGTAGCATGTGAGAGGCTCAGGATCAATTTCTTGCCATGTTAATATCTTAGTGTGTGTGGCCTTGAGCAAATCCTTTAGGATCATTCCTTGAAAGGTATGCAGGGTTCTAAAGATGCAAATCAGAACATAAGGGGACTTTCAAAGACAAGTAGAAAATCTTGAACACTGTATTTTGATATTGATATATGTCTTAGTTTTCTGAGTTGTAGAAGTTCCTTGGGTTTTGTGCAGGAAAATACTTTATTTACCATCAGTTGTTCCAATAAAAAAAAAAATGCATGTGATAAAAGCCAGATTTGGATTTGAATGTCAAAGTTACTGAATCTGTGATGCATTTGTGTAATACACCTTGCAAGCTGGCTCTTCAACCAGCAGTGGGGAAAAGGACAGGACTGGTTTATTATCTGTCTTTTCAGAGATCCACCAACCATTAAATCTGTTGGGTTAGAGGAGCAAGTTATTCTGCAGCTGGTCATTCGGGAGGAGACCTTCCAGCTTAATTAGACATCCTTCAACAAAGTTCAAGCCTGGAATAGGATTTAAGGACCTAAATATTTCATGGCTGCTGTTGCTTTGTTTTCCCCTCTATAATGATTTTTCTTAAAGTGGCTTTTCTCTGAAGGATTAGAACATCAAATATATTTTTTTTTTGCATTTCTCTCATCTCCTATAAAAAAACATATGTCCTTGCCAGTATTTTCTCAGTGAAGGCCCAACAGCCAATAAACATAAGCAATCAGAGGGATGGAAGTCTCTGTACATGAAAGTGAATAGACTTGGAAGTTTTGTTCCATTTGGATGAGCACCCCAGAGCTAATCCATTGGAAACAGAAGCTACTCACCCATACCAAGAGCTGGGGAAAATAAGCTTTATGTGACTCTTATTAATGTTGCATGCCTGGCACTGGGCTGTTAAGGTGGATTTCTTACCACAACTCTAGGTATCACAGTTGCCATACATTTGCCTATAAGATGAACACCAGGCACCAGAGGCCAAGGGAATAAAAAAGGTTTGTTTTGGTTTGAAGAGCACTCTGCAAATGCTGCTGTTCAGACAAGCATATAACCTGTCTACAGAACAGGATGCAAAGAATATTTTTAAAGAATTTGATGAGGTGTTTAATAGACCTGAAAGCATTGTGAATAAAACACATCATACTGATACAGATCCCATTATGCTGCCAGAAGAACAAGCATCACATATAGTACAGTCTCATTAGTCCTGAGAAATGAAGGAAAAGTTAATTGTGACAAGATGGTAAAATGCAGTGTTATGGAGGGAACACAGATACCAGCTAGTGTGGTTATCAACCCAATCACATTCAACAGGAAATGTTATGAATTTATGCATATTTTGGAGATTTGAGTAAGTCTACCAAATGCAACATAGCCCAAGAGAGAGCTGGGGAAAGACATGTCTAGACTTCCAACAGCAAGAATATTTATAGTTTTAGATGTAAGTCACTGATTTTGTTAACTTCATTTTGATAAAATTTCAAACTCTGCACCTTCAACTCCCTTTTTACAGATGCATTCTTAAGTAACTTTGCACTGTGATTGCTTCAGAACTTGAAAAGTGCCACTCCATGGAATTTTAAATCCCTTAAAATCCAGGTGGAAGCAGCTATTCATGACCTCTTGAGCTAATGTGATAACCATCAACACTGTAAAAAAATAGTTGATATCCAGTTCAGCAGGTCTGGATATCAGAAGCATTTTTCTTCACTGTATGGGCCTTTTATAGATTTTTTCTTTCTTCTCCCATAAGAAAAAGTGAGGAACAACTGTGTTAGCATTAAGTTCTATGGCAGATAGATTCCAGGTTTAGATTCTTCTCTGATATAGGAAAAGGATTTAAACCTAGAGGTAGAGTACATGACATGTTGGCTTCAGAAGTGAGGCAAACATCCAAAGTTCCTCTGCATTGCTGCTTTTCCCCAGTGCCAGTTCACAACTCTTTCTACTCCATTAGCTGGTGCATGTACCACATCTGTGTGAAAAACAATCCCTTTCACATGCCCAAAAGGATTATTTTTAAATATTCTTTTTCACAATGTTTCTAGTATTTGCCCCCACAAAAAGTTTGTAGTGTCCCAAATGAGAGAGTGGCAGTCCATGACACAAAAGCAAAATGTGGTAGATGATGTCTGGATATTCTTAACTGTGATTTTGCTTCTGAAGACTGTATGTTGTGAAACTGCATCCTAGCTTTCACACATCACACAACAAATGCACTAATAATTGGGCTCTAGACTAAGCCTCCTTTTGGGCCAATTATCACTCAGTTATTCTAAAGCGTGCTACAAGTATCATTCTGCATACAACTGGAGCAATTTCAAAGGGACCCTTGCAGAATGGAAAATATTCTGCTTATCAAGCAACTCACCTGCTATGGAAAAAAATAGCAGGGAATGATCTGAGTTAAGATTTCACATTTCCTACTGGAGTGTGTTCTCTAGGGAAATTTTTAGCATCAGGTACAGACTGAGAGGTTTTCTTTTTCTCCGATTTAAACCAGGAACTGCACACTCAAACCAAGAAATCTTGCCCTCAAAAATTACTGGATTAGTGTTGTATATCAAAAACGGATTCTGGTAATTCCTGCGTGGTTCTGAGAAGGACCTGATCACATCAATATAAACAAGTAATGACTCATCTAAAACACAGGAAACGATTCTGAAAACGTAAGTACACTTTTAAAGCACACTAAAGGCTTTCTTAGAGCAGTTAAGCTTTCAAGAGCTTCTAAGGATAAAAATCGCAGCAGCAAGAAGGTTTGAAGTAATCATGAGTCAATACTATTTCTGAATAATGAGAAGCACCAAATGATGCCAACTTGTGACTGAAAGAGTAATTCTGCATGGATGGTCAACAGTGGAAGCCAAGACACATCCAAATATAACTTTTTGTAGGATCTATCAATGCGAGGCCGCTGCACATGTTGAAAGGTGGTATAAAAAACTCCAAATCACAGTGCCAAACAGCATGAGACAGGAATGTTAAACAGAGCCCACAAGTGCCTATCTGGGCTTTGAGATGTAAAACACTATATAGAATGTCATATAAATGCTGTTACACAAAATAAAAATAAAATCTGCAACAAATATGGGAATCAATGCAGGAAAACTGTTACTTCTTTTGAGCTTGCTGAGCAATAATGGAATAATTTATTAAGCTAATAACTGCAGTCTTCTTCAGAGGAGAGGGGTATTATTTGAAGATCTGAGGAAAGTTTGGATTTTACTTTTTCCCTTTCTCTAAACTCAGCAGCTAGATTGCTTTCAAAAGGCCTAAGAAAAAAGGTGAATAGATCGTCATTTGAAAGTGAGTTGTCGCCCACCCTAAATTCCCAGAGTTGACATTTCTGGCACTTGCTGTAGGAGCCTTGGCCAAATCATTCCTTCCAAGCAGAGCCCAGTTTCGCCTTGGCAGAAGCAACATATGGCAATGGGTGCCTTTGAGATATAAAACCTCTTCAAGAACCACTGAAGTGCTGCCATTGCCCTTCTCCTTATAAGGGGGTGTAGCATATGCTAGCCTGACTAGCTGATTAGCACTACTTAGAGCTAAATAGCAGGAGGACAACCCACAGGATCAGTTTTTAG
The DNA here is from genome assembly GCA_013396975.1 of Bucco capensis. NCBI lineage: Eukaryota > Metazoa > Chordata > Aves > Piciformes > Bucconidae > Bucco > Bucco capensis. Next base: position 480,711 of record VWZO01019107.1, on the reverse strand, counting down.
CCTTCTCTATGTCTTTAGACGGGCATATCCCACAGACGAAGGCAAAACGTGAGTGGTCTCTCAGATGAAGGGTGCAAAAAAGTAGCTCTCATCCTTCCTAAAATGATGCTGTATTTTATCTCCCAGATGCAATCTTGGATAAGTTAGTACTCATTGTATCTAATCTATATGTTTTATGGGTAAAATATATAGACCAGGGACCATGATTTGTTTATTTGGTTGCCATTTAATAGTCTAGAGTGTCACACATTCATTCTACATGAGAAACACAGAATTTTACCTTTGTACTCTTCTCCCTTATTTAAAAAAGTGTCTTCTTTATGCAACTAGAAGTAAATTGAGTGTAACAACATTATCGTAAAATGATGTGCTTTATAAAGTCCTGAATATGGTGCATCTTTTGTGTTTTGTTTCTAATTGTTTGCTCAATACAAAAGGATAATTCATTAAGCCAATTCTCCAAATAATCTCAAAGTGACATGAATTCCTTTCCAGAGTGAATGTCTGTAGCAAGTAATCCATGGAAAACAGACAGGCGTCTCTTGTCATTTTGGAGCTCTAATCCACTGCCTGGAGCATGAAAATGCTCAGGATAACAAGTGTGGGAATGACTAAAATCAACATTATTTTTAGATTTTGTTTTCTTGACAATGCTGCTGATCAATAGAATTGCTGAATTTGGCAGATACAATGCCACGGGATTAATGAACTAAGCTCAGGAAGCAGAGGAATTTGTTAAAGAGGAGAGGGGAAAAGCCTCTTCTTTTCCACTGGTGTGTGAACATTAAGCAATGAAAGCAGCAGTGACAGAATTTTAGCCTTTGCTTTACCGTAGCACCAAGCCTTGCTCTGCACAAGTCTGTACATTTTAATTAGAACCATACTGACACCCACATTTTCAACTATGAACTTCAGTTTCAAAGTTAAGATTTTTTCCTAGATGCTGGTTTACTAGCTGTGTCTGAAGACAGACAAGAGATGCTGTTTTCGGTAAAATTCAACATAGTCTGATCACTGTCATGGGACTAGATAGCTGTATTTTTAACCTGCAGTAAATAATGGTAGGAGAAAGGAAGAGAACTCATTGAAATACCTTAGATTGTCACCATAAAGCACTCACAGACTCTTTTTTTCTAGAAAAGTATAGCACAAAATAAAGAGCAGTCATCACACTTCTTTGATTATGCCAATGTTTTGTAAAGGTCGATTTTCAGCATTTCTGTCAATATTGCATTAGGAGTGTAATACAGGGTACATATCTGTGTAAGACATTACATTCCAAAACGCACATTAAATTGATATTCAGCTCAGCACAGAATATTAATAAACCATCACTCACTAGAAGGGAGTTGTTCAGATGCGTGGGAGGGGAGAGCTTAAGTTTGCGTATATGTTTGTATTTACAGCTCCTTAACATTTAGAAGACCTCTGGGGGTTTTGTGTGTTTTTTTGTCTAAACAAACAAACAAGAATCATTACCTAGTTCCACTGCATAAAAATATAAGGTTATAATAATCACGCAGTCCTAGAAATTGGAAGGTTTGGAATGTTTTGAACTTATAAGAACACTTCAGAGAATACTCCGGTGTAATTTATAAGCCCCTCTAGACCTGTACATGTCTTGAGCTGATTGTTGAAGTGGGCTTTACTAGGAATTTTTTTGACTGAATTAGAGTAGTTCAGGAGGTGGGGAGGGCTAGAGGGTTAGAGGAACCTTCCCTAACAAGGCTTTAAAAGCTTCAGTGGTAAAGTTGTGGTGATGGAAGACTTAGTTACTTGTTTTTAACTGGTAGCAATCCGAAGAGGATTATGTTATGGGCAGGAGATGTTATTTATGTGGGTAGCAACATTGTGGGTTGTGTTGTGCTGTTGTTGTTTTTAAAGGGGGGGGTGTACATCTTTTAATTAGAACCGCAAAATGAAATTTAAACAAACAAACAAACAAAAACAAAAAACAAAGCCACAACCTCAAACCCAACAACCTGGACAATGACATCAAATAGCTGGTGAAATTTATAGCTCCATGCCTTTCCCGAGCTCGGCGAAGGTTTCTGTTCTCTCCTCTAATCTCTGCCGCGATGTTTCTTTTTCTCTCCTTTTTTTTTTTTTTTTTTTTGCATGTGTGGTGTGACAGCAGGGGAAAGGAAGGGGGGGAGCGTGTGTGTGTGTGGGGTGTCGAGCTTCCCTGCGCTCCCATTGTCAGCCGCTCTCGGGAGCGCGGGGAGAACCGGTGTCCCCTGTGCCTCCATGTGCGCGGGGAGCGNGGCCGGGGCGGCTGGTGGCTGGCGGCGGCGGCGGCGGGGCGCGGCGGGGCGCGGAGCCCACCCCCATCACCTGTTACCTCCGCTCCCCAGGTTGCCTGAAGTTCCTCGGCGGCGCCCGGCAGGACGGGGAGCGCCGCGGCTCCGACTCGCAGGGACCCTACAGTGGCTGCTGCAGCATGGGCTGGCTCAGGGGGATTGCCTTGCTTTCCTTGGGAGTATTACTAGCAGGAAGAGTGAACTGCCAGCATGTGAAGAATAATGTGCCAAGGCTCAAATTATCCTATAAAGGTAAGTCTGTTGTTCTCTCTTATTCACGGTTTTCCTCAAAATCTCTCCTCCTTGCCCCGTCGCTCCCCCCTCTCCCCACCTTTCTCCCTGGTTTTCCTTAGCTTCCAGAGAACAAATTGGCATGAGGAGAAATTTCTGTACAAATACTTAAAAAGCCACTCCGTTCTACGATTGGTACAACGCAGTTTAAACACAGACAAAGAGGAGTTAGTTGCATTTGCAGACAAGGACTCCGGATCGTGCTGAGGATCCGTGGAAGACTATTTTTTAGTCTTGTGCTATTTCATCGGACTTTACTCTTTAAAACGATGAAACATGTTTGGCCACCCACCTAATCTCTCCCGTGCTAGGCATGTAGATGAAGATTTGTATTTCCCTTTTTTTTTTTAGGCATGAAGTGGTTAATTTTCAAGTCATGAATATTCAGTTTGTACAAATCTGACAATCAGATGCCTAACATAGGCAGTAGATGGTGGGTTTGCCAAGAAACTATAAACTGAAAGGAACAGATCAGTCCAGAAAAGGAGGAAAGGACTGTTATGCACTAGAAAATACTGCCTATGGATGTGTAATGCAGTGCAATTTGTTTGAACTGGGATTGTTTTTGGTGTAGTCTAATGTGTTTCATTAGAGATCACAGGGAAGGTGTAACTGAAGAAAGAGAGCTGTGAGATTACGTTTACGTTTGCAATTGTGTAATGCCACTCAGACTGCAATTATCAGTAATTAACTTTTGTATAATACTGCCAGTATTAAAGAACTCTGAAGTAGGCAAAGTCTTTTCTTTATCAGCATAGTTCCTCTCTTAAGTACCTTTTCAGAAGAATTCATTAAATCTGGAGAATGCACAACTGGGAAAGAAGTTTAAAATGTAAGAGCTGTAGAGTATTATTTCTGAAAGGGGGATCTATACACCTCTGTGTGTATACATCTCTCTCAGAAGAGCTGCCTTCTCGTAATTCTCAGATTGTTGAAGGCTGAGAGAGGGAGCAGCAGCTACAGTTCTGGAAAGAAGGGAGGAGAGTAACACACTGCTCCTACAGTG
>VWZO01019107.1:318943-477093 GCA_013396975.1 Bucco capensis | reverse complement strand
GGGGGGGGGGGGGGGGGAAAGTGAACATGTGTGTGCATGCCTGGTCATAGATGTCAATCAGAGTTTACAGTATAGTGTCAATACATCTCTTGCCAGTAGAAGTACGTTTTCCAATTTTTTTTCATCTTCCTTATGCTGCAAATGAGAGGGGAGAAAGTCCTCTCTGATACAAGACAGACATCATTTTCACACTCCAGATGAAAACCAAAAATTAAACACCTGCAATAGTTGGGTACACTGTATGCAATGAATGCATGTGCAGGGTTTTACTAAAGAACACATATATGGGTATTTGTGTGTATTTAAACTTGAAAAGGTGTGTATAAAAAGAACAGTTTAAGGGGTTCAGAATCTGTTAATTCAGTTTTCATAAGAAAAGCCACTTGTACTTAACACAAAATCGATTATTTTGAATAATGGAGTTTGAAGAAAGCTCCCACCATAACAACACGTCATGTCAAAATCTCATTAAAAACCTCTTAATTGCTTCCAAACTTTTGCCATCATACCAAAACTCAAATTAGTATAGAGAAGCATAAATGCTATAAAAATATCCTGTAAAGGCGTTTAATGGCTAATTAATTATTGTTTATTTTTCTTCACCCTTTTAAAGTTTATTGATGGCTTAAGTCTGCCACCACTTCTCATACTGAATAAATTCACATAAACTGATTTCAAAGGATGGCCAAAGCTGCCTGATAGTGGTTTTCATTTTTTCTTTATTTTCCTTGTTTTCCTTTTGCACCCCACTGGTACTGTATCCATATACATTTTAACAGCATTTTGCTACTCTGCTGTTGGTGTTTTCCAGTTCTGCTCTTTCTGGGAGAGGAGAAAGCAAATATGTAGTTGATTCAAAGCAAGTTAAAGCGTGAAAACTTACAGGAATTCACACTCCAGCCTTTGCTTCATATGTATACTTAATCACATATTTGACTTAAAACACGTGTAACCCTAAAAATCAGATCAGACTACTCACATGCTTAATGTTAAGTACCAGTGTAAATGCTTGGCCAGGTCAAGAGGAGCGTGTTGCCTGTGCTGCTGCATTGATCCCTAAGTATGGGGATATCATTATTAGTCAGGGTAAGCCTTGTCAGCTGGTGCTTTTCCAGCCAAGTTTTGCTTCCAGCACGGTATTCTATGCACAGATCAATGTTGGCACCTTGCGTAGCAACATCCTCATGAGCTGTAGGTATTGAAAAGATGTCTTTTAGGCACTAACTGAATATTTTACATGCTAATATGTATCTCTCAGGGTATACCTCACTGCTGTGTAACTGTCATTCTACGTGATTTATCTCTATTTTAACAGCCAGCAATTAGGAAAAGAAGATACCCAGTCACCTATTCTAGATCTCCATAAAGAGTTGTGGTTGAGTAAAATAGACTTATGAAATTGAAAACAGAAATACACAAGGTAAAAGGAATGACCCAAGTGACTTCTCTTTTCAGTGGCTGTCACTGTGCTTTCTTTCAATATGCGTGCTAGTTTTTTGCCTAAACAAATACCTTGGAGCTAATTGTTGGTGCTTTATTTCAACAGAAAAGCAAGAATGTATTTTAACTTCTTATTTTTCTCAACTAATTAGATGTCAAACATGGTTAAAGAGCTCAGGCATTTATTTTAAAAGTTAGCAAAATGAGTCATGAAGGGTTAAATCCCTGCCAACCCTGATTTCCTATGGTCACTTGTTTTCAAAGGTCCAGTATTAACTCTGCCATTTCCCAGGTTACTGGACAGAAGTTTTAGGGAACTCCTATTCTTGCTTCCTCTTAACTTCTTGTCACTCAGTCTTGCAGAAGATTAGAAGTATCCTATGGGGCATGTTACGGATAGGAAGAGGAAGTGTATAAATGCATATATTAAGGCCACATCTGTGGTCTGTAAAGGTTCTTTCTGTTTATTGTAAAACAGAGTTCTGGTTATTTGGTTTATATCACCTTGATTTTGGTGGTATATTAAAGGAAGGAAATTTGAGGAGGGCACTAGGGAAATCCTTGTCCAGCTGAAATCTGTGATGAAACTCCTGTTCAGTAGCATCAGGATTTTGCTTTATAAATTACCAAGCATTTTCATCTTAATGCATGGATTGGAAAGATTTTGAACAGATGATATTTATCTTCTTATTTCAGTCAAAGGGAATTAATATGATTAAAGGCCTGATCCAAAGTTCATTGAAGTCAGTAAGTTCTGGATCATAGCCTAAATGTGGTAAAACCAGCTATAAAAATGAAAGCTCAGCTGAGCCCTTCAATCTCTGACCTCTTTTTGTACCCTCAAAGGCTTTGTGTTCTTATTTTAAAGTTGCAAAAAGTGTCTTTGTTGGTATATCAAAAGTAAAGCAATCTTTTCTTGTAGCGTATAGAGGGGGTTGTTGTTGTTTTGGGGGCTTTGTTGTTTTGAGGGCTTTGTTGTTTTGTTTTTTTTTCTTAGTCTCATTGGCTTCAAGATTGGTGTTGGTTGTAAGTCTCTATATTGTGTCACTAGGTCACAGATTCTGCTCAGGAAACTTCTGTTCAGCACAGAATTCTCAGAAAGATGGTGATCAAGTTGAGTGTGCAAAGTTTAAAACAATAAATACAGACTTAACTCCAGATGGATTTCTTTTATCGTTTATTGTTTCCTATTTTCTTTTGCTGTCCTCTGCGTGGGAAGGTAGTGGCACAAACAGAGATGGAACCAGCTATAGTAACCTTTAAATATAAACATATAAACCCAAAGAAAGAGAGAGTTTCCACTGATTCCTTGATTTACAGATTTTTTTTCTAAGGCAACCCAGATGAGTAAATCTTGTGAACTCCACTTTCTCAAATCCATCTGTCGCATCCTATTTGTCTATTGAAAATTACTAAATGCTGTAAGTATGTTTTGTAAGAGTACATGTGTGGTTCTCCTTTGTTATTGTTGCTCAATTGGATACATATTACTTGAGAATAAGTAACTGGAAAAGCATTGCACACAGATTTAGCTCTATTACTCCCTGGCTCCAGTTCAAGCCATATTAAAAATAAGTGTCTTGTTTAAAGTTGCAGTGATAGAGAGAACTACTCCATCCTTGACGTGCAGTTGACTTTCAGTTTTATAGGATGGATTTTTATACAGATGAAATCCTGGCCCTAGTGAAAGCAATGGCAAAACTTCTGTCCGTTTCAATCTGTTCAACATGCCATGACGAGGGAGGAATGGCACCACACTGAATTACCTGTATGTATGCTAGTGTACATATGATACCTGGTTTGTAGTTTGTTGACCCAGTCTGGTTGTAGTTGATGACCTGCCAGTGGATTTGATTGTGGTTTTTCCTTTCCATCAAACTCTATAACTCACAATTCAGTACCTCCACAAATATTGGGAAAGCAGGACAAAGTGAAGGAAGGAAATGAGGAGAAATATTGACAAGGGAGCCTGTCTCTCTTGTGTTGGGACCAGTACTAGAGTTTGTCTTGGATTTCAAGGTATCTGCTTAAAAAAAGAAATTACTTAAAACTGTGTTGTAAGAGTACTGTCTGAGGGAAAATCCTCTCTAATGTGTATGAAAAGGAGAGAAAGGCAGCCCAGACTTAGGAAGAAGATTGTGAAGGAAGGCAAATGGGTGACATTTGCTGTCTAGGCACAGGTTTGTAAAACTATCAGTTTACACTGTTCCTGATGGCATTTCTGCACAGCTCCAGTGCTCACAGACATCACTGTTCAGTCAGTGCAGGAGACAGGGAGAGTGAAGATGTCAGATGCAGCCACAGCCTCTTAGGCCTTTTATTTTTTATTTTTTTACCCCCCAATGGTGAGTCTTTTAGAGAAGATCTGTGTGTTGGTCTTTTTAATGTTGGTTCAGTGTAGTCTGCACAAGACGTGAGAACTGTCAGGGGAGATGGTAGGACTACCCTGCCTGCTTCTGATGTGACCCACAGGCTGACAGGAGGGAGAAGCTGATGAAGGAAGTGCCTAAACTCATATCTTGCCTATATAGGGAAATTTTCAACTAGCTAATTAGGGCCTGAGACAGGCAGTGTAATTGGAACAAGGAGGGTGAAAACCTAGCCCAGTGTTTTAATTTTGTTTCCAACTTTCCCATTTAATTCTGTTGGAAAAAGTGGTTTCTGAATTACAGAGCTTCCCTTTTCTGAGAAGCTGGTTTTCTCTAATTGTTTGTGCTGTACAGTTTGCAAATGATTGAATTCTTCATGGAAGGTGCCATACTGACAGCTATGGAAGCTCTCTTGCTGTGGACAAGGTGCGCAGCACTTACTTTTAGTGATTATTACAGCATCTTGAAAACTCTGACCTAGCAAGGAACTTAAACACCCACAGGTTCACTGAGCTCAATGGGTCTACTGATAGGTGAAGTCTGCCTTAAAATTTACTTCTGTGCTTGAAGTTTTTTGATCAGGACTGAAGTACCTGTCTGTTTGCTTAGGGTTTATTCAGATGTGTGTTCCATAAGGTTTAGCAAAATGATATTTAAAATAAGAAACCCAGTCTTTGCAGGTTGCTACAGTGTAAATGGATTATTTATGATAATCTCTCTTGCGTGTGCCTCTGTATGTACAGAAAGAATTTACATAGAGTTCCATCTGAGAAGAAACCACTAAATGATTTGTATTTTTAACTCTTTGTTTTTCCTTGGAAGTGATTTTCAGTTTTTATTTCATGAATTGCTGTACTCTGATCCTTTTAATATGGGTTTGGTTTGCCTAATCACTGATTTTCATTTAATGCCCACAGCTGCTATTAGAGACACATCTTTTTGACTTACTCTGTCTGGCCCACAGGCTTTTTCTCTTGTGTGCATACCTGGAGCATTGCAACGGAAGCACAAGCAATACAAAGTTGCTCCAATATTTTGAATATTTTCTACATCAGCTGGTGCCTGGCTTGACCCTACCTCAATCTAAGCAAAATCACATCTTCACCTGGGGCAGTGCCTAAGTGACTGAGGAAAAAACAAATCCTTCTAAGTGGTGTCAATGGTTGTGACATTTTCCAGGTGTCTGAAAGCTAAAAAGGGCAAAATTGTGTTCAGGCTCTCACACGCTAATTTTTAAGCAAATGTGTGGGGTGGACCCTGGCTGTCAGAATTTTAAATGGAAGTTCTGTAGCTTGTCCTGGTGCTCTTGTTAATTAAGTTTATGTGTGAAAGTTGCTGCTGGTGTGCTGGTGCTGGTGGACGATTCAGCGAATTCCTTCCCTTGCAGGATTAAAGCTCCCTTCAGGAATGTCTGCAAGTTCACGGTCCTCCCACATAAAGCCTTCATATAGGTTAGCTGCTCTCTTCCAGTAACAGCTGTGGATAGTGAGAATAACTGTGAGGATAGTACATTTACTTGACTTTTCCTATTTTTTTCCAAGTGTATAGTGCCCCAGTGTACAAGACAGAAAAGGATGGCCACAGCTGTTGAGAGCATCAGAACTCTTAAGAGGGCTGTAGCCTTTCTCCTGCACCACAGGAGGTTCTCTGTGGTGTCTTTCTCTTTCTTTTTGACTGACATAGTCAGCCACATTAGGTTCTTTTTTTGCTGTCAATGGAAGGAGAGGTACCTCTAGAGAGCTAATCTTGGGTTAGGCAGATTGAGTGAGACTTTAAGGGTGCTCATCGGCTTTACAGTGACTGTAAAAGGAATTAAGCTCCTTGTTCGTTCATTCAGATTCTTTCTTTCTGGGCAGGTGCCAAAAGAAGCTACCAGTTAAATGCTATGGAAGAATTTAGGCTATATTCTGAACCAAAGCATCCTAATTTAAGAAACTATGTCTGTTTAAATGATTATTTGGAGTTGTATAAAAATCCAACTGATTAAACTTAAGTATGCCTTCTGTATCTGCGATCTTGAGGTCACCTGTGACTCTGCCTAAATTTGCATTGAATTGTCAGTAAGAAATGTACAGTACCACTACATTCTTTATATTCCTAAAGTAATTACCTGACTTGCATCTCACATTTCCCATGTCTTTCCTCCTTAATAAGCTCATCCCAAATCCAGTGACACATGCTAGAAGTGACTGTTTGGGGCAGCAGAGCTTTACTAATTTAATAGCTTAATCATTCAGAGCTTTCAGTAAGCTGTCCCCTGCCCAGCTCTGTTACATTCCAAATGTTTCTGCACTTTAAAAGAAAAATGTATTCAAGGCTCCTTTTTATTTGTAAACTAAGCAATAGCATAGTTTGCAAGTAAAAATAACTATGCATATGTGCAAGTCAGAGGACAGGTGTCTTGGCCCTGATTTGCCCCTTTTTTGGTGGAACTATTTCAATATTGAGAGCGCAATGAATCCTAACTTAGGTTCATTTCTAAAAAAATCTAAATAGACTTACAGTTTGGAGGTTCCTTGCTCACTTTGGGGATTACAAATTGTCCTTGAGCTAGACACATCTACAGCAATCCCTGGAATGTGTGAGCACAGGTCTACTTTGTGTCACATCTACTTTCCATCCTTTGTTATTCAATAAGCAAACACAGCAAAGTCAGAAGTTTTTGCTGTTCTTCTGGTGTTTTAAAGTTGTTTGACATTTGCTGGGCCGCCTGCTTATGTCTCGAGCTGGATGTTGCAGGAACGTTAGAAGTGAGCAGTCAAATAGAATTCTCATCTCTTATAAATATTTTCATGCAAAGTTGGATTTTGCAGGGAACAATCTGAGGAATGAACTAGTTATTTTCTTTCATCAAACTTGTGGAAGGAGGAAAAAAGAAAGCTCTCCTTTACTCTCTACTCTAATGAAGCAAAGCTCGTGTTGGTTCTGACGGCCCCTCTTGGCTCCTTTTGAAATTCCAGCCTTGTGTGAGAAAAGGACACAAAAAAGCTCTGTGAGATAATTTAAAGGATTTAGAGCTGCCTTTCAAGGGGGAGGGGTTGGTGGCCTTTTCTAGAAGCAACAAACGATAAATACAGCTCACAAGCATCCAAAAGAGCTGCAGACAGTGCAAGGTACAGCTTTCATCACTGGCTGACACTGGAATAGCAATAGCCATGCTTTGCTAGACACAGATCCCATGCCTGGCCAAGGCATAGAGAGCGGTCACTTAAGATGAAGTGGTGATTGCAGAGTGCTAATACTACTTACACTTCTTTCATGGATTTCACAGTGCAACTTTACTACTTTTGCATGAATGTAGAGTCTGAAATGGTTCTGACCAAAACTCAAGAAAGGTCATATCAGTGATGACGAATGTTGTTCTGTAGTATCTATAAGCCAGCTTGGTCTCATCTCAGTCACACTAGGTCCTGGACAAGGTCTCCATTCTGCTAGGCCCATGTGGTAAATGCCAGTTCCTGTCAAGAGATAGGAAGGACAGCAGAAAGGATGTCTGGGGATCTGGGAAAGAAAACTTTATCTTCCAGATTCCTTTTTTTCTCATATTCCTCTTCTGCTACAGCAGATGAAGGGCTGTATCAAAACTTCTTGCTCTAATGGCCCTGCAGACAAAAATATCAATGCATTCCTGAGCTACGTGCAAATTGCATTGTTAGGAAATTGCTTTATTTCTGAATTGCTGCTCTTCCAAGATGTGTCAGAGCCCATCCACCAAGACCAAATGTATATTGAGAAGTACAAGAGGATGTGATAACATTTTCAAAGAGCTCTATTTTGTACTTCTCTGAAACATCCTAAACTGTTTTGCAGGATGTTGGCTGTGCAGTCACCAGTGCAATAAACCTCCATCCATATTGCTGTTCTAAATATGCATCCTCAGTCATTTCTACTCTAGCCATAAAAAGTGACCTCCAACAAATAGGCAAAAAAGATTTCATCTCAAGTGAAAATATCTAGAACTATGTTAAATTTGAAAGAAAATTCCTTATTGAGTTTTGAAGGAGTGTTATGAAATGAAGTTATAATACTGCTATCATATGTTTTGTTTCTCTGCAGCCTGGAGTATTGAGATCAAGATTAACATAAATTTTTAATTCTAGTTTTTCAGTATTTGTTTCCCGTCTGTGATGGAACTGTAATCTACTGGGTATTCTACTTCCTCTCCTAGCATCCTTTTACAGTTTTGTGTCTTTCATTGCTCTTTTAATCCCCATGAAACTCACACTCTTTCTGGACAACAATCACGCAAATTAGGAAAGTTTTGTTATCCTCATCAACAAATGGAGATTTTAGGTTAACAGAAACCCAGCACCACAGTTGATGATACTCAGGAAGTCTGTATTGTAGTGGGAATCAAAGAAAGTACCATAAATGTGAACTCCTGTTAATTCTTTGGCTCTTCTGTGTCAGCTTCTTCACCTGTAGAGTGGTATTACACAATCTCATAAGGAATTGCTTGAGGTCAGAGACTTACCATACTTGTTCAGAGCTGTACCTTACTTTCAGAATAATCCCATTAATGTGTATATTCAAAGTTCAGTTAGAACTTATTTTTGATCAATATAAAAAGGCCTTACAGGCACTTTAAAGTGATTATAATGATTATATTCACAGCTGTGTACACCTGTGACATGAAGCACATATCTATTATCCAGAAAGCATATCTAATTTGATTCAATTTGGATATTCCAGACAGTTCTGTACAGGATGTTCACAATGTTTTTTGGAGTGTCCACCTCTATTTCACACTAGATACACTGTGAAGGCAATTACAAATGACTGGAGAAGAAGAGCCTTTGTGTTTAGTCTTTGCAGTGCTGTCTACCAAAGGTATGTGAGTGCTTGCAACATCCTGGCCTGTTTCTCTGAGTTTAAGCCAGGCTTCAGCTTTTTTCTAATCATTGCTGAAAATCATATTTTAAAATTAAAAGGGAGTTAAAAATGTAGTTTTTTCATTGTGCTTATCAGATGAAACTGAAGACCACTGGGCACTTGCTTCCCTTTCCACACAATCTTAACATACCTTACAAAGCCATGGGTGTTTAATACTCCTCTGCCCATATAAGTATATGTGTTTTCCTTCCAAACAGATTCCGGACACAAAACTTCTGTTTCTTCCTACACACAGCCCTTTTTCTGACTTTCCATACCCAAATGCTTCCCAGCCTTCTCTAGGATGAGGGCAACCTTTCTTAGTCACTAGAGGAAATATTCAGTAATCAGTTCAGTCAGTTATAATTGCCTATCATTTGTGACTCACTCACTGGAAAACTGTTGCTTGACAGCCCTAGTTCAAGCCTAATAATGAGGATTAACTGCTGTAAGAAATTCAGAAGTGGAATTCTGCATCTTTGTGAGATTCACATCCTCATTCCTAAAATAAATAAGAAAGCACCTGTTCCCTTCATCAGCCTGGCCTGTGTGAAAAGAAAATGGGTTGTATATGCCATGTACCTTAAATGTAGCATTTAAATGTTACCTTCCGTGAATTAACTCCAAGAGTTTTATTTTTTTTTTCACTTACACTTCCTCATGCCACTTACATGATGTAATGGTTGTTTTGAGTAACATTCTTCTGCAACAATGAAGTACTAGTTTTCATGCTATTAAGTAAGCAATACAGAACAAACACAATATTTTGGTGTTACCTTTGAACTTCAGGCACAGGCTTGTAGTTTGACTTGCTAAAATACACTGTCTTACTTGACCATTGACCACTGTAGTTTTCTGAGTTTTACTGGTGCAAGGAGAGCTGAATCCAAGACTTGAGGCTGGCAAACAGAACAACAGGGGTTCTGGTTACTGGACTAAAGAAACTTTTTCATTTTTCATCAGAAAAAGAAGTGTCAAGTCTCCTGTGTTATTTTATTCTATATTAGAAATTTTAAGCTATCATCAATTATTCTGGTGCAAATCAAGTGTAACTTCATTTAATGACTGTGACTGCAGTGATACATGTTTAGACCACTGATACTGCTAATTGACATTGCACCAAAGGGACTGAGGACAAGACTGAGCAATGCAGCTCCTAGTTTTTGAACACAATTTCCATAGCTGAGACCATAAACAGCCTTTCTAAGGTCATTTCTCATATTTGCCACTCTCTTAAAATCTTTTTCTATCAGCACGTAGGAATATGACAAACACTGAATTTTGTTTCACTGTAGGTTGAACCACATTACTATGCATAGAAACTATTTTACCTTGTGCCAGACATATGGAAGTGATCAATGTATGTAAATTGCATGAGGAGAGGTGAAATACAGCTTTTTAGACTAGAAAATGTGCACTTGTTTCTGGCTATAAGACACTGAAACCACACCGGAAAAGGAGGCTCTTGGCCTTAAGTTTTTCTTTAAAATAAAAACTGACGAGTAGGGAGAATAGCAATGAGTTTTGATAATCACCACGAAAGCACAATCTTGTCCTGAGTTGAACCACTTAGTCAGGTCTCTTGGACATCAGGGTTTAAGAGGGAATTTCTTACATGTGTGGGGCTGGACCTTAAACCTGTTCTATGCAGAGGTGAATTGTTCTGGGACCCACTTACAAGTTAGTACATACTATGGGCAAGTGCTCAGTAATACAAGTCAAGTTCCTTCAAACATGAGGTTTCACAGGCAGGGCCAGCTTAAGTGTCTGCTCTTCATTTTCTTCCCCTGATGTCATGGTGTGCCCACAGTGCAATGATTTGAACCTACTCTAAAAAAGCAGGGTTTTTAGGGGCTGAGTTATTTTTTTGGGTTCTGAGTGACCAAGGGAGTAAAAAAATGAGAACTTCATTCATCTCTGCCTTTCAAATACTGTTGTCTTCCAGCTGTTCTCTAAGAAATCAATATTTTGTGACAAAAATGCATTCATTGTGCTCCCAAAATCTTCCATTCCAAAATAGTTGGACTTTACTTTTTTTTATGTTCAGTGTTGCAGAGTAAGAAACTAATCTAGAGTCTGGCAGGGCTTTATTCTAAGTCATTGTCATACCTTTCATTCTGAGTTGAAAAATGGACAGATCACTGGGTTTCATAAATGTGTTGAGAAGCTGTCAAAGCTCCTATTTGCATGTGAATGGTCAACTGAGGTAGGAAGGGAGATATGTAAATAATTCTCTAGCTAGCTTCTGGCAAAGATCATTGCATTTCAAAGTGCTGTGAAAAACAGCACCATAAAACTTTAATCTATTCACAGGTATGGAAACTCCCATGCCTTAAATAGATCTGCTGTAATAATGACCACCTGGGGAAAAATGAATCTTAAAAAGCAATATTGAGTCTCCCAGTACTATACATTTTCTACTTCTTTTAATATTTCAAAAAAGATAAGCTAAAAAGTCACTCTCCCTCTCACCCCAAAGAAAAAAAAGGAAGAAGAAGAAAAAAAGAATAATAAAAAATCCACAAGATCTGAGCTGTAAGCAGATGTAGACCTTCATTGAAAATCTGGCAGATAAGTGTAATAGCAGTGGAAGAAATTTAAAGGATTTGAGTAGTATTCTGAGTTATGTCAGTGTCTGATCCAGGAAGCACCCAAAATAATCATTACTTTAATCTTCCTTACAAACTGCTCAGCCTTTTGCTATCTGTGCTGCTGCTGTACTGCAGTACATGCTCATCTAGGTAGAATGGGCAATGGTTTAAGTTTAAAACTAAATGTATACTTCAAGAGATAGTTCTTCATGCATCCAAAAAGGTGAAAAAGTGAAATTAAACAGTACAAAAAATGAGGAACACAGAGTAACATAAAAATCTTAATAGGCTCTGAGCCAGATCATTTTCTACGTGTTTTATTGTACCTCGTGTCTACTTAGAATTGGCATGTGTATATATGGAGAGAGAAAGATTTACTAAGCCATTTATGCCTGAAACAGATCCAAGAACTGTGATTAGGCAGGCACAAGGGCTAGAAAATATTTCCAAAGTAAAGTTCACCTCCAAAGGTGATGTGGATTATGTACCTGCTGCTTAATCATGAGATAACATGGGACTGTTTCTGCAGTTTACCCATATCATTTTCCTTGATACTGCTTTGTAGTTTCCATCTACTTACCTCAAAATACTATGATGTATTTCATTCAAGCTCCATAATTCAATAAATAGCTTGTGTCACCCCCTAATCATTTGCAGCATGCACTCTCTTTCTCAAAAATCTTCTGCACACTAATTTGATCTGGTTACATTGTGCTGAAAAGAGCTGACAAAGTTAAATGCAATTTCATTCACTGAATTTATAAAGGGCAATTATTCAAAGGATCAGGGATTTTCTCAATCACACTAATATTCTTGTAATGAAATGTGATTTGTCTTGGTATTTACTAGAAGATTAAAAATGAAAAAAGGATTGCTCTTCCAAGCTTGTACTCACATGAGTGGTCCCATTGATTTCAATGCACATGGCACTCACAGTATGAAGTGCCCTTTTAGGAGGTTATACAAGTTCTTCTTCACTTACAAAATAGTAAACTAACAATAGCAAGCAATTGTAAGGATCACTTGAAGTTTTTGAGCTCTGCTAAGTTAATGAGAAGAAATGAGGTAAAACCTCTTCAAAATATTGCTCTGTTCTCAAATGAAAATTTTAATTCAGTAACAATCCCTCTTGATCCAACTATCCCATGGCACCACTGTGCTCCACCACAAGAATAGCATTTATTGCCTCGCTGTGGTTTTATCCTCATGTCCAGTAGGATGCAATTGTAGTCACTATGAAAGACCTTCGTGTAGCCTGGTAGACCTCTGAGTCATTTTGTATGTCAGTTTAAAATTTGATCAGATATTTTTGAATACCCAAGTAAGTGTAAACTGAGTTTCTGAGCAAAAGACTGTTATCTTACCTAAGTCCTCTCTCGTTTTCCCTGTTAGTGGGTCTTCCCATTAAAGAAGTGCAGAAATCTATCTGTGTGAATGTCACACAGAACACACACTAGACACAGATCAGCCTTGAAGCAGTTTCACTGATTCAAGCACAGTAACTTAAGATAAGTAATACTGCAATGCTGGAACAGGGTTTCCATAACGCAATTGTTCTGTTTCAATAACTATTCTCATATCTCTCGAACAAGGTCACAGCATTGTGGAAACTTTTATCCCTTACAGGACCGTTACTTATTTACTGTAGCTATGACTCCAGGCATTTTGAGTGAAAGTTGCTACTGCCTGCTTCTCACATGAGTTCATTGGAGAGGGCCCAGGAGACCTCCCCACAGCAGGAGACTCCAGAGTTGCTTTCGTGCTTCTCCACGTTGCTGCTAACGCTATCAGGAAAGCAAGGGATCCCTGATCCTTTTGAAACATCAGTCTTACAAGGTGAGGCAGTGAGCACGGGGCCATGTGCTCCCTCTCCCCAGACATCTTGTCGATGGGCTCTCAGTGCTCTTTGCAGAACAGCAAGAGGAATCTCAAATTGCAGCCACTCAGATGTAGCCACTTGTGCAAATGCTTTTATTAGCCTAAAATTTATTGTGGACTATGTCACATGTTAAGAAAATGCAAAAAGTCTCAAATGCAGTAGAGGGTGATGGGGCAATAAAAATGTTCACATTTTATAATTGGTATATATTTAAAGATGGAAGCAAAAATAATGTTTTCTATTAAAAATAGAGGCAGAAACCATTTGTGGCATAAAATCCAATAGGAAACACATTTGCCCTACTTCTGATTTCTGATGTAGTTGGCTGTGAAGTGCTTCAGTAAACTGTAAGGGGGCAGAAATTTAATTAATTGGAGCTGTTACTTAAACTATGTTAGCAATCAGAAAACAACCCACAGAGTAAGTTATGAGTGAACCAGTCTATGATGTCTTGGAACAGAGACATCCTAACACTTCTGTAGTGCTCACCAAGGATGATGTTGAAAGGCAGAAATTGCATTAAATATTAACATATACAGAACAGATTCATATATAAAGGCCACTTACTGTAAGGAAGTCTCTGAGCCTGTTCAAGTGATAACTAAAGGACACACAGGCGTCAGATTTCTATACAATGTTGCCAGGAGTTGCAGGGTACATGGAGTTGTAAATGCAACATGGGAAAATCCTTCCCCTGCTTTGTCCTGCTGAGATCACAAGCTTTCTCCACTTTGACTACTACTCTTCTGACGGGATTTTTGGGGTCTTGTTTAGCTCAACCTATCCCTTTGTGAAGATAAAGTGAGGGAAGAAACTTCCCAAGCTCTCTGAATTCTGAAAGTATCCTTAGATGCATGCATGCATTTACCTACATAATGTATACAAGTATGAAGCTGTTTACACACCCATACTTGGACCAGATCTATAAACAGTGCGAAATTATGCCACACCCTGCTGCAAGTTATTTTTAGCTGTTCCTCAATATAAATGTCTAATTCAAAATTAAGCTTTAAAATAATGAATGATGTGTTTGGTGCTACAGTGGGTATAAACATTTGCTTTGCATAGTGGATGATTTAAGCATGAAAGGCCTTGCATTCCTAAATCTATTACAGAACGTGGGTGGGAGGTGGCTCTTTCTCCTTTGCTCATACTAGGAAACAAAGAATGAATGAATATTTGTCATGATGTTTCATCAAGACAGTGTTAACATGGATTGAAGCTACATGTGTATGTTGTGGAGAGAGTGACAGCTTCCTTACAGAAGAGATTTCTGAAAATCAGGACATTGACTTTTAGCATTTTTACAGGATGTTAGCAGTGTTGATACTGAAACTACTCAAACCTGAGTCTTCTGAAGTAGTCAGTTAATTAAACCAGATGCAGAGGAGATCAAATGCTATTTAAAAAAAAAAAAGCCAAACAAACAAAACAAAACAAAAAAAAAACCCAACAAAAACCTCAAACCAAACTAACTTAAAATCCCCCACATAAAAAATATCTGGTTTATTTTCAGCTCTGATATAAGGGCTATCAGGAACTATGTCTTCTCATCCCCTCATGTTCTTTAATCATCCATGGCTGGTCACGAGTAATAACTGCATTAGACTAGCTCCTGGTCTGACTGGGTATCTCTGTTCTTATGTTTCCATCTCCAAGATCAAACTGGAGATTTTCCCATCAGTTTTGGGTTCTATGCTCAGTCCTGCGCCTGGGAATAAGATGATACTCAGGTATACCTGCTAAGGAACTGTTATAAGAAAGATATAAGAAATAGCAAGAAGAAATAAAGGGTTGAGTTTTTTTAGCAGCCTCTCTGTGTCTTAAACTGGAAATGGAATTTTATCCTTATGTGCATTTATTAAAAAGCAGTACAAAACAAAACAAAGCAAAACTCTCAATAATGACAAACCCCCAAACAGAGCTATTTCTAATAAAAACATTACTCATACTAGTATCGTAGCTCTGACTTTACATTTATTGGCATAAATGCAAAGTTATAAAGCTGTATGGATGCTTGCCATATGCAAATCCATCCATCCATAAATCAGCATACAGGCTGGAGACTGCACAGCTGAAGTGACTGTAATGGTAAATGAAACCTTTCACCACCAGGTCAAATGCAGTTCAGCATATGTGGTAAATGAAAAAGCACTATCATACAGGAATTGATCTGTGACATGTGAAATAAGTGACTGACCAGTTCACACTGTTCACCACCACAACTGGCATCCCAGGTTTGAGCTGGTAAATAAGTCAGAGCTGAGCTGTGATGGGAGAGCACTGAAGGAACCTGGCTGATGACCATTCTCTCCAAGTCATGCTTAAATGAAGAATTTACCTTATGAGACTCTCTGGTAGTGTATTACAAGGATTAGGCAGGCGTTTTTCATCAAAATGAGTTGTCAATGAAAAAGGAAGTTTCCATTTAATCAAAATTTTCCACCAGTTCCATCCAAATGAAAACATTATTTTGGATCATAGTGCTTATCTAAGGCACGTATTACTGCATTCATCTGACTTTAACCTCTGTTTGTTCAGGGTAACAGCAAGGTTTGTAAGATCTTCATGTGGTTTTGCTGCTTTCCCTATTCTTTCCTGCACAAGACCATAACTCCCCCTGAAATCTTTGAGAGTACCTCAGGAATCAGCATAAGGCTGACAGGATAAAACATATAGCCCAGTTTCAAATCTTGGCCAACAGGTCTGAATCAGGGGTAAGATGTTTATCCTTTTTATAAGATGCTGTTCAGTGTCAGAAGATGCCATGTAAGACAGGATACACTCTAAAGCATTTGCTGGCTTCTAGATTTGGAGATTTGACTTGGCTATATCTGGGTTGTGGAGTATATGCACTGTTTTTCCCCATTAAGGCCTAAGAAAGCTGGACACCTTAACCAGAACAGATACAGATAAAATGATCAAAAGCAAAATCAACACATTCCTGGATTTCATATTTTTCCTAGGTTGTCACTCTGTGAAAAGTTCTGCATTTTGTCTGTTTGTCTTAATTTGAAAACAGGTGTTGAAATAATGTAATTTCCCTTCAGACAAAAAAATCCCTTTTCTCAGCTTTACTTACTCCTGCTATGAAACTGTTGTCCCAGAAAAACATAATGCTCCTAATGTGAGCTGAGAAGCTCCAAACCATTTGACACATATGCCTATGTGTTAATGTCAAAACACAGCCCTCAACATTTATTGCAGCAAAAACAGCATTAAAAATTGATGTGTGATTCTTTAATGTGATTTAGTACATTTTTTTTAAATAGTATTACTATTGGTTATAGTTTGCTTAACAGAACTTTTGCTCTACTTCTAAAGAAGAAAGCTTTTAAGACATCAATAAGTTGAATTATGTTTTTAACTTCATGTTTCAAGGTTAGTATCAGGAGAATTGGTCTTGTGGCTAAAACTCTGAACTGATAGATGATCTTCAATTTCAGAATTTTACATAAACTTTCTATGTGACATTGGATGATATCTCTGTGCCTCAACTTCCAATCTGTAATTGCTTTTAGTGCACAGTTGTCTTATTTTCAAATGGCATTGCATGTTTTATGAAGGCAAGGACTATGTTTTTGCGCAATGACATTCTGTCTGGAATTTTGAGAACAAGTAGTACAACTGATAAATAACAAAGTACTTAGTTCAAGGCTCAAACAAACATCTGAGTACCAAGAAATAAGCCTCACTATTGTTTTCTGGTAATAAATAAATGAAAAATAAGTATACTTTAAAAAAAAGCAAGACACACTTGAACAATTCCTTTACAGTATCTCCAGCCTAATTGCACAAACCCAAGAAATTTAGTCACTTGAAAGATACCTTTCTGACTACATTGCTTTTGCAACTGTTTCCAGATGCCTATTCCTTTTACAGGGAGGGAGAAAATGTATATATAGTTAAAAAGGTCACTTTATTTCATCTTGGTCTTAAAGATTCTTTCAGTGATTATTCCACTACATATAAAATTCAAAAGCTGACAATTTTTGTTCAGAATTTCTCCTTTACATGTCATCTTCATGTTGTGTGATTCTCTAGATATAAAGACTGCAAAATTATTCAAGTTTGTTAAATACATGCATTTAAAAATGAAAAGACATTTGTCTCACATTGCTGTTGAGAAGAAGCAGTTTTGTTTTCATCCTGATTGGTGCTGCAACTTGGTGCATTCTCCTCTTTTTTTTTCTTTTTTTTTTTTTTTTTAATTTTTAATCTGTGGTTTCAGGTGTAGTTTGTTATATCAGTCAACTGGAACACTTTAGATTACCAAGGGACTTCCAGGTGTCACACAAGAAGAATGACTGTTTTCTAAAACAAGCTGTGCAGCCCCCTAGGCTCTGGCATAGATGGATATATGAGTGTTATTAAGCATAGAAAACACTTCTGAAAAGTTAATCCCATGTTGTGTTTGAATGTTAAAGAAACCATCTACTCATTCTGAGGGTTTTAACCTTTCTTCAGGAGGTAAGTTTGGAACAATGGTCCTTATTTACAAAAGATTTCCTTTCTTTTCCGTAAGGAATACAAAACTAGAGTTTCTCCTTTGCTGGAGTTGCTCCTTCTTTGATGTAAGTACACGTTGCCATTGTCGATTCATTCAAATATAGATTATTACAGGAATAATAAGTGACAAGCAATGTGTTATTTTGAAATAACACACATTATGGTTCACATCATGTCTTCAGAGAGCCAAGCAATGTGTTATTTCACATGGGCAAGTGCTCCAACGTGTTTGCACTTATGAATAAAATATTCTTCATGCAACTCGACTTTCAAGTGTGCATTGTGCAACAGAGTTAGGATGTGGGGCTCGCCACAGTCATCCTGAACCTCTGTCACCTTCCTCTTGGATTGCTGCTCTCCCTTATGTGGCACTTGTTCAAAGCTTTTGGAAAGACATCAGTGGATTGCGATCAGTCCTTTAAACTGGTTGTGCCTGCTTGCTACTGCCTTGGTCTGTATGAAATTCTGGATGTAATTCAGGTCCTCACTATTGCTCTATGGCAATGCAATCTGAAGCCTATTAAATTCAGTAAAGAGTCTTCCTGTTGATTTCAGTGGCCTACAAACCAGGCCACAGTCTTTGGTTATAGCTAATGTTACAACACTAGTTGTCTTTCTTAGCTCAACTCCAACAGCTGGCCTGGACCTGATGGGACAGGCCAAGGTGTGACACTACTTGCTTGCTTGGGATTTTTGACAAAATCTTGTTAAGTGCTAGATCTTGCTATGTAAGCCTGAAAGTGCTTTAGCATACAGGAATGATGCAAGAGCCAATTTTTGCACAGGTGCTTGCCAGCTAAATGCAACCCTTGGCTTGATCCCTTGAAACTGAGCTATTAACTGAGATAACTGAGAATTAAGATTGGCAACATAAAACAGCATAGGGCCTGGTATTACACAAACTATGCTGGGCCTTGAGTGAACTCTGTTGTGTCTTTTGTTAGATTATTTAGGGTGCTGCAAGTCTTCTGGGGCAGATAAAAGGATGGCACAGGGCTGCCCACTGCAGCCAGTTCCATTAGACTGATAGTGAATCTGTTCTCACATAAGAAATATCCAGGACAATGTTTTGTTGCAAAATCCAGAAAAACTGTGAATCAAATCATCAGCACATCTTTTCCAGTTCCAGTGAAATTTACCTCCTACGTAACATTTCCAATATAGAAAGTATTTCAAGAGGAAAATCTCACATGGATTAATGTTTATTGGTTGCCAAGGCAATAGTTTGGAGACCTCTTTAGCACGAACCAGATAATATTATAAGCAGAAGTAGATTAGTATGAGGAGAAAATTTATCAACTTCAAGAAGACAATACTCTGAGTATTTGTTATACCTTTTAGAGATTATATTAAATTTTCTTTTGTCATTTTTCCATTTATTGTCATACTTTTCTACTGTTATTTTTATGACAGGAGAAACTAAATCTCCCCATGAAGACTGGGTACCACTGTATAATGCAACAGTATTTCTGTGTGGGAAACCTGACAGTCTATTTAACAAGCCAGCCGTAAGGTAGTCAGGGAACTACGGACATCATAAGATAAGTGGTCATGCCAAGGTCAGACTTTGGGAGACAGGGGAAAAGAACACAACCATGTTAGTCCTGAATTAGCCAATTTATGAATGGGGAAAAATGAAAAAAAAAAAGAAGATAAGAGAAGTATTAATTGGTTTCATTTTTGAGGAATAAAAATGCAGAAAGCACTTAAAACAACACCATTTCAAGCCTAGCAACAGATTACAGCTTTGTTTAGCATTTCGGGCAGGAACAGGAGCTGAATCCTGCACAGTTCTGTTGCAGAGTACATCTGTACCAGCTCTTCTTCCCTTTTTATATTCTCCCTACCACCAACATGATCCAACTCATATTACAGAAGATGAGAAGTTACTATGTTCCTTTAAAGCTGAAAATGCCCAACTCCTTGCCAATTATTGCTAGGTTTTGTTTTCTGCCATTTTACCTCTACAGCTCTTTTTACATCTCTTCTAAGCAAAACCAGGACAAAGTGATAATGAATTTTAGAGTCTTTGATTGACTGATTTTAAATTATATTCAGTTTTATCCCCTTTGATATTTCTAAAGCAGCTCCGAACCTCGATTTTTCAAAGTTATCTAGTCTCAGAAGCGTTGGATGTTTAACACCTTTGAAAGTACTGTCTTTTGAGAGGCATGCCAAATAGGAATGCTCATTCATCCTTTAAAAGTTGTGTTCTTCTCATCTCTGCCCCACATGATACATTTTTTAAATCATGTCCATAGTTCAGAGATCACTTTTTAATCAGATGTCAAGGTAGTCTCTGTACTTTCTAGTGTATATATGTATGTGTATACTCTAATAGATGTATTGTAAGGTAAGATAAAAATATTGCAAGCACTTTATATTATAATGTCTCCTGGATAGTAGAGTGAGAAGCAAATTAGGAAAAAAAAATCTTGAACTTTTTGCCAGAAAACCAAGCCAAACTTCTCAGACTTGGAAGCATATTTTCAGTCTTTTTTTTCTTATGTAGTAGTTTCTTTTACTTCGCTTAATGGATTTCACTGTCCTGAAGAAGTAGGCCATACCAGTTTTCAGATATTTTTCACTCCACTGGATCAGAAGGCTGCTCACCTCTCTTGCCATGGCATTCCATTTGCATCTCAGATTAGAATTTTCTATCTTGTCATCTTGAATATTTACCTGAGAATCTTTCAGGTGAGATCATCTGACTGTCTTTATCAGAGAGATCTGGCAAGATACTAATGTTGTCAACCATTTTCCAAGCATGGTGCACAGTAGGCTCGAAGAGTGATGAGAATAAATAGATTTTGATATTTAATTGTCACAGATCACAGACATGGGATGCTTTCTAACTCAAGGACTACAAGTTTTGCAAAGTTTGTTCTGTGCAGGGGTTTTTGAATTGTTCATGGCAATGGTCAGCTACTTGTCAAGTTGCAGTTATGTCATCCAAGCAGGTATTTGTTTTCTCCTGGTGATGATGACCCCAATGAATTGAATTTTATACATTTTTCCTTAGCATATAGGTAGCTATTTATATTTCCACTGTAGGCTTGGCTTAAGCTCATATTTGGTCCTTCAGGAGACAGAAGTCCAATGGCACCAGGCATGTACTAAAGTTAGAAGTGTTTGATCTGCATAAACCAAATGCTATCTATTTACTCATGCTACCTTTCTTAGAGGAGCTTCCCAGCATGGATGACTATTATAGATTTGTGGCTATTTGCTTATTTACTGGACAAACAAGATGAGTATGAAGGTCACATGGATTCTGAGCAGAGCTGCCAGAAGAAACCTGCATATTACAGTGGTTTGGGAAAGCAGTTTGGTATAAGATCTACCCAAGCCACTCTTAAGATCCTGAATATGCAGTGAACAGCATATTTTCTTGCATGAATGGTAGAAAATGACCCTAGATGTTAGTCTGTCGTGCTTGGTAGGAAACATATACAGGTATGTTACAACAGTTAGTAAGCAAGTAAGTAAGTCTGCAGTTACAAAACTCCCAGGAAATGGAAGCTGGAAGCTACAGTCTCACAGAAGTGGAATGCAAGGCTTCTGAGTAGTTTTCAGTAGGAGAAGTATAGTGCCCAACCATGATTTCTACCTTCAAAACCAAATTAAACTTCTTGATGCTTCAGCTCTTGAATGGAGCTAGTGCTACCAAGTTGTCGTTCAACTATGTCTGGCAGCTGAAGAATGAAAAGTATTGATATTATTAATAATGATTAAAGGAGAGTTGTCTCACTGATTTAGGGCACAGTTATAATGCTCTTGAGGCAACTACACTGGTATTAGACTTCTGTTTACCACAGAAGCTTGAGGGAACATTAATTTACAGAAAGGTGAGAACATTGTGAGGCAAAATAATTGTCAGTATGTGAAAAATAAGCCTCTCCACCACATTTGATTATATGCCTGTGACCCCAGTGCTGATTAGGTCATATTAAAAACTGAGAGTGTTATCATTGAAGAGTGAAACTGAGAATTCCTGAAAAGTTATGCATCTCTAGTCTTTATCAGGGAGTGTAGTGATGATAGGACAAGGGGTAATGGTTTTAAACTGAACGAGGCTAGGTTTAGATTAGATAATAGGGAGAAATTCTTTACGGTGAGGATGGTGAGACACTGGAACAGGTTGCCCAGAGAATATGTGAATGTCCCATCCCTGGCAGTGTTCAGAATCAGGTTGGATGAGGCCTTGAGCAACCTGCTCTAGTGGAAAGTGTCTCTGCCCATGGCAGGGGTGCTGGAACTAGATGATCTTTAAGGTCTTTTCCAACCCAAACCATTTGATTATTCTATGAAATGAAGAGAATTCCTGTCACTTTACTACAACAAAGTTTTGCTTTGCAATTTTGCTTCTGAAAAGAGGGTTACCTTTTCTTACCTTTTACCTTTTTACCTTACTTTACAGTAGTTCTTGGCCACTCGCACCAACATATCTTAATTTTTTTTTTTTCAAATAGGCATTGATTTTTAACAGTAGGAATTTTTTCTTCTTAAAGTCTGAGGACATAAATGAAGCAAGAATTTGAGAACTCTTTTTTATTAAAACTGAAAGACTTGGAAAATGTAGTTGTGTCTTTGGCCATACAGACTTTTTTAAATCCACAGTAAGTAATCAGGACTATTGAGAAGGAAAAGTATGAAGTTTTTGTTCAGTTAGTTTTACAATACTATACATTTTAGAACATTACCAGAAGCTCTGACTTATGGCTGAACAGTGCCTTAGATTTCTGTTTTGAATTCATGTTGGAGTTTGCAATGAAAGTAAAAACTCAAATAACTTAAAAAAAACACCAAAATAATCAGATATGAACATCAACAATATGAACCTCTTATACTGAGTGTAAGTGCCTGTTTAAAGGGATTTCTGTTCATCATTCCTTATAATTCAGTGTGATATTGTATTCCATCACCAGCAGCTTAATTTATTTCTTTCACCATCTGTTCTTTTTTTTTTTTCTTCTTCCATGCCAAAAAAGTCAATAGTGCTCAATGAGTAAAATGAAGCTATTCTGTAATACAACTAAACTGATTTTATGCTGTTGGCATTCAGAATAGATTGGCCTATTTCTTACACCAACTTGGTTTAGCTGACCAATCCTTTTGTTTTCTAAACCTGTAAAAGTTTGAAACAGTAAATACTGTGTGTGAGCTGTCAGTGCCAGCACTTTGGTAGCTCTTACTTCCTGAGACGTGTATCAAGCCAGTTGGTTTTTAATTATAGGCAATAGCTGAAGCCTAATAATAAGTGTGTGTACCCTTGTGTGCATTATAGCCTAGTTTGCTGTGTGAAAGCAATGCAGGATGATTTAGTGCCTAGCCACTATGCAGCTCATCCCGGCACAAACACAGACCAATAGCCAAAGCACTTTCCATGCCAAGCCATATTAATCTAGTGGTATCTCAAAATGTCCTTGTGTGTTCCCTGAGCTGCCAAAATAATCACACAGTTTTTATGAGATCCTAGAGCTAGAACTGTGCTCTCATTAGCACCTTCTGTCCCTGTGGAGATGCGAGCCTTCAGAATACAAGGTTTTAGATCAGAACCCTTTTCTGAAGACACAACCAAATGAAAACTAAAACCAGTAACACAGAAACTCTCTTGGGGATCTGAAACAGAGAAATTATAAGGACCACAAGTGCTTATTCATCTAGGTGATTCCATTCATCTGTGACAAGCTTACATGGAGAGCTTCATGCCATGCATTGCAAAGAAATGATAGTAAATGAAACAGCTTCTGGAGCTCTCACATTGAAACTTCAAAACTATGGTCACTTTTCTGGCCTAAATAGAAATAAGTGTGACATAGGCAATTCAGCCATTGAAGCACCATGTCCCACAAAGCACTGTAGTATTTAGGCTGGGTTTGGCATTAGGTTTTTAAGACTAGACATTCTATAATCTTAACCTTATTTCTTCTTCCATGTATCATGATGTCACCAAATTTCACATCATGGTGTTATTAAGTCCATGTTTTCAGCTGACTAGTTCTAAATGACAAACAAACGATTGAGTCCATGATCAGTCAAAAAATGCTGTGGCAAAACTCTCATAGTTCTCAGCAGATTACACTCAAGAAATAAAGGATAATAAAATGTATTTTACTATGGAAAATATGAGCTGTACAGAATTCCTTTCCACATGCACTTATAATTTAATGTAATTCTTTCTTTCTACTAAATACTATTACTATAAAGCCAGGAATTATGTTGGATTTCAGGTTCATATCCCAACTGTACAATTCAGGATATGCTTCAGACCTGTTTATTCAAATAATTTTATTCAGACTGTGGGTAAAATAAACAGAGAAGCCATTTGAAGAAACTTGATGCAGGTTTTTCTGAAAGTCTGGTAGACATAATGATTAATATTTCCAGGAAGGCTGATGATTAGACAAAATAAGGGTAGAGAGAAGAGCTTTCAGAAGAAAAAGAAAAAAAAATGGAAAAGAACTCTTACTGAAAATTACTGGTAACCTAAACCATCTGCAAAAATACAGCATTTGCAATAGAAACCTTTAAAGTTAAAAGACAAGTGAAAATAATACAATCGTTCAATTAAGGATAATTGAGAGATAAAATAATGTGATTGATAAGTGGCAATAGTGTCCCTGCTGTTTTTCCTCTCTGATTTCAAATGGTGCACAATATTCATCAAGGATTCATCCAAACAGATGCGATGAAAGACAAAAAACTAGCAGAAAAAATATATCATGGCTTTGCACAGTTGTTATTCTAAGATGTAGCTCTTTGTCAGCTACCAATTCATCAGCACCAGGAGTGCTTGCCTTCCATGCCTAACAACATCTTCATGCTAACAGTGTTGTTTTCTCTTGAAGTCTCATTTATCTTCCTACACAGGTCGTTAAAGTTTGAACCTGCTTGCTTTAGGATGTGTCTGTGGTTGCCACTTTCTCTGTATCCACCCCCACAGTGTTCTTGTGCTCCTGAGATATCTTTATTTCAACAACAACAACAGAAGAAGTAAAAGTACTGGAGTTTTCACGGATAGAAAATTGAGGAAAGATTTTGATTTAGTTTCATCTGAGTTTCCAATTCTAACAAGTTGCAATAGTTTTCCCTGAACTACAAGATCTCACTTTTATTGGGACTGGATAATTCTTAGAGTGTCTAAGATTATGCTATGATAATCATTTGGCACATGATTGTTCCAAATGATTGGCTAAATATATTCCACCTCTGATTCACATATACAGTGTATATGAGATCCAATTATTCTGGCAGCTGCTGGACTGCATCTGGCTTCTGGGTAAGATCACCTCTTCCTGCACCAAAATTGGATGGAATGAAACCAACATTCCCTCTGTTCCATTGTCCTATCATAGCTCATTTTGACTTCTCCGTGTACAGTATGACTTTTGATACCAATACATGAATGGGGTGGACAGTAAGGTTATTCTAGCTAGTATATTTTTTATGGAGGAGCTTAATTCTTGAAGTTTTCTCTTTTGTTGCATTGCTTAGTTAGGTAAAATGAAAATAAATCTTATTAATGGTAGAGGCAGGTTTGTTTCTCACTCTGGCTCAGAATCGTGGAGATACTGAAGGAAGACAGCTGGTGTAGACAGACACTCCAATAAGTCAAGAAGTTGAGGAAGAACATCTGTAAGAGAAAGAAGAATATTTGAATTCAACAAGGCAGACATAGCAGTGTCATCTTCTCTTCTTAGCCAAATGACTTAAGAATAACTCAAGAATATTACTATATGTTGTGCACTTTTGAAAAATATGTGGGAGTAATTCAGAGGAATCTGAACAGGCACCTGAGTGTTCTGCTCTCCTCCACATGAGTGTTTATTAATTACAGGTTACTGGAAGAGCAAAAATACGTAGCAAAATCTAGCTTCTGTGGCACATATCTTTAAATGTGGTTAAGAGGAGCTCAGGTGTGCCTTATTAAAGCTCTAAAAATATTACATACTCAAAGCATTCCAGAATTTCTTGGCTTTATGAGACCACAGTTGGCACACTTCATGTAGAGTCAGGCTTTATTTCCTCCTGCCTTCATCTGATAGCCTTTGTTCATGAACGAGCTAAGAAGGATTGTCTTTTCTGGAACCATAGTACAATTTTGTTTTGGTAAAAGAACTTTTACTCTCTAGCAGTGTGCTTTTTATACCATTTCCTTTTAGTAGGTAAAACAATCAATTGAAGAGCTATGGAGATTAGTATATTATATTGTGATCCTAATGATGATATTAGTCCATGCCCTATTGTGTTTTAAAAAAACAAAGTCACAGATTTTGATTTTAATCAAGTCATATACTTCACATTTTTTTGCCACATCCATGGAACTTACTCCCCATGATTACATGGGGAAACAGCATAATTTTTTTTTTAATTAGTTTGATAGAACAAGACCTTTTGGAAGCTTCTCTAGATTGTTGATACTAGTCAAGTCAATGCAGATCTGATGAAGTACATCTTGGTTATGTCTATCAGATAAAATAGCTGAGTTTGGGGCTACAGGGGCTCAAACTTTGAGAAGCAGCTCTCTCTCAAAAATTTTCAGGGCAACTGTATGGGAACCAGTCCTCTTTTTTGCCTAGCACTCTACCTTATGAGATGCTGCAGGCTTTTAAAAAGTCTCTTAGCAGCCAATTTTCCTTCACGAGGTCACTATTTGCTCATCACCAGAGCTAGCGTCCATGGAAAATGATAGTAGAAGCTTTTAATAACCTTGAATAAATCTGTTTCTTCAAAACACCTCTAACTGTTGCTAAGAGCCATGGTTCTTCCTCAGTACTACAGAGTCTATGTGGAGTATGAAGTGTCAAAAGAATTGAAGACTGGTTGAGCCTGCTCTTCCCTGTGTACCTCTGTGTGTGGGAGTCAGGAGAGGGTGAGATAATTCAGTGCACAGCAGAGTCTCAACAAAGACTCCTGGCTTACAAGGTCTGAACTCACATTTGTGGGTCTAGCACACACACCAGAGTGAAAGTGCCAGAAACAGCCCCTTCTAAGCTGTTCTTTTGCTAAGTAATTCTTTTGTTATCTCTAAGGTAACTGGAATCTTTATGCATTTTATCATTCAGCACATCAAATGTATCAGATAATAGTTAGAACAAAAGTAGATGAGATGCTGTGTCAGCATGTGGGCTTCAAATGGAACAAAAGAATCTTCTTAAATTCAGTATGTTCTGAAAACACAAAGTTAGTGGCAGTGTTCAGCCATGCAGTAACAGACCATAAAAGGAAAATGAGTTACTCTTAATGCTGCACTTCTTTTGTCTTTCTGTATCAACATTCCCTTGTTTCTTAAATAGCCATAACATATTACAGTGTTAGCACAGTATTTTATTTTTTCTCTTCTGAACTCAGCAAGTACTTTCACTGATTCTTTCAGACTATTCTTCTGCAAAATAGACTTGTTGTGCTTGTTAAGTCTCCCTGTGCTCTTTATGGCTGTGGTGCACATGCCAGCCAGCAGCTAGAGCAAGATCTGGAGAATACTGAGGTGAAAAGGACTAAAATTTGTTCAGTGCGCTCAGATTGTTACCTAACCACCATGAGGTAGTGTTTACCTGTGCTCCCATTACCTGATATTTACCACATTGTCTCATGAAAATTTTTCTAAGGGACTTTAATGTGGTAATGTAGTAAAGGCCAACAGCAGAATAACAATGTGATGTGTACTTTCTACCTGAAGACTAAATTTAGATGAAAAAAATGGAGGACTGTTTTGTGGAAAGTATCAATCCAGAAGAGCTATTGCCTGTTCAGGTTTGCATGATTTGTAAATCTTGTTACTTAAAAAGAGACTGTTCTGAGAATACATGAGAGGGCAACAAATGAAAATGATTAGTAGATGAAAATCTACATAGCTTTATTGCAATATACTTATGCTGTTTAAGAATCTGGCTGAAATTACATCTATCTTCCTGTATCTGACATATCTGACTTGCATATGCTGCAATATAACATTGGAAATTGCAGACCTTTCTCTGTCAATGACAGCTATGGATCCTCATTTGCCCAGTATTGCAGAAGCAGCAGTATTTACACCCCACTGCATCCTTCAACTGCTCTACAAGGATCAGTATGTGCTGTATCTCCAGTTGCCTATTTGATTACTTTCTGCTGTTGCTTCCAGTAAGGATATTCTTACTCTCAGGAAAGCCTAAAGAAAAATCAGCTTTAAGAGAGATTAATGAGTTTTGAGGGTTTTTTTTGTTTTTAAAACAAAATAAGTGACTGAGAGTGAGACATGGGTCCTATTGTTTATTAGAATGTGGCTAGATCTTTGCATGAACTGTAAAGCATGGCGTTATTAGTAATATTAATGGTGAAAATAATGTTTACTAAATTGGTGTCTAATACACCTGGATAATAGATTATACTTGCTTTTTCTCACATAAAATGCTCATATTGATATTTACACTCCATGAGTAGTGGTAGTGCATAAACATTTCAGTCAGACTCTGGAGGGGAAGGATTGGACACAATTAGAGTATTAACATTAGATAGTAATTGCTGGCATAGTTAAATGTTGGTTTATTTAAATATAGCCACCAAATTATAATGGGCTCTGATGCATGGGAATGAATTGCACTCTTGTTATGTTTAGTGGATACTTAGCTATATCCTTTGCGTAAACATCCTACTCACAGTAATCCAGTAAGGACATAAGGTAGAGTCTGTTTATTTTAAGAGGTAAACCACTCAGGATTATACAGGAATTAGGATGTGCATGCAGTTATGTAGGTTTCTGATGTGAGGAAACTACACGTTGTCCATTTCACTTTGCTTTTACTCCACAGTAAAATGTGGAGTATGTAAACGTAAGTATACAAAAATTTATATTCCTGATTTACAGAAACATTTGAGTGTATATAATCTAAATCAGGAGTTAAATGCTGTTGACTTAAGGAGAGTGTATGCAAAGTTTTAAGACTATAGATGTCATACACGCCTTCATTGTTAATGTCTTATTGAACACTAATTAACTGTGCCTGTTCCATCCTGTGATAAATCAATGGATTCAGTTTCTCATAACCTATAACACTTTGGACTGAAAGTTTACATGCTAAGTGTCCTGCTTCCTTCTATTTGGAATTTTTGGGCCAGCACAATCACTACTTGGATGAGAATTTGTGACATGAAGCCTGGACTGCCACTATCATTGAGTCTGAATGCGACAGAGGAAACCTTGCTCTCCATACATGGCTGGGTGATCCAGCAGCCCATTTCACATTGGAATTGCAGCAATCCCTTGCCACCTTTGATTATACAGTTTTTGACTTATTTATGAGTGACTTCTGCTTCCCTTGATGCACAGGACAGGGCTGGGTAAAGCACAAGGTGAGATCAGAGGTGCTTGTTGAGTGTAACACCTCTACTTCACTTATTGCAGATTCTGGTATCTGTGTAATGAATGAGGCAGAAGACAAAAAGGCTAAGGTACTTGATTCCTTGCCTGTATTTATTAACTATTATCTTGCTGCTCTGTCATTCCTGTGTGCTATGTACTAGATGGTCACTGACTGAGAGTTTGTATCTAGCTACTTTCACTGCTGATCCACAGGTGTATTTCTGCACTTGGCAGAATATGGGGCTGTGGTTTGAAATCATGTATCTCATCACGCTAAGCATTCTCAAAGATCAGGGCTTGTTGAGTCAAATCAAATGCCTATTATTTTAGGGGACTTCTGTTTTCTTTCTTCATATGTCTACATAAATTAGGAATCAAAACAGCTTCTATTCCATTGAGTCATGTTTCTGACTCAGATATTTGCCATAGAAAAGAGGAAAAGCAAGTTAATAATTCTCTCTTCCAGACCAGTATTTGAAGGCTACATAGTCATTAGGGCAGATACTGAAAAACTCAAAAAGAAAGATAAATTTGATGTTCCATCCATTCTGCACACTGAACAAAGTAAGGATAACACTGAAAAAATATGTATTAAACTAAGTTATGACAACTAATGAATACCTATACTTAAAAATCCAGTTTAATGTTGATATCTCTTTTGCAGAATGAAATAGGATTTAACTCATTTAATTTAGGTTCTTAAATTTAGGCACACTTGATCTCTTTATGGAGGTCCTCAGGGATACCCCACAACCTCCATTAACCTACATAATACATATTTTAGGTAAATTGTTTCATGGCATATCTTAAACTTAGGCCCAGATCAGATATCCAAGCTAGGCATAGTGCATACTCTGCATTATTTTAGCGTTATGCTGAAGGAGACTTCACAAATGGCATGGGAGGCAGTTCAACATGTGTATAACATACATGAACCAACTCCAGCTCTCACTTCCCAAAACCCACTCTCAACTCACAAGACTTGGACTAAGGCAAAATAGAAAACACCTGCTGCTGTATTTTCTCTACAGAGATCATTGCAAAGCATGTTGGATTGAACATTTAATCACAAGATAAGAACTGTATTTGGTGCATAAGGAGTGTTACCTAGTGACATCCACTGGGACCCTGTGTTTCAGCTTAAAGTGCATACTATTTAAAAAATGTTTCTGAGGTTATAAGGGTAAATGTTTTGGAGGAAGTTCCTGAAAGCACAGGTCCTATAGGAACCATACTCTTAATCCATTGTCTTGGTTCAGTTTTCAGCACAATCAGTAAAATCCCACTGCCTTTGCTTGGCTTTGGATTAGACCTCAAGGGTCGTGAACTGGTTGAACTAAGCAGTGGAGCAGATGCAAGTTCCCTTCATTTGTGGACCTTTCTACCAGATTTCTGTTGAAAGTTGTTAGCATCTGAATCTCAGGAGTGCTTTCTGGAATATACATCTGCAGAAACCAGCATGTACAGCAAATGTGTAAATTATTGTCTTAAATCTGAAAGCTTATACTTCTAAAAAGGGCAACAGTAACTTTAAGGCAAGTGAGTGCTACATTCATATATGCCTCCAAGCTTGGAGACCTCTTCTTTTGTGGGGTGTTTATGCGTTCCTTGTTCACCTGTCATACTACAGTTGAATTAAGCAATATGCCACTTAAACTGCAGTGAGCCACTATGGTCAGGGTACTTTTCCTCTGACCACCACAGAGAGTTGGCTTTTCTAATTTCATTTGTTCAAATTAATGTGTTAACTCCCTCTGAGGAGGTAAGTATTGTGTCACAGCTTGAGGCAAGACCTGCACACAGGAATTCTTTTAGTTCATAGCAGGGTTCAGGCATGCAAATGTTGACATTTTGAAATTGTTTCCCCAGTAGGTCAAATTAGTATTAGTGGCTACAAAAGGAAAACACATCTACCCTGTTACTTTTCATAATTAGACTAGCTAGAAATAACCCAAAATATTTGCCGTTATATGAGAAGCCATGTGAGCTGCTGCTGGAATTACATTTGTTTAAGGAGAAAAAAACCCAACACAACAAAGCAAAATACTTTATCTTGAAAATTTATTTAATAGTATAGGAAACAGAAATGGTTTAACTTTTGAAAAAGTAGTGCATTGGTTGTACCCTGATTGGTAACACTCCTCGGAGGCTCAGTATTCACTGATTTCAAGACTTGTGAGATAAATGTTCCTGCAGGTTTTCCGATATGTATGTGTCAATAGGAAACCTCTTTATCATCAGGACAAGGAGTAATTTCCTCAGCTAATTCAGAAATAGGAATCTAGTCTGGAACAGAATGTCATGGTGCTGCTTTGTAATGTCTTTCTTGGGTTCTACTTAGCCTTTAAACATTATAAACATATAGAAACTTTATTGTGATATTTTATTCCAGATTTTATCAAAATCCTGCTTCGTGTTAAAGAGTTTTAGAGGCACACTTAGTACACTTTAAGGCTTTAAGTTATATCCACATCTGCTGTAAATTAATTTGGATTTACTAAAAGCAATAGAGCAATACCAATTTCAATCAGCTAAAATCTGGCTCTTTAGAACTTATTTGGAACCACCCAGTGTTGATTTAATTTGGAAACACTGAATCAGCATCCTGTTCAATTTATGTGAATTGCAACTTTAATTTTTTTTTTTTTTTTGCAAATCTCTAGAGTATAACATTAGCCTCAATGTGTTAGTGTGTGACCATCAAGGAAAAATGTGAGTTCTCCTTTAACTTTCAGTGGGGGTTTTGTGTGAATGTTCCTCATCTGTCAACAGTGACTCATGGTATCTTGGATCAATGTGGGCATTTGAAAGCCTGTGCAGCAGTTGACATACACATACACTTGAATATTGCACCCAAAGGAGTATTCTTTTGGGGGGAAATTAGCAGAGTAACCAGTGGAGCTGCTGAGAATGAATAATATCATTGGGTCTGGAAGGGTAAGTGGAAAGTGCCCTGCCTTTTCCCCAAAAACATTCCAATTTTTAATGTGTCCTTTACATAAACCAAACTTACACTGAGGCTACACAACCTGTGTAAGCAATTCATTAAACTCATTGTGCAGGCATGAAAATTTGGTGCCAATGGAAAACGGTTCAAATGATCCTGTTTTCAGTCACTCAAAGTGCAAAGAAATGTAAAGTGTGAAACAATGAACTAAATTAAAATTTGCAGTACCTTTTGCAAATAATGTTATATTTTGGTAATTATCATTTCACATAATAAAGAAGAGAAGGCAAGCCCTGCTTTCCATTTCAGTGTGCCTCGGCCATTTCTTAGATAATTTCCGTCTACAGCTCATCCTCTCAAGACTTCTATTCTGACAGGGACTCAATGTAAAATATATGAATGTGATCTCTGATTCCTGTCTTGGTAAGAAAAGTGTGGCTTTTGTGGCTTGAGCAAAAAATGATATATTGATTCTCATTGATATTCCACTGGAGCTTCAGAAATATGAAACTTCCATTATTTCTGTGCCTTGATGCAAAATTCCAAGGAACTTTATTCTTGATGCTAACACTGACGATAATGATGCTATTGTGTTGATGCAATGAATAAACTATCATTTATATAGATTGATGAAGCACCTAGGATCAGTGGTGTGGACTAGGCCTCCTTCAGTTGTAATTGTGTGCATGTCACCTCATTCTTACTGATATTTGCTTCAGAAAGTGGGAGAAGATGTGGCTGGGCATATGGCTGAAACCCACCAGGAACCCGCTACAAATTGGTTCAAGTAGGACTGGCTGAGTGTGCTTGGAATCAAAACATCCTAATGTTACTTTCAATTATCTTGGAATCCCCTTCTGTGGCTGCTCTGAAGAGAGCCTGATGGACCAGGTGATTCCATGTTCAAACAAATCAAACTATATTTACATTGATGTGTCTTTAAGGAAATGAACTTGTGCTCTGAGGTCAAGCACCACAAAGTTGTATCCAAATCTTGTCATGCATTAAGCCTAGCCAGACAGCAGGTGCTACCTGAGTGCTGATAATCCACTCACTTTCCCTCTTCCATCTCTACTGGAAATTGCTGATGGGTCTTTCTGGTGTTCACTAAAAGATCAAATATGGACAAGTTATTTCAAAAGAAAAGCTATTTAGAAGGAATTAGAAGCTGAAATGCTGTTACAGAAGGTGGATTCGATCAGCATGAAATGATGCTGTTTGCAAATACTTCCACTCACCCAGGGAGGCCTCAAAGGCTTTGAGAATGTGAGACTAAGTGTGGAGGAGGATGGGTCAGGGAGGATCCATTGACAGCCACAAAGCATGGTCCAGGTGAGAAGGGAGTGGTAGCAGTTGTTTTGTTGAGTTACGTTTCGTGTCTTGCATCTTCACTTTTCTTCCCAAATCATTGACATGTGATTAGGAGGAAAATACTCTGTCTCCAACCACAGTGAAAGTAAACACATAATATGGGGTTTCCATAATAGAGACTCTCCATAGTAGGAGAAGATAATAGGGTTAGGTCAATCAGATAGTGACAGTTCCCTAGAATACTCTCCTAAGTCCCATATAATTTAAATTTCAGGAACTTGGTGAGCTAGAGTCTGTCTCTCTAATCTTTTTAAGGATTTCTTTTCTTTGATCTTATCACTTTGCTCCTTGAAACTATAAACAATTTTACCACTTACAACAGCCCTTGTCAAGAATTTCTGCAGCATAACTGTGTGTTGTGTGGAGTAAGACTTTTTGGGGAGATTTTATAACTAGTTGAAGGACTTCATAATGGAATTTCTTGGTGTTATCAGAATTACAGTTCAAAGTTTGGTTGCATGTCATGAAATTTTAGGTAGAAACACACCCCTCCCAGCCCCTTTGGAGTATGTTCAGAATCCAGAAAATCAATGTAAAAATTGTATTTAAGGTTTATTTTCCATTTTGAATCTAGCAGTTAATTAGAAAAATCCAGTTCTCTACTTAACTGTGCAGTAATTGCAAAAACACTGAAAGCAGAACTAGCTGAGTTTGTGTAACCTGAAAGAAATTAAAGCTTTGATTAATAGAGCAGCATTAAGCATGAGAATTCTCTTTGAGTTGAAAAATGGTATATTGGGGCCTTTGCTGTTGTTTGATTATTTATTATGTTTATGACATTTGGATGGAGGGAAAGAACTGGAAATTCCTTCTTGATGTACAGAATGTAGCGTAAGAGATTGTAAATATAACTGGAAACATTTGATAAAAAATGGGAACTAATTTGAAGTAATAGCTAATCTAATGGGCACTAAATATACTCCACACGTTGCAGAACCACAGCAATCAGATTCTTTTATCCATGATGTAACTCCACTGATTTTGATTTTCATTAGGGTGAAATAAGAGCAAAACTAGACATCATCATTTACTGTGTTTTGGCACTGACTTCTGTGCAAGAAGGGTCAGTGTGTAGAAGTTCCTCCTCTATTTTGCTGCAATTAAAGTGCATTAGCAGAGCTGTGTGTATCTGTATGTGACATACACAGACTGTTTAACAGCAGTCAGTGCTGTCATCCCCTTGCTGAAATTCATCCAAACCCTCCCCTGTAGATTAGAAGAAATAAGAGCTATCAGAAGACAGAAGGATGTAAATCCAAGAATGAATTTTACTCATCTGTTCCCATAATGTGAAAAGACAATTCCTTCCAAAGTGCTGGCTGTGTGATCAAAGTGAAGGGTGGATCCCACTCTGCAGAAACAAATTTTAACAGAAGGAGTGTTGATAGCTATGTCTGAAACTGAAAATATGAGGTCACTGATTTGTACCCATTTAAAAAAACCTGGACACAGTCCATCTGAGCCAGCTGCTATATAAAATATAGTGATTTACCTACAAGCAGAACTACCCCAAAGTCTATTTAAACCTTGTTAGTCACAATGCTTTGAAGAGTTGTTACACAGGTAGACATAAGAGTTTCATATATGACTTTCAAACATAAGGAGACCATTTTTTAAGCAGGTCAAATGCATTTTCTGTCATAAACCTGCCCCTGAAGTTCTGAAATCTCATTACTTTTGTAATTTTGCATATGCAACTAAATTTCCAGGGAAGCTTCCTAACCCTAGTGCATATATTAGCTAATTCACCTCAGTAAATAATCGGTGCGGTTTTATATTGTCAGCTCAATAATATTAAGAATTTAAATAAATAAATAATAGGAAAAAAGGACTTGTTTCATTTCAGACTGGGTGTACCTGTTCTGGGTTTCCCCCTACATCCTAGTATTTTAGCCTGGAAGAGGCATTCTCTCTTGCAGCCTCTTATGTCAGTGAGAGAGTTCGCACCCTCACTCACTGGTGGCTGACCCACTGCAGGTTGCCCTCAGCCCTACGCTCGTAAGTGTCACCAAGAGTCAGTGGTAATTTGGTTATTATATCAAACCACACTTGAAAATAGAACCACTGGGTTTTCTCAAAGTTTCCCCTGCTATCCCTAACAAACTTAGCACCTCATATTTATTAATACTTTTAAATGACCTCACTTATTTTTGAAGTAGAAACTATTCTATGCTTCTGTGATGCCTGAACCCAACATTTCTTTAAGAGTTAGGAAAAATCTTTAATACTCTTTGCCTTAAAAAAGGAATACATTTGCAGTAGGATGGATTTTTTTGGTGGTTGTTTTTGTTTTTTGTTTTTTGTTTTTTTTATAAAAGCTTTAACTCCAATACACTTGTTAAGAACATTGTTACTTTGGATTCCTAGTTGTCCATGGTATGTGTATTGTAAAGATGCTGACTGGATTTTGGACTTTCAGGTTCAATTGTTAGGAATTTAGAATAAAGGACAGTGTTGTTAAGTGATGACCAAGCGAAAAAAATGAATTGACCTCCTCACTAGGCTAGCTTTTCAGAAAGGAAACATCTTGAGAGGTTTTGTCATTACCCAGAGTCTAAGGCTAGCTCAGGTGTGTCTGTACTGCAGCATGGTCACTAACTTGAACACATAGATGTGCGTGGAGCAACAGTTCCTTTCCTGCCTTGCTTTTGTTCTGCGAGAAAAAGTTTGTGAATTGAAAATCTTGCTTTTCTGGGAAACAACTAGTGAGGAAAAACTATTCTCTATGCTGTGGTTGGACCAGCAGGTAAATAGGCCGTGCAGAGGATAGCACATGACAGTCTTCCCCTGTCATTCCTGCTTGCCCAAAAGAAATACATTTGTGCCCTGGGAAAACAACTGTCTGTGCTGTTAGTCATTGAAAAGGTGTTCATGCCTCCATAATATGATAGTGAGATAAGGACAGTACTCTTTATAGATAACATACTCCTTGAAATGACAATTACCTACAATTCCACTTTCTTCATAACTGGAACTGGTCCTGCTCATTGAAGACTAGCATTCCAGTAGTATCATGCAGAGAATTAAAGAACTGCTAACTAGATCTGATAAATGATTGCCTTAATGAATGCTATTTAGCTGGCTGTTTATCTGTGCTAGCTCTGATGGTGCAATTTAGGGTCATGCAGTGCCATGCTGAGCTAACCAAGCTTGCTGAGGATATAATACCCAAGAACTGAGAAATGAGTTAATATTCCTACTATATTTCTACTCTTTGAGTTAGCCTGTTTAGAAACCACACTCATTAGCTCAGTATTTTGCCATTTTTTTTGTCACATTTTAGAGTTTCAGATGTTGTCCTTAACAGCTCATAGGTACAAAGCATCACTCCTGAGCATTCCTTGTATCAGCACAAATGAAAGGTAGCAAAGATGTTACCTAGTCAAATCTTAAGCCAGATAAATTTTCTCTTAGACAGATAACTGCTTAGTAAAAGCAGGTCCTTGTCCCTCTTCATCATCATACACTTCTGCCTGATTCATCACACATAAAAATGCTAAAGGTAATATTTATTATCTGTGATTTTGTAACGATGTTGTACTTAAAGATATGTGAAGTTCACAGTTAAGTATGTGCCATAACCTTTCTCACAAAGCCAAATTGAAAATATGGGATGTTACACTAATTTTACAAATGTATGAAATCAAGCTTTACGAGTCTTTGTTTAGCTCAGAGGTTAATATTTCTCATGTTTTATCAAAAAAACCCAAACAGCTGAGCAATAGGGATAATCTGGATTCACTTTCTGAGACAAAAAGGACAAATAATGCAAATAGTGAAGGGAAAACAGGTTAGCTTAAAAAATCTAAATGTTTTATGTCTTTGAAATAGCATGTGACCCTTTCAATTATTCAAATCAAGAACACTTTAAGGGCTGTCATATAGCTAAATAGTGCTGACATTAATGAGCTAAAATCTTCTCTCGGTTTTACAGTATAAAAAACATATGCATCAGTATTTTGAAGTCAAAGGAGTCCATGCTTATGCCAGTGCAACTGAAACAAAACATTGGTGCAACATTCCTCCTTCCATGTATCTGGTTTTAATCAAACTATACTCATGGCCCTCAAGTTTTCTTTGCTTCAGTGGAAGGTAGGCAGGAGTGTTTCATTTAAAATGTTTGGTTTACATCATGAGTGCACTAGAAACTGTATATCTTGTCCTAACTACTTCTAACTGATAAACTGAAATGAAAACATAGTTGCCTGAACTATGTTTCTGAACTACATGTTCTCTCAGAAACAAAAGTTCTGTTTTTTTCACCTTCCAGTAGAGTTCTGTGAAACCAGGTGATTGGCAGCTGTTATGATAAGGTGGATGAAGAGGATGAAAGCTAGGACTGATTGAACAGCTGTGAGAGGCTCTATTCCAAGCATATTTTGATTACTGATAAGATAACCCCCTCTTTTCTCCCAGTGATTTATCTCATTCAAATTACAATAACACTGAATTTCCATCAACAACAAATGCTGTGTAGTTTCAAGTTTATCTGGCTCATAATGTAGAAAGAAACCAAGGGTGCTGATTACTAAAGTTTTAATGTTACATTTCTAAAAATGTATAAATCATTTACTGAACTGTGATCTCACACACTTTATCAACCTGGCTTTTGTTTAATTTCAGATAAAACTGATCACTTTCTGATATTCCCTAGAAGTGTAATTCTAAAATTGTATGAAAGCATAAGTTTTTGAGGGGAGTTTTGATAATTTTTCTGTGTCTTTTTCTTCTGCTCTTAATATGAAATCAAAGGCTATTTCCTGAAAATAATTTGGAAATATTGGGACCTTTGGATGTTACTAAAAGACTAATAAACTGACCAGTTAAATTTAAATTTGTAACAAAAATATCTGCATTTTTTCTCTTTTCTCAGATGAAACATTAAACAAAGGATTAGCTCTCTCTTTTTTTTTTTAAATGCATAACTTTGTAGAAGTTTGAATTATACCATAGACTGTTAGCAAGCTTCTTATTGCTTCTTAGAGTGGGTAACTGAACAATTCTCCACAGTATGGACTAGATCCTAAGGTCCCAGTGATGTATGAGGTATAAATGAATGAAAGTAATTGAGGTATGAAGTAGTCAAATCCTGGGGGGTAAAAAAGTTATCCTTCAGGCAGTTGGTCATATTAATAAGCATTAGATTTGGGATGGAATCAAGCTCACCAATTTCAGATACATGACAAGGCCCCATCTTAGTTGTTTCTGTCAACTTTCATGATATATGGGAACACCCCAGTGAACTATCCCACTGCATCCATAGCAGTCCTTGTCTCTTTCAGATGAGCAATGGACTAATGACAGAGCTGGTGCCTTTTCCCTGCTTATATCCCTAGTTTTGCCAAATAAACTCTGCTGGCTAATGCCTTGCAGGAAGCTGTCTTAATTTCCTGCCAGTCCCTGCATTTTCCTTAGCTGTTTGATAGGGGCAGATGTCACCATCTCCACTCAGAGCAATAAAATGGGGAAGCTACAGGAGAGGCTGGAAGTTGAAACATCCACTTTTTTCTTTGTGTGGTAGAATTAGTATCTTAGAATTCAGCAAATAATCATGCGAAGAGTAATGACTGATCTATATCTGGGATTCTTTAGACAGATACACATGCTGATATACAGAAGAGGCACAGTATGCATCTGTGTAAGAGCAAATGCATGTGCAAACATGTGGCCACCTGATACTCTGTAGCCAAAGTAAAAGCTTGGCGAGAGAAGAAGGAAATGTTCTAGCATGACATTGTGGGAGGCATTGCTCACAATTCAGCAAAATCACTGTTTGATGGCATAATACACATTGACTCATCTTTTATCTACTGCTAGGAGATACACAGAGAGATCTTATCTTTACTGGCAAAGGAATGAAGGTTGAGAATTTTATGCAACCAGCAGCCTACTCATTTGATTCACAAGTGTGTTATGATGAACAGAACTGCCTGAATTATCCAGTCACTCTGTGGAGTCACTAGTAATAGGATAAGGCCAGATCTGAATTCTAGTGAGGAAACTGGAAGACCTTTCCTCTGGTTTTTCTAGTAATTCATATGAGTCTTTGATCCTTATCAACAGAAATAATCTTGGCTGGCATGTTATTGTGAAGTCTGTAACAGGAACATAGGCCAAAGCTCACAAATTTTCTAACTTGTTACAAAGATAAACTCCCTCATACTACAAAGATAGTTTGCCTACTAAGTAAAATAAGGAAAAAATCAGATGTTTTTCTTTTGTTATGTTCTCCTCTTGACAAATTCTGCTGAAGGATCACAGATATAAAACAAGGTTTACAGTGGAATACCAACTATGGATAAAGTGAACCTCACGATCTGCCTGACTGCATTCATCTTAGCTATAGCTGTGGTTTTCTGGCTTATTCTTTAATGAAAAAAGTGTCATAAAAATAAACCATCTAAATCTACATTCCTTGTGCATGCATATCTCCATGGATTTCACTGCAGGAATTTGGCCCTCTGTGTGTATACATTCTATTATGTTGCAATTCCATTAGCAAATTAAATAACCATGTATTAAAAGGAAGGCATGAGTTAGGGACTGTTTTTCTTCTGTAAATTTGCCAGCTTGGTCTGGCAAAGTGAATGTTCTGAAACAAGTCAGACTGCATCAACAGAAATATCAGCTAATAGAAGAAAAACCATGCAGAGTCTACAGAAAGGCAAATTGTGAAAGGTCAAATACTTCAAGCTTAGACACTGGCAGAGAAAGGAGAGTAAGATGGAGCAAGTCAGGACTGTGAGTTAAAGGCAGTTGAAGTGGTTAGTAGGAGAATCAGGCCTGCAAAGCTTGAGAAACTCAACCTCCAGCTGGTTTCAGTGATCATCACATGTGAAACTTAGTATAATGATTTTTTTTAAGGACATGGTACATTTCAAACTTACGTTTTTGTCACCTGCAACACTCAATAACTGTGGGTAGCAAGCATCAGTAACCAAAGCAATGAAGTCTTTATTACCTTCAAAATACCAGCACCTACTCTAAATCTACCTCATAGAGCATTTTATAGACAATACTACAATGCAGTGGTTAGCTTTATAGGGTTCATTCATTCCTGTTCAAAACAATGGGCATGACTGTAACTGAGAATGCATCAAAAGGAAGTGAGAAAATGCTCCCTGAGCATTTCCCTTGTTCCTGAAGAAATGGCACTTGGCTGCAGCAACTGGTGGAGCAATGTTACCATCTTTGCAATAAAAATAACTGGGAAAGGCATAGAGGAAGTAAAAAAAAAAAAAGTCTTTAAATAGAGGCAACCGATACCTGTCCATATAGGGCCTGGATAAACCAACATTTAATAACAACAACAGAAAATGGAAAAGAATTAAGGTATGTATAGTGGATGGTATTGATTTCACTGACTTACTGAAGGCATTCATCATCTTCCTCTTATCATTGCAATNAGCCACGACAATGACAGTCTTTGCTGTAAATCTTGGTTTATTTTAGCACTGATCAGCCATCCACCTTGCCAGCATGACTGGTCGACACTTAAGAGAATTGAAGAATATCAGTGACCTGTCATTGCTGTTCCTGTCATTCTCTCAGATATAGCCACTGGCTGGGTACTGAAAAGATACTTAATGGTA
Source organism: Bucco capensis (assembly GCA_013396975.1). Lineage (NCBI taxonomy): Eukaryota > Metazoa > Chordata > Aves > Piciformes > Bucconidae > Bucco > Bucco capensis. Next base: position 436,179 of record VWZO01019107.1, on the reverse strand, counting down.
AACACCTTGAAACTAATGAATTCAAGGAAGTGGAATACTTAATTTGTATTGATTGTGCAAACACCGTTGCTTTGCTCTTCAGCAGCCCTTTCCAGAATGCCAGATGAAGCCATGTTCATCACGAGAGGAATATATGTAAATTGGAATAAACAGGAGAGGAACTGCAGAGATTATTTAGGTTTTTACCTCTTAATTGTGATGTAACTCAATCTTAGCTAAATTAGTAGTGAACGAGAATCCTCAGCATCCAAAGGATATTTCTATACTCAACCTATATTCTCAACCTGATTCCTGATAGTGAGAAACCTGATTTCACATGATTTGAAATACAGTGCTTGGAATAGGTTTAGGCCTAATCTGTTAGGCAATAGACCCTGGAAATCTGGTAATCTCCTGCAAAAGTCAGTGATGGGACAATATGACAGATACTGGATTGAAACTGAGAATAAATGTCCTAATCTTAGAAAAAGCAATAGGATTTCGCTTTTAGTTTGACTTTAAATTGCATATTCACAAAAAAATGTTACCACCAATCACAGAATCACAGAACCTTTAACATTATTGCATACTCTAAAGAGTCACAGAAAGTTAAAAAAAAAAGTCTCTGCATAGTGACACCTGGTCCTTTTAAGTTATACTGTCGAGACCTATGAATAGTGAAGATGATGATGTAATTTACTCTTGGCCATAATAAACCTCAGATCTGGTATTTTTCATTAATATTAGAAGACAAGAAAAGATCAATCACCATCTGTAGATGTGAATATTTAAAACTCTGCATTAGCAAAGTTATATCAGGCTTAAGTCAAGTACCTGTATACCTAACTGATCTTCTTTCCGTTTCTATCAGCTTTACATTTGTGTAAGATTGAGTTTAGCAGACACTTGTCTTTATGCTGTAGTCACAAAAGGCAGAATCATACCTACGCAAGTTCAATCCAAGAAAGATGAAAAAAAAAATTACAAAGGTTTTTGACAGCTATATAATATGAAAAATGATCACATACAGATGACAGCAAAGCATTTCTAGCCAAGAGAGATCTAAGACAAGTTAAGCAATCAATCACTGGCATCACTTACTATTCAGCGAGTCGACATTCAACATCTGAATCAGTCATTACAATGTAAAGAGAATTAGTAAAGTCTCTAACAAAATGCAAATAAGTGAACTAGAGGACAATACAGTCAAATTCTGGAACTTGGCAGGGAACCAGAAGAATTATTTTGACAAGACTGCATGGGGTGGTTTGATTTCTTCTTGTTACATTTAGAAAAAAAAATAAATCAAGAACTTAAGTCTTGAGCAGTACAAGTTTTAAAAAAGTATTCTGTAATACAAATGTATAGTTATATTTAGCCAGAAAAAAAAATGTAGAATAACGAACAAAATATACTACATACTGTACTGCTACACAAATTAACTCCTTTAGGTGCTAGTGAGTGTTTTAAACAAGTGCAAAGAATACCAGGGAAAGCCAGCTTGAGTAGTATGCAACTCTTGGTGTTATCTTAATCTTCCTTGAATATGTTGCCTACTAATTCTTGCCATTACTGAGTATCAACCTGCCTCAAAAATCCACCTGGTGTAAGTGAATGTGAAAAATATGTTTAATAACTGTGTGTTGACTAGACTGCAGGTGCTGAGATTCTGTAAAATCATAAGTACCACTATTATGTAGATCCTAAAAAGCCCCATCTAACAGCTTCCATGTTCCAGTTAAAATAAACAAAGAGGTAAAAAAGAAAGAAAAATAACTTAAAAAGAAAATTAAGCAGATGATTCTGTTTTAACAGAAGTTTTGCTTTGATTTTTAACAGCGTAAGAGATGCTATCTTACACTTGTCAGCTGGAGTGAAGGTGGAAAATAGGGGTGATCTTACTGAAACTAAAAACATCATAGCAGGTAGCTGCACTGTTAGGCAAGTATTAGACATGTAGACATTTGGCAGCTGTTTTGAGAGGAGTGACACATGTCCTTGGTTTGCACATATGGCAGAGCTAACAAAAACATTAGATGCCTGAAGGTCTGGCCGTGCCCTCTAGGCATTAGCCCTTGTATCCAGATACATTCACTGCCTTTCTCATCTGTCCTCCTGGGTGCTGTGTGAGGAGCTGCACTGGCATTGATGGAACTGCTCCGGCTTCTAAACCTGCTTGTTTGCCTCCATATATCACAAGGTTGGATCTTGAACCATGTAGAATTTGTCATCACAGGAAAAGTTTCTTATTGATGACTTACTAGTGCAGACATGCCTTGAAATGATAGAGATGGATTGGCTCTGGTCCTGATACGAATGTAGGTAGGTAGGAATAAAGACAAACAAAAGTTTATATTACTGTGTTCTGCATTATCTTACGGAAAAAAATATTTTAAAGCAGTTTCAGGAACATATGTTAAGTCTTCGTTAATGTTTGTGACCAGCTAATGGATTCTGTGGATCCTTGTACTTAAAACAAATCCTGTCCTTGGCAAGCGCAATGGCTCTCTGAGGAGTATGAGAACTAGGAAATTATTCATGAGTTTAAACAGAAGCAAAATTACCTTCTCTAATTTTATTCTTATGATGGATAAACACACAATTCCAAGCCAGAGAATTGCTGCCTGTGTCAGTAAACTGGGAACATAATAATACATGCAAGAATAGACACTGTACATGTTATTTTATCTCATTGACTAGCCATTCTTATCTCCTTTCTCATATCTTACAGATCTACATGAAATAGTTTTGTATGCTGGAAACAGGAGGTTTTATGTTTAGATGTGGGTTTTTTTATCAGCTGGTTATGCTCAGGCTTATCCTTGTAAATCTCACTGATTGAACTTTGTCTAATATTTGATGAGTTACATGGATAGAATTTTACCACCTAAAACCTCATACAGGCTTTTAATTGATTTCACTGATGTTTTGACCTTTTCTGTGTAGTGCTGAATCTCACAAGTGATTTGGGTTTGGGTACTTGAAATAAAAACATTCATGGACCCAGACACACAAATCTTTCACTGGTTTCTACTTTATAAATTCCTAAACTGAAATCTGTAGAAGTCAAAATATAAGCCTGTATTTTATTTAACCATATTAACAATGAAAGTATTACTTTTATCTTACAGAAATGTTGGAATCCAACAATATAATCAACTTTAATGGACTAGCTAATAGCTCCAGTTACCATACTTTCCTCTTGGATGAAGAACGCGGTCGGCTGTATGTTGGAGCAAAGGATCACATATTTTCCTTCAACCTGGTTAACATCAAGGAGTATCAAAAGGTACTTTCAATCATATTTTGTACAATGTAAATATATGCATTTAATGTTGCAGAATTGTTGTTACTCAGACTATATTGGGCACTGCGTGAATTAGTAGTAGGTGTTTGGATGTCAGGAATGCTATTACAACAAAAACATTTGCTGACTGTATGAAGAGAAATTTATAATGAGCCTATAACATATGACTATATAAGCTACAATACTTTTTTCAGACTATGAAAAAGTAAATAAGTGAATAATTCAGCTATTTCACAAAAAAGACATACTTTCACGTTTAATGCTAAAAAAAGCTGAACAACTATTATTATAGTTTACACAAAAAGGTCTTATTACTCTGTATTTGTTTGCAGATAAAAAGAAGCTGTTTGGGAGTCCAAGTGTTGATCTGTCCTTTAACCCAGCACTTGTAGGCCATCTACTTCCATAGTTTTCAAGCCAAACAGATTCAGTATTAATAAAAGATGAATAGGTCCACAAAATCTTGCCATTCTTAATGGAGAGTAGGATTTTCCAGTAAAAGCTGGTGACAAATTAAAAGCCAACAACAGTTCAGTGATGTTCTTCTGTTGGTGTCTAAATAAATGGTTTTCTTTCTCATTTATTTTAGTAAGACAAAACTGCTAAGAAGGTAAACAATAAGATGGAGGTTTCATTTGTTATATTAAGTATTTTAATGGCACATTTTAAAATCCAGAGAGTACCCTTTTATGAGAGATATATTGCTTCAATACCCAGAGATATTTTTTTTTGTAGTGTTCCTGACCTTTTGCCCATTTGACTATTAGCTTCCTAAGATGATAGCAATAAATACCTTGTGTTTTCTGCTCAGAGGGAAGACAGGCTATTCATTTGTATCCTCTGAGGAAAAAGGATAAAAGGAAAACTGGGTATTTTCTTTTCTATTCTCTTTAGAGCAGCTATAAAGGAAACTAGCTATTTATTTGAATTCTCTGAGGGATTGATAGCTTAATGTGCAAAACATCTGGAATAATTAACAGAAGGAAGGTGTTTCTATTGCAGAAAACAGCTCTGTAGAATGGGAGGAATTGTTTCTGACATACTTATGTATTCAGATAACTTGGAATGCTATACAAATAGTACTATATTAAATAAAGAATTGCTGTTGGCAACATGGTACTGTATGTTGGCAAGAGACTTAAAGAACAGACTTACACTCTGGGCTTTAGATTTAAGAATAGATACAAGACTTGAAGAATTTCAGGATCTGCTTATTAAAGACAGAAAGGTCATGGAAGAAACTTCAATCAAAATTACAATGCAGCCAGGACTGTACTTGCACTCAGTCTTCACCAGTTCTTGCTGCCACCATGCAATAAAGAATTAAGGTTTCTGTCTAAATGCAGATGGCCACATATGACTTCAAAGGAGCACAACTCAAAAGCCAAACTTTGCAATCTATTAAAAAACAGTTCAATTTAGCTGATTTCTAAAACAAATTAGAGGAAAATATTGTGCTGTGAGAATAAGGGAAAAGAACATCTAGCCATTCATTTTATGGATTAGAATACTAGTTTGAATAATCTAGAAATCTTTGCCTAAAAGTTGAAATGAACTTGAACTAGTCCTTTTGGGAGTTCTCACAAGTTTGGTTAATATTTTTCAATCTAGTAAATTTAAATTTTCACTTCTCTGCACAAATTATGCTGAAAATAGAAACAGGAAGTAGCAGGAATCCTTTGAGAGGCAATATGCTCATAAAATTTTCAGTCTGATTTTATAGACTTAAGATGTTTGATTACTGTTTGAATTTCATTAAGTTGTAAGAACATTTAGAATTTAAAAACATGGTTGCAAACTGTGTTTTCAATTGTCATACATAACACCTCCTTCGACCTCTTCTGCCATCCAGTTTATTTTTTTTTCTTTTTGGATACTTTGCCTTTTACTTTCTTTCAACAAACTGTATTGAAAAGCGAGGCTGTAATGCTGATGTATGGCCATTCATATTGCATTATCTGAGGCTCCCAAATGAATAGCCTGGCATTTTATGGGAAGATCATGTTTTATTCTATATGTAATTCCTAAAAGCTTTTTAAAAAAAACCCATGAATAATTGACTGTGAGGGTCTCTGGATTTTCTCTGTATGTGGTGAGATCATTTTCTGCGAAGCAAACACCACAGTAAACCTAGGTTAAGGTTTACTTGTTAGGGTTGCTTTACAGGAACCACAGAAATATTTCTATTTTGATAGTGCAATACTTTTCAAATACTGTGGCTTCTTTTTTTACTGTTTGATTAACTACACCTAGTAAAGAAGTGACTTTGTCAATACACTGAAGAGACAAACATCTCCTTTCTGATGCTGTAGCCCTACTATGAGATCACATTTCACATAGATCTGATTCATTTTTAGGAAGTATCAGCAATTTTTTGCTCTCAGTCTCTATTCCATTATGTCAGCTTTAAAATAGTGAAACACTCACTTCTTGGAGAGTCAACCCTCTTATCTTTAGTAGTCAAGACTTACTGCTGAGATTCAGAATACAAACTATATTTCAAGGTTGTTTTTACTGTGATTCCTATTATCCTTATTCTGCTCCTATTATTTAATTTCTTTGTCATCAAATTTTACGGAAGAAAAGGAAATAAGGAAAAGAATAGGGAAAAGAGAAACTGGTTAAAGACAATCTGTAGCATTTGGTCTGCAATTTGTGATTACTGAAACATAAAATAACACAACATGATTTTTATTCTCTGTCTTTAGATTGTTTGGCCTGTATCTCATTCCCGAAGGGATGAGTGCAAGTGGGCTGGAAAAGATATTCTGGTAAGTACAAATATTTTTGGCATTTTTTCTTCTTTTATAAAACATTGTAAATATTTTATTACGTCTTATTGTATTAATCCTTAAAGTATTTTTCCTCTTCTGTAAGGTCATGCATCTGATCATAACTTCAGTCTTGAGTTATATCAAGTTTCTTGTGCAAAATAATGAAATTTTGTCTTCATGACCAAGGGTTTAAATTTAAAGATGGAAAATATGAAAAATGAAATAGAATTTATCTAAAAAAACATATATATAGAACAAGAAAGAGAAGAGAGGAGAAACATCAGAATGAAAAATATTGACCTTTGTATACTTGTCTCCTGATCTCAGAGTACATAGTATTTGGACCTATTTTGGCCCTGCTACATTTCCCAGTTCTACAGTGAGTTCCAAGAGGTGCTTTCTCTTTTGGCATCTCACTGGTGTCAGTAGGTTTCTCTGAGCTCTTTCCTGCATGGAGTTCATAGCAAGACTGAGGTTAAAGTGGTTTTAGGATTCTGCATCAGTTTTAGTGGCTCAGGAAAGACACTTACACAAGGCATAATTTTCTGTACATTTTCCCACATTCCAATGTATATCTTACTACCTGTATTTATGAAGCAGGAGAGACAAAGCCAGTAGATCCCAAATAACAATCATTCCACACTTATAGTAACTGTCTTCTTTATAAGAACAATGTGGGAAAGGGGAAGACAGGGCTGAAGATGGGGAAAAAAAAAGGTAAAAAATGCATGTATGCAATAAGTCAAATACTTGCATAGCATAGCCAAATGGGAAATCTTTGTGGCTGCCAAGGTATAACTGGGAGTGGAACTTGGCCCTGTGTGTATATGCTATTGGCCTGATTTTCAGAGATGATTCTGTAAAATATTCATAATGCCAACTATATACCTCTAGAGAATATCACTTGAATAATTTCCTAGGTCATAACAAAAACGGTCATATAAAAATAGTTTCATCAGCCTTTACCTAGGCCATAGAGGACAGTTGTCTTCATAAAAAGCCATTTGGGAACAGCAGAGGTGGATTAGGTGAAAAATAAGAAATATGGGCTAAGCTATATATATGAAGGAACAGCTAAAGTACCAGATACTTGGGCTATCTCATTAGATAGAAAAAATACATTTAAATTAATCCATCTTGATGCTCACAAATAATTTTCAGGAGTACATTGCAAGGTTAGGGCTAGAATAACTAATATTCAAGGTTAAGAAAAAGCTAGTGTTAAATGTCTGAGTAAATTAGCTAACCTTTCAGCTTGATCTTATACTAGATATTATGAAATCACATTAAATAGATTTTTTTATAGCTGGAGTTGAAACCTAGAAAATTAGTAAGAGATTCAATACTTAGAATGGAAGTATACTCTTTTTTTTTAATAATTATTTTTAGAAATTCACAATAATAAGAAAGAATATGTTTTATATATTGCACTAGGCTGATTGCAATCCATTCATTGTAAATAAGAACACTATTATTCTGGAATCAGCTGGAAAGTTCAGGTCCCCATCCTCTGACTATTTATGCAGAAACTATTTTATTCACCCTGATTCCTATGATATTAGAGTAGCTACACCTGCTGAAGAAGAGTACAAAGTGAAGCCAATACCACACCGCAGTGCTTTGTGTGATCCTGGTGCATTAGCTCTAATCCTGTACTTTAGAAGCAGCACTCCCATGAGCTGATGGAAAACTGTGAGGCAGAACAGGAGTACAGAGCTCAGGACACAGTGCAGCCCAAACTGAGGATAGCAGTAAAACAGCATATACTAGCATCAGAAATCTTTTTTTCATAAATATTTTATATATATGTATAAGTTGTTGGGGGTGGTTTTGCTTTCTTTTTTTAGTTTTTAGTCTTCTCTACAAGTGTAGGTGAGAAATAAAAAAGAAATGCATAGGTCATATGTAATATGGGTCCAGTTTTGGCATGCAACTAGAAAGATGGAATATATATCTTTATGTGTTCAGGTTATGGTATTTAAATATTTACAGCTACCTATTTTTTTCCATAATCCAGTGCATTACAAATAAAGTATTTAATGTAATTGCTTTAGCTGCAATTACAGATAAAGATTATAGATCATTTAAGAAACTTACTATTCCTCCCTCATTTATTCCTTAAGGCCATTGTCAGAACCTTAGGAATGTGAAATGCAAAGGCCATAAAAATAACTCAACAGACTCTCATTAGAGGGAAAAGAGAAATAGAGGACAAATAAAGTGGCATATAATAGTATGCTTGATTTAATATTGCTTTCAACAGGTACCACTGCTAAGATATTAGATACTCTTAATTTGTGATAGTTCAAAACTTTCTACATGACAGTCTATACTTCTACATTGAGGGCTTTTTAAAAAAGCTTTTTTAGTTATTGATCTCCAGGGGAAGGCAGTGCTGAAAGTGCAAGTCCCCACTAATAGGCCAGGTGCACTGCAGCAGCTGCAGCCCAAGTATAACCCCGGCTCTGCCCTGCTCCTAACCTCAGCTATGACCTCTGAGATTTCCTCTCATAATTATAAGAGGTATTTTACTGTTGTTTTCACTCCTTCAGAGGGATTCCCTATCCTGCCTCTGTCAGTCATGCCAGCCTAGGTGTAGAGGATTTTAGCTCAGGACAGTCCACATGGGATTGGAGGAGAATGACCAACTTGGGCTGTTCTCACTCTCCTGATATCTCTTTGTTCCTTAAGCACTCATATTCATTTCTGTTGCTTAGAAGACTTAGTATATGTTAAGTAGTTAGGTTTGCTCACTGGATAGATGGAAACCTTTTAAATTATGCTTTGAATCTTTTTTTTTTTATATGGGTAAGCTGAGAAGAGAGTCTGAATGACTCCCTCCAGCTTTGCAAGACTTACAGCAGGACTTCTCTGGTAGAAGTGAACTGCTGTGCTTTCCAACAAAATATACATTTTTTTTCAATAAAATTGTACTTACTGTCTCATGTAAGTTCTTAGCATTACAATATATTTCCAGTTCCTCAGTACAGAGTATCCCAAGCACCAAAGTAACATAGTTCGTGAAAAATTAAACACTATAAATAACAAATAAGATATTTGCTTACGCAATTCAACTAAATGAGTAATTCTGTGAGGATTTCTTGCTATTCTGGATTTCAGTCTCTCATTTGATCTATTCTGGTTGCTGTAAGTCCTGTGAATATTTCTCATGATTCCTGACCAGACCTTGGTATTGATCAAAGAAGATGAAGTCTCTGCAGAATACTTCTCAGCTTTTATACTGAATTTACAGTACAGACATTCTGTTACTCATATCCCTCACTAGTGAGCCTCAATATTTTCATTTTAAGATCTCACAGGCACCTGGGACTCGGCTGAAACACATGGAAACCTCTGCATTACATGTGGGTTAAATAATAGGTAACTGGAAAAGACAAAAAAAAGTGGCTACAGTTCCACTCTGACATTCCTGGCATGTCATAAACCAGCAAAGCAAAGCTTGGGTGATTTACAAAAGTTACCAGAAACACTAGTTAGTTTTGCAGGTAGGGATAGGTTAGGGACAACTTCTTGACTAGAAAGCTCATCTAGTCCTTAAACTATCAATTTCCTTTAAATGTTTTGTCTACTGTTTAGACAAAACCTAAACTCTATACTAGACTGGGCTGAGGCACCATAGCAGTAGTTCACAACGAATGAGAGAAATCTCTCTTAAAGGGTATGACATCTTTCTGTGACTTGAAAGCTTTAAAGATGTATTTCTGAAGGGCACCTGAGGATGTTATTTTCAAGTGTGATTTGACTACCTAATTTATTTAGCTTCATTTAAAGACCTCAGCTCAAATGAAGTTGTTGAAATGGTCCCTTCTGGCCTTGACATGTGTAAGTCTTCAAAATCTCAAGGGGTACTTTAACATTCACAGAAGACAAGCTACATGGTGACATATACACACTTTTTATGCTATATGAAATCATCTTCTCCCTGGATGTTTCTGGTGACAAATAAATGTTAATATACAAACAGATAGAAAGAGAACCAAGTGCTTTTACTTGGAAGCAACAAACTTCTACATATGCTCAATCACACGAACAAACAGGTCCTTACAGAGAGTGCACTTCCATGCCATTTCTCTTAACAGCTAAAGTTTGTCAGCACAACTGTGTGGTATTAACACTGACTGTATTATATTTTACAGGAGATAGACATCTACTTGGGCTATTTAATTGCCATTAAATTTTACCTAGTTATTAACTCTTATCTGAATACAACTGTGATTGACTCTTTTGTGCTTGATAGTTCTCTTGGTGGTAATTTGGAATCACTTTAGATCAGAAACCTGTTCCTAGTTAAGAAGATGCAAGACTCTTTACACTACACATAATATATCTATACTGTGTGCACGTTTCCTTGCATTCAAATGTGTCTGGCACTTAATTATTGAGTTTATGGTTCATGCAGGTAGAATTAATGGCTGTAATTTAATTCACTATCTCATTTGTTATGATAATACTTAATTTAAGCCAAAATGTTTATATGCCATCTCAGTTTATGCTTTCTTTAAAGTTTTCCAGCCCCTCCCTAAATCATAGGAAGATTAGCAATTCCATAGACTTAGAGATCCATCAGTGTGTAATGATTTAATTTGGAAAGAAAGAAGGAAGAAGGAAGGAAAAAAAAAAAAAAAGTGGTCTGTAACTTAGCAAGTGTCCCTCAGCCATATCTGGTGATACTTTGGAAAAACAAAGTTGGCAATAAATGAGCACTATTCCCTTTAACTCATTTTATTACTGTTGTTGCCTAAGGGGAAATAGACATGAAGGCAGTTAAGTAAAAGTAATTCTTTTCATCTGTTATTGTAAACAAAGATCTGAGGAGGGAATCTGAAAATTAAATATACAATGCTGGCTGGATCTAGAAAGCCTACTTCTAAATTCATCTGACAGGCACAATTTTTCTGATCAAATTACTTCTGGGCCTTTGGATGTATCAAAGAGAAGCTCATCCTTTTCTGTCAGGGTTCTTCCTCTGGAGGGCTATCAGCAGTCAGATTTCCAGCTTTTCTATCACCAATCCTCACCACTATCCCCATTTTTTTTTTCAACTCCCTGTCTCCAGTATAGAACTGAAATACTTGAACAGAGCCTAAAGACCCAGGATCCCATCCAGCCTGGGGAAAAGGGAAAGGTGAATGTCCCCTAGGAGTAGGAAGGAGTAAAGTGATCAAAAATCCGGAGCAAATGGCCTCCAGTGAGCAGAATTTACTCTGACTATTACCTAATACAAGGACAAATGTGACTTTTGAGCCATTTGTGACAGAAATAATTCCACTGCATATCCAAGTCCCAGTTAGTATGCTGGGTTTATTACCTTGAGGGCTGCTCACTCCTTAATCTTGTCCATCATCTTTAATGTGGGCATGATTTCCTACCAGAGTGTTACTTACTGTTTGGGAGATGAGAATGAGACATTTGTAAGGTATATGTTGATCTGTTAAACTGTGTTGCATAGACTACAAGCAAAAGAAAAGACATATAGAGGAAATAAGAATAAAACAAACTTACAACTCCTTTACTTAAAGATGAACTGAGCTTGGCGAAAAGGAACTATGGCACACTGGAGTCTTTCAAAGTCCTCTGAGCTCTCTAACAAGATTTCTCCCCCTCTGGGAAATTCTGGTTGTGCCAGCTCCCCACAACACTCACCAGCATAAAGCTTCATTTATGGCTTTTAGTTCAGATGTTGATTCTACAGCTTGTGTTCATTTGGGCATTTGCATATATTTCTTTATATGAACTGACCAAGGCAAATCAGTTACTGTAAGGTAATAACTTGTGTGGCTATGCAGAGGAAGAATTAAGTTGGCAGTTGTTCAGATTTTCATATTTTACCCACTTATGTGTCATGGGAAGTCATTTAACTCTTTCAGTATGGGGAACAAATTGATATAGATCAAGGAGAAAGCTAATTTTCCAATCTTGGGCTTATTTTTCTGCTTATAGATGTGACTGTAGAAATTTGCTCCTGTAGGAAACTTAATATTGAGAATTTTTTTCTTTGTTCTTTATAGAGTTAGCAAAGGGGAAATAAAGGAGAAACAAAGGAAAAGTCATTCTCAAAATTATGAGATTTCATTTTTTATCCATAGATGTTCCTTATGAGCCTGAGTTTGGCTTGGTAAATTCTGACAATTACTTTTATTTACAGCTGAGTTATCAGCTACTGCTGTTTCAAAATGATGTTGAGTAATCCCTTGTTACAATTTATTGCATCTCAAGATGGATAGGGAAAATTTATTCTTTGTACATGTCTTTTCAGAAAAACACATTAACTGGATGACTAGTAAAAATGATCAATATGTTTAGTCCCTCTTTTCTTTCAGGGCTTCAGTCTGAAGCTCATGAAGTCAGAGAAAAGCCTTTCCTTTGGTGCCAGTCACTTGTTTGTTTTGGGTTTTTTTCTTAATTTGTCTCAGATTCTTTCTATTGTAGCAAACAAACTGGGGGTTTTTTGGTTTGGTTTAGGTTTTGGGCTTTTCTGTTGCTTTAATAAAAGAAAGGCTAATTTAAAAATTAAGGATAGGTCTGCTCTGAAAGATCATGTATCTCAGTTCCACTATATTCAAGATGTGGTCAATATGTCACTATTAAATTAGTCCACAACTAATTTATTTTTTATATAATCCTGTTACTTACATAGAGCAAAAATAGGTCTAGTAAATTCCTCCCCGCTGCACACAAATATAAAATACCTTTTTTTTTCTTGTGTAATAAGTAAAAGAACTAAAGGGAAATGTCTTAAAGTAACATTTTGAAGCTAATGCTTTGTTCAGTTTCCACATCTTTGTTTCAATGGAAAGGCTTTAAGAAAACATTTTCATTATAGAGGAAGTTTTGTGTTTTGAAGATGGTGAAACTGGAAAAGTAAGAACATTGAATAAAAGGAGAATCTCTTTCTCTTGCTTTTGTTTTTTATTGTTTGTTGTTTTTCTGACTGAGTGATGTGATCTATGTTGGATCAAATAATCTATTGATCTATTTTTCCCTTGAGTAATTAATTCCAAAACTTTACATTACTGTACATGTATCATGAATATAAACCTCAATACATAAATAAATAAATAAATGAAGTCCAGCCTTAGAAAAACAAACCAATCCCCCCACAAATTGCTCAGAAAACTCTCTTTTCAACAATTTCACTTTGATGCCAAATTTTTAATGAGTAGGAATTTTAATCTTCTGTCACCTCAGATTTCTCAATTTAGCATCTCTCTATGGTATCAAAATAGTTTCCTCACACAAAAGGCATGTGTAACTTTATAATCTAGCTTTCAGAGCACATTTATTTAGAGACACGTATATTGCTAAGCAAGTATCCCTTAGAGATACACCAGTTTTTGCTTCCTTTCAACACTTCAGGGTTTCATGTCCACTTTCAACACAGAGTTTATGAGCGTATTTATCTTTGGTGGTTGTGAGTGGAAGTCATTACAGGATATGCCATAATATGCTGAATGAAGGCAAGCTGAGTGGAGTCTAAGTGCTTTATATGCCGATAACAGGCCTGACAACCTGCTTGTCTGAAATACTCCACCCAATTAGCAGGTGTTGATCCTGTTTGGAATGGCATGGTTTAATCTGGTTTCTCCAGGAGACAAGTGATTACCCCACCCAGATAGAAGAGATAGATGAGAGTCTCTTTAGATCTAGACTGTGGTTGCAACTTAAATTGCTGCTGGGCTTGGTGAGACTGCTTCAGCTGAAACCCAACAGTACTGTTCATTTCTTTGCTAATAAAGCCATGCCCCAAATGTGGGAGAGGTTTACTTTACAGAGCAAAACCAATTTTGTTTTAAAATTATGGTCAGAAAAGAATTGGCTTCTGCTTGACCTCGGAGCTTTGCAGCATTTTGAGTTGTTTCTGAAATACTCTTCCTTAAATATATTCCTTCTGTGCTATAAAAGCTGCATACTACTGAAAAACATAATTCAAAATAAAGACAGTTTGCTAACACTCATGGAAAGGTTTAATGTGCAACAATGATGCTGTGGCTGCAAAATCCTGAAAACCCACTTGTTTGTTGTAATGCATCCACAAAAGACTTTGTTTTATCTTGTTAACTATGCATTAACCGGATGTACAAAAATAAGAGGTGGTCATTAAATCAGGTATTTCATGCTGCAGCCTTTTCTTGCCATCCCTCTAGCTGTTTACGGGTCTGAAACAATGATCATCAGCAACTGCTGAATGAAATTTTAAGGACTGGAAATAAGTAATTTGAATATACTGAATGCAGAAAAAAAAAGGAGAAATTCTACTTCCTAAGATCACTAGGTCATGTGCTTAGTGCTAATGACAAAGATTTAAAGGCCTGATGTGTTTAGACTGTACAGTCAAGGGAAGCATCTTTAAAGCATGGCTTCTAATGACCTCTTCTAATGGCTTCTGGCATAAGATTATTTTCAATACAGACCCTAGGGAGCAGCCCACTTGGCTTAGTTACCTCCATGCTCAGCCTTAGTGGTAAACTCTGGGCCAAACGGCCAAGTATGAGTAGTGACTACCAGATTTGCAAGTAGGCAGGTAGACAGGCAGGAAGACATTTTGTGTTTCACCCTCACTAACACAGAGGAAGAACCAGAGGAGCTTTCCATCTGCTGTGCAAGTGTGCTGACAGTACAACTGTTTGCTAATATGGTGTGCAGTTTTGTGGCTTGAAAGAATCAGTATGTATCTGCTTTTTTTCAATTGCTTTTTTTTATCATATGCTTTGTTAGTTGGCTTCTTTGTTGTCTTGATGCTTTTGTGGTTTAAATTCATGCAGACATCCTGCAACTTGAGTAAATTATACATTTTAAATATTCTCATGAACTCTTGTCATATCAAAAAATCAGGCAGGTAACAGGCATAACTTAATTGGAAAGATAACTGTAAGTACAATAAGCTGTACTAGGCAACCAAAAGTGTCTTATCAAGCCTCATCAGCAGCTTGAGTTTGAAATTTCTCAGGGCCCATCTTGACAGCAGAGGAAAATCTAGATATGGAATTAATCAGTGGTTCCCCTGCAGTGTTGGCAATGGTCAGAATGCCTAAGAGTGGTGTCATTCCTGACATCTCCAGAGGGGTCAAGTCCCTCATGATCCCATATAAAAGTCCTTCAGATCACAGTCCAATCTAAGGGCCACTGATTCTGGGGATCTGTCAGGTTTTTCAATGCTCTGAGGTGGGAAGACAAGAACAATCAGAATTCAGCCTACAAAACAGCATAGATTTATTTCAAAAAGCTAGGTATTTTGTTTACCTAGACATATTCTAGGCTTATATCGGATTTTTTCTTATGTATGTGTGATGCAATACACCCTGATTAGGCTTTGACTAATGGGGATATAATCATCAAGCAAGTTAATAGAAATCCCTTTCTGTAACACAGACCTTGATACTTCAGCTGCTCAACTTCACCCAGCACTTTGGACTGGCTCTTTTTCACGGGATACGACTGTAAAACATTGATCTTGGTAATTGCAAGGTAGAATAATGACAAAACGGGTAGAAATATTGATCCCAGCTGCCAGGGGTACACAGTAATAAATCCTAGTCTGCAAATGTTTTCTTGCCAGCTGGCCTCCCCCGCTGTAAAATCGTGCAGCTGCCTATACAGGTTCAGCTGGAAGGTTATCTCATACAGTACAGGTGCCAGGCATGATTTCCCCACCCATTAGGCCTGTAGGAAGTTCACAAAATCATTATGGTTGGAAAAGACCTCTGAGATCGAGTCCAACTGTGTACCCAACACTGCTCTGCTCACCACTAAATCATGTCCCCAGCCTTGCGGGGACTTTGCTGTTACTGCCAATGCAACATTTAGCACAACAGCTTTGCAGCAGTGTTACCACCTAGCTTACTCCAATAAAATAACAGTCTAAAAAGATCTTTGCATTTTAACAGGACTGGAATGACTCTGTTCCATGCCTATTCTGGACCTGTTTAAGCAGACTGTGCTCTCTGACCATACTTCTAGGTGTTGCTGCTACAGAAAGAGGGAAAACAGAAATGATTTTAAACTGATGTTACAGCATTTTACAGAAACTTGCACACAAGCAGCAAGAGCTGTGAAACATATACCATGTAGAGCTCACCCTGAAGAGGACTTCCTTGCACATGCTTTCTGACATGTGTCTGTAGGATCTAGCTCAGAATCAATCACCTGTGTACATGGCAATCATACATACATGTACTGCACTAACACTCCAGAACTGTTTTTCTTTGAAGCAATGCTGCTGCATTCTGGAAAACATACCTATCCAGTAGAGACTGAACTGATGGCAGCTGGCAGGAGCCCACTAACAAAAGTGAGAAGTTAAAAAGCTCCCTGATAATTCCAGAATGTCTTTCATCAGTGTGATAAATTTGAGTGACAGCAGTAATATCACGGATTACTTATTCTCCATGGATATCTCTGACCTCGTCACATGAGAATTCAACTAATTGGACAGAAGAAGAAAAGAAAAGCAAACATATTAATTAAACTCATGCATGGGACTTTAGAGAGAAAACGTCCATCCATTTTGATTTGAAAGACAAAACAGGTATTTATTTTGTTTGTCCAGCTGTTAAGACAGTAGCTTTAAATAAGACCTCTGAGATCGTTTAGACGAAACCTTCTGAAATTTTAATCACTTGACTATGTGGGAAGGCTGAAATAAAGGAAGAATGTATTACAGGGTCTGATCCTTATTTGGATTAAATCAGCAGAAAACTGTTGAGGCTAATGATATCGTAATGGATTATTTAGCCTTCTTACTACCCTGCATAATCTGGCCATTTATGTTTGCTGTAATATCTGAGAAACAGTGTGGACATCAGTGTTGGTTAAAAGGAAAAAAAAAAAAAATCTTTCGTAAAATAGGGAGAAAAATCTGGATATTAGTTGGTCACAGGGACTTACCCTGTATCTTCCACTTAAAAAGATGTCATTAAAAACTATTTGCTGCATCAGTAATGCAGATTGAAAGACGTAAATTCCAGACTTCTGGAGGAGAGATAATTACTGGAAACTCATAAAAACCACGTAAATTCTGTTTTAATTTTCATACCCCGAGCAGATGTTTTGACAGATGGATGGACTTTATTTTTGTAACTGTCCGGGAAAAGTCTGCATAACACAGCCTAATCAGTGTTACATAGCTATAGTGTTTGTTTTTCAATCTTTCTGCATTTGGCTGCTATGCTTTTGGTTGCAGGCATTTTCTTTGCAATTTATTTTTTCAGGCTAATCTCTCTCTGCATAAGCCCTTCTATTAATTTGTTATATAAATATTATAAAACTCTTAAAAAATAAATGTGCTTGTTTGGTTAGTAAATCGGACATAAAGATCTTCATATAGTGGGTGCCCTTCTGGAAAACTTAACACCTTACATTCTTCTCAAGATGGACCCGCTGCCCTTGTACATAGTATATAATATTTGGAATTTATGTTTATAGTTAAGATCTGTGTTTAGACACAGTGGACATCTTTGATTTTATTTTCACATTCTGAATGTGTCAGTCTAGTAATTTCTCTACAGCTTCTGGCTCTATGTTACTTCCTCTTCCTCCACTGGATATTTTCTATGTATTTTACTGTGCTACTATATTTCTTTTATTGTCTTTGTCTCCTTTCTAGTGCCTTATACACTGAGATCATGTAGTGAAGTGCCTTGTTCTGCTGGCACAGACCTTCACACTAACAATATAGCACTGGCCTGGGGGTCTGGCAAGGAGAGACACTGCTGCCAAGTGGGATAAGCCCAGCTGGAGACACCCAAGTCATTCCAGACCTCTGGCCAAGGGGGTTGGGGAGTTGCTTTGTAGTCGAGTTGACATAGCCATCAGTGTTGGGACCAACAGAGTTGTCTGCCAGGTTTCACAACTGGCAGTGCCTGAATGCCATTGTAGGAGCCTTGCCATGAGGGCAAGAATGGGGAAGCACAGACTGAAAGTGGGAGTGAGTCACCCAAGTCTCATGTAGTGGCAGACCCAGATTACATTCAGTGCACACACAGTTTCCGTGATCAGAATATCTTCTTTCTCATACATGTGTGCTGAGGTTTAGAGTCTGAACAAATAATCCAAAGTTGTTAAAGTTGGTATATTACAGATTTATGGGAAGCTTTTTTTGTCCCAGAACTGCATAAAACCAAGAAAACCTGATGTTCAGCATCACAAAGCAAACTCTTGCCAAGTTTAAGATATCAAACACTCAAGTACAACAATTCCACACATGGTGTTGTACCTGTGCAGCTGTGCTTGAGCACAATTAGACAAAGGAAGGAATCTGATTACTCTGTGATTGAAATCAATGTGCCTGTTGCTATTGTCTCGGGGATAACAGAACTGTGTCCCAGGCAGGGCAGAAACATCACTTTGAACTTCCCGAGTTGACAGGGGCTTAAGCCAGAACTGTAACTTTTCTTTGATGTTGCTTATTGTGGCTTAATACCCCTCTTTATTTGGTTTTGTTTTTTCTTTTTACAATCATGTAAAATATAGAAAGAAATCTAATCTGCTAGGGAGGTGTGTGAGAATTTTCTGAATAGATCTTAATGGTTCCTTTATACAACTATAAAACACAAGGAAGCTCAAAGAGCAGTCTGAACTGGACTAGGAATTTGAATGTTATATAAATTTATTTGTCATTGTCAAAGGTTTACTGCTGGAGGCATTTACCTTCCCTATTGTTTAACTAGGCTGTGCACTCTCAGGCATTTATGGTAAAAAACCCTATTGTACAAGGAATTAAGGAGAGCTTAAAAGCACAGATGAGTAAGCCAAATCTGCTTTTGGAAGTATATTACAAGTCTGGACTAACTTTACTGATGTTAATTCAGTTATGCTACTATCAGTCCTGAACACTTGAAGATAAAATATGGCTATGATAGAGTTAATTCTTCTCTCTCCCACCATAGAGTAATCTGGAATAATTCAGTGAAGATGATGATGAAATGTTTCTTAGTTTTCATCCACAGAAATCAAAGACGACTCTGCCCCTAAACTAAGTCGGGCTTTTCATCTCATCTTTAAAGTATTAGCTCTCTAATACTTTCTTGCTGTGTATTATAGATAAGCAGCTGAACAGTAGTGAGTGCATACAGAGTCACAGGTGGGGTGTTGCTGTAAATCAGAATGGCTCCTCTGAGATCACCACAGTCTGTTTGATTCACACTGGCTGTGGGTCTGGTCCATGTACTCAGAGCATTTTGCAAAGGTATGTGTCCACTGGCCTCTAGCATTTCATGTTCTTCAGGTAGGCAATTTTTGAGAGCTTTAATAAAGCATAGTAGTGGACCACAAGGGCATTTTTTAAAATCATGATATATCAAACCAGACAATGCAAAATGAAGTCCTATTAAAACAGTGGTGTGATTAAATTTGACCAAGTACAACTCCCACTGAGAAAATTCTGAATTATTTAATAATTTGCAAATCACTGACCAGTTTTAAATTATGTAGAGTTAAAATCAGATGCTCTGTCCAAAATACAGAATATCAGAATTTAAGGAAGGCTCTATTTCAATTTTGTTATGTTTTAATGTTGTGTGAATTCACAGTATTTGCCCTTCTTTACTTTTGCAAGCATTGAATTATTAACACAATTTCATGTTTTTCCTGTATTTCTTTCATTAAAAGAAACAAAGGACAAGAACATTAAGGAAAATATTGAAACATACACTGTAATTTTGATGATTTATGCCAGGTATTTGCTTAGTACTCTACCAGTGTGACAGTAGAAAGCACTCTGTGGATACATATACATATAATAAATGTATGTCCATGTTTATACATGTGTGGGAGGAAGAATATGTATGCAGCAGAAATTGTGTGTATTTTTATTAAGAAATATCAGAATGGAAAGATTAAGAGAGACCCCTAGTAACATCCATCTCTATTTCTTTCAATTTCCTGTTGGATTACCTTACCCATCTCTATGTTTTCTCTTCCATCTCAGTTGTAAAGATAAGTTAGCAGCAGTAAGACAAGGATGTAGGAAGATTCTCTGTGCTTTTCTTTGCGTGTTCTTTTTAATACATTGCCATTATCAGTTATGCAAATAAACAATAGAATTGGAAGAGCAATGGAATTTCAATACAGTACTTTGTGTTAGGCAGGGAATCAGTGTTTTATCTATGCAAGTTTGTTGCCTTTCCCTGTGCTGGCCTAAGGCATGCCTCAAACTGCACATGTATTTTCCTGGCAGAGCCATTATTTTGTGTTTGAGAGTATCTGGTTTAATTAGCAAGCAAGTTACAGAGACAGATGATGCTAGTTGAGATTTCTGTGAAGGTGGTAGCTCAGGTGATGTTTCCATGGGCCCTGGTCCATTTGGAGAGGTACAAATGAGTGCTCTACCAAAAAAAAGTAATCAAATATGTTTATTTCATTTTAGACACAAACTTTACTGGAAATGGTTATTTTATTTCAATGCTCTTATTTTTCTCCTGTTTGAAATCCATTATTTGTAATTGTGTCAGTAGAATGATTATTTCTTTTCCTTGTTAGACCTGATTGAAATAAAAATATTAAATAAATCGGAAAAATCAACATTTTGACTGTCAGGTTACACATTTCCATTTTAATAACATTAGGCATTAATAATGACACTTTTGTTAAGAGATAATGTTTGTATTAGGGAATGTTAGCATTGCTATTAGCTTTTTAATTGCTGAGAACTAGAATTACTTGTGATGGTTAATTTATTTAGGTAGAAAATATAAAGTCCAAGTCTTGCAAAACTTGCATTACTTGCCTGTAATTGAATAAAGTTTAGCATATGCATTCATCTTTGTAAAACTGCCCCTAGACAGTGGGGGTAAGGCAGCATTCATGTTATTGTTAGAAATGTTATATCAATGATTTGTTTTTCATCAACTCCTTCCATCTGGCCCATCTTTCTTCTAATTGTTACTTAATTGAGTACAAGCAAACAGTTGCTTCATTTTTCTTCATTATTTCATTCTGACACATTTCTATAAATGGATTTTGTCTTACAAACATGGCAATAGCATAAATTACAAAGATGAAGCATGTCTGAAACAAAAATTAGGACTTTTTTTCTGCAGTCTTTTCTTCAGGGGTGGATGCTTTATTAAATGGCAACCAAAGATATTTAAATGAGAACCTAAATTAGGCTCTTTCCTAAATGCTTAGCAATAAACCATCTTAAAACCAGCATGAAATGATCACACTTTTAAAATCTGTTAATTCAGCCATACTTCTCTGACAGAGAGGAGCTCCCATTAGTTATAATCACTGAATTAACCCTGATATTTTCCCCCCACTTTTTCCTTGCAGAGAGAATGTGCTAATTTCATCAAGGTGCTGAAGGCTTACAATCAAACCCACTTGTATGCTTGTGGAACAGGAGCTTTTCATCCAGTCTGCACCTATATTGATGTTGGAAGTCATCCTGAGGTAAACTATCTTAAAACAATATTTTTATTTTTCTTCTTTGTAATCTTTATTGGTGTTTAGCCATGATTTCTTCCTGCCAAAATGCACTTTCATTAGTTTCTGTGGCTTGGTGAGTGGATCTAGTAAGACCTGCTCCTGAGTCAGGTGCTGATGTGCTGATTGATATATCACAGCAACATCTGTATTTTTCTCCCCTACACAACATCTTTTCCTCCAGGGGCTTAAAATAAGTACAAGGAAGCTCATTCTACCTTGTTCACAAAGTTAAAAGCACTCTCTTTTGTTGGTTGGGACAGATACTAGCTACAAGAGAGGCAGTTGAGCCTGTGTGTTTATTCTGAGGCCAATTCTGTCCTTTAGTCTCCTACCAGCCAGCACAGGCTGTCACTGTGACAGCATTCTCCCAGCTAGGAATTAAAATACACACAATCATAAATCCCACCTCTCAGACTTGCCCTGATACACTGGCAGGTTTTCATATGTGACCTAGCTTTTGTTTCCTTACTTTTTAGTGAAAAACCACTTTTCCTCTCTTTTCCCTATTTTTTTTTAAATCTGTAACTTGCTGATTTTTGTTTAGTGTTGCAGAAATTTTGCAGTATCTCTTGTATTCTTTTGTCAGTCATCATCATAACTAACTAGATAAGCATAGTCCTCCCTGGTGAAAAACAGCATCACTGTCAGAAAGCAATGGGACTATGTTCATTTGGCTAGAATGTCTCTGTGCTCCATTGCAATACTTTTTCTCTCCAGAAAAACAAATCTTTTATTTTCCTGTTAAGTATGTAATATAAATTACTCCACTTTACTTTGTTTTCTGTCTAGCTTACCTGAGTATTGTTTAATGGACTATTTCAGTTCAGCAACTAGACTCTTGATGTGTTTTCAGTAGGACTGATTTATGGATATGTTTTACTGGCGAATCCATAGTTGTGTTACTTGTAGCTTCTGTGGTCTTTGAAGAACAGTTCTTTCAAGTTAAATTATGATTTTGCAATACAAGTTTGCTGATTTCCCTGGAAATAAAGACATCATTGTTAAATGAATGATGACTCAGTTATTTAAGAATCAGAATTTCTTCTTGTAGAAAAATTAACAGACCTTTTGAGTGTTGACTTTATAGTCTGGGAACTGTTTTTCCCTATAAAAATGTCTTTTGATATTTGAAAAGTGAGTATATATGATGTTCTAAAAATAAGGTCTTGAAACAATAAAGAAGCTGCGAAGTAGAAAGAATTTATTTTCATATTCTTTAATGCTTTATTGCAGAATGCAATCATGGCAATTAGTGATTGTCTCTTGACCACACACAGTATGTCATTGCTTACTGCATTAAACAGATTCTCTGCTTCCTGAGATCCATTTGGGAATTGGTAGACATATTAATTAACTCTAGTTCCGTAAGATGTGTGTCAATCAATTCATGGCTATGTGCCAAGTGAATCTCTCTGCAGAGAGATAGCTGCTATGAGGTCATTTACTTCTACATTTGGCTCTTTTATGACTGTACCATAAAACTAACACTCACTTTGTCAAGGATTTATAGAAAGGATGATCAGAGATGAGAGGCCAGAACCAACCTTGGTTTAACATTCTGGATTTTGAAAGTCTTGAGTCAATGATGTGTTTTGCCCCACAGCTGAAAAAGGTTGGTTGGTTGAGCTTCTTGTTAGCAGCCCCTAACTATAAACAGCATCTAAATTGCTGCTTTTGTTTTCTTTTTTTTTTTTGTCATTTATGAAGTAAGTGTGTTAGTGCCCCTGTGGCAGAAGCATTCTCATGACCCTTGGTTTCATCTTCACAAACCAGGGAAGTCAGGAATATGTTTATCTCAAGTGCCTCAGACACTGTTAGTTTTTGATTTCCTTTTCATACTTTAGCTATGAGTGAAGTCATCTTCACGTGCCCTTCCAGTGACACAAGTGTCTGTATCCTCTGGATAGTCATGCAGGAGAGCTCACTGCCTTCTCAGCCCATGCAGAGAGAAAGTGGGGCAAGCAGGAGACGCAGTACCCATTTCGTCTCAAGACTTTGGCACTTCTAACTGTCAGCTTGGGTTCTGTCCCTTGCAAAGGTGAAAATCAGATAATAAAATAGTTTATTATGTTTGCCACGAAAAATATTCAGACCTGTCTTTGTCTTTCAGCTAGAGTCTGCTCCTTCCTTTCCCTTACCACCTTGCCAGAAATTTCAGATGTGTGTCTCCTCCTGGAGCTGGGGAAAAGGAGGGGACTTGATTGACAGTAGCTATTAGAGACACCATGAATGGGGGAATACAGTATTAACCCCTGCACCCCTGCATACTGCATCTGTGAGAGCCAGATGGTTTATGTTGTCATGTCAGATAGCAGCACTGGATGTGTCAAAGGGCTACTGCTTCTGTATCATGTATAGTTTATACCTCCCTAGCATACTAAAAAAGATAAAAAGTATAAGCAAAGGCAAGCAGTTGATTTCGAGTTAAAAAACTGCCATCTAAAACATTTCCTGAAGATTCATTTTCTGCCACAACACTTGTGGAAAATTAACTGACTTCACCATCTGCTTATTTATTTTTCAAGCACTTACAGAGGTAAATGTGAACTGATTAGGGGAACAGTTAGGGAATGTACCTACTGCCTAACAAGATTGCCTGTTTATGTGAGCTTTGAATGTAACGCACCTGCCTGAGTCCAGTGGAGGAGTGGAAATCTGTGCATGCCAAACTGAAGAGGTTGGAGATGTGACATTTAAAGAAAAGAGTGGCAAGTGATAGAGGAGACACTGAAAGCAATAGGAGTAGGCTGTGGGAGGCTGGAATACAGTACAATTTTTATGACTGGGGAAAGGAAATAAATTACTTTGTGTGACAGTCATAAAGTAATGGGAATATGAATTGTTATATCTGTTGAATATCTCTTCAATATGAAGCAGCATATTGTAGCCCCATTCCATACTTGAAGAAAACCATTTCTAGTGATGAAACTAGGCAGGTCTAATTGAGTTTGATGAAGTACAGTATCAGAAATAATAATAAAAAGGTAAAGGGATATGAACAACATGCTGTGCATCTGATTAAAAATGATCTCCGCAAATGTATACAACCTAGTATGTTGTGAATTACACCACAGTCTAAGGAG
The DNA here is from genome assembly GCA_013396975.1 of Bucco capensis. NCBI lineage: Eukaryota > Metazoa > Chordata > Aves > Piciformes > Bucconidae > Bucco > Bucco capensis. The sequence goes on along the minus strand of VWZO01019107.1, from coordinate 411,592 downwards.
TAAAGCAGACTAATCTTCACTTAAATCCATTCCAGATGTCTAAGTGCATAACCACAGTATTTAGAGAGAAGAACATAGTTAATATTTGAATAGACTTCAAGCATATAAACCATGGGTAAGCAGGAAAGTACATATTTAGAGAGAACAGAGCATGTGTATATGCAGAAAATACCTGAGGAGAGCCCAATTCTTGGCATTATTCATTGGAGAGGCTATGTATCTGTATTTCCACTGAATGGGGTGAACTGGCTCGTACACAGACTTTGTATATGCTTGAGTTTTGGTGAGATGACCTAAGACAGACACCTACACCAGCTGCAGGGATCTGGGGTTAGGCAACATGTGGCATTCTTTCCACGTAACACAACATAATACAAGAAACCAATTACCAGACAAAGCAAGAAAATAATTAGTAAAGCTATGTTCTGCTCCCACTGACTTCTGAGGAAACAGGATTGGATGCGTAGGAATGTTGTACTTAACAGTTGCAAAATTACACAAGTTAGATCTGTGCTTGAAGGGAACAAATCCAACTGTAGGGAGACACAGAGGTGCATTAAACCCACTAGAAAATCACAGCAGGATGCAAAATGCACCTGCCTGTGCATGCCTGAGCAGGGGGAAGGAGCCCTGCTCCCTTTCCCCAGAGGTCCCTTTGGGGTAGTTTGTCTGACCCAGTAGGGAACAGTCCTGTTTAGAAAGAACAGGATTTCCCATTTACTTAACCCCTACACAGAGGTGTAAGTGTACAGAATACCCTGTAGAACTTTTATTTAACACTCAGATAGGCATTGCAAGAGCTGTGCAAAATTGTTTGCCAGATCCTCAGCAGGAATACATTAGGGTTTCTCCAGCAGAGGTAAATGAAGAGACACTGCCTGAAGAACTAACCCAGCTTCTTTATTGTCTCCTAATTCCAAATTTCTTGTCATTGTCCAACAGATTAAAACTCATTTTTAACTGGAGGAACTTAAAAGATCTGGGCTCACTTTACTTGCAGGTTATTTCTCATTCTTAATCAATAAAGAAGCTCTAAATTTAGTTCAGATTTATGATGGACATAAAACATGAAGTTATTGCATATGAAGTTATATAACACTAGCACCTGTAACATATTTGCTTTTTCCGGACCCAGTGTATTTTAAAAATCTTTGGTTCAGCTCATAAAATTTTGGCAAATTATACTTTCAACTTATTTTTATCCCTTCTGTACTTTACATTAGAAGAGGTCTAGAATGCATTTTATGTGTAATGGACATCCTGTTCTAATGCATTTATGCATCTGTCGTTTCTGTCTGTCTGTATATCTCATACATGTATATGGTGAGGGAAGAGCAGGTTTTTTCCTAAGAGAATGACTTTGAAGGAATACATTACTTGAAGGACCAGTGCTACTGCTAGTAGAAAACATGTTGTGTTTCATTATATAATATAAAATTATGGGTGAAACATTGACTTCAGTAGTAGCAGATGTGGCATAAATTTACCTAACTTCACTGAAGACAGCAGAGCTGTGTCAGTTTACATCAATTAAGATTCTGACCTCTGTTTTTTTTAAGTGAAATGTTTGAGCAAATGATTTTTTAAGTTAAGGACTACCTCAGGCTAATTTTCTTTCCATCTAATTAATTATACCTTTATATGGCATTTATATGCTTACCAAACATATGGAGAAAATATGAAGGAAAAGTATAGTGTTAAAGGATAATCCTCATTTGTGATATAACAGTTGTGTGATAGAACTATCATTTGTGACATACTAGTTCTGAGCATTATTGTAATCACAGAGAAATACCAGTGAAATATCTACTTTACAGACTGTAACAGTCTGTATTATTTCAGAGATTCTTTAACCTTTCAAATCACTAGATATCCTGTTACTATAGTACATGGAAATAAAACTGAAGAACCACTAGATATCCTGTTACTATAGTACATGGAAATAAAACTGAAGAACCAGACCTCTAGCTTATGTACAGTGTAAGTACCTTTTAGAGCATGTCTTTCAAGCACCTGAGTTGTTTTGCCATGGGAAAAGAAAATGTCTTAGGCTAATATGCTTCACCTTGTTTTATAAAAAGCAGGATGATGATTTCTGCTATATTCTCTCTGTGGAAGATGGCAGGTAACAGGACAGTCAGTGTTAGGTTCACATCTGTGCAGGCATCTCACAGGGTTGGCAGCCAAAATCACGAAGGAAAGGGCCTCGATTCCTCTGGAGGCTGCAAACCATCACATCTGCTTCTCCCCATGACATCGATTTCCAGTCCCTTAGGCTACCCGTGTGAAAACTCTTTGCATAAACCCAGGCTTTTCACACATGGACAATTTCCTTTCAACTTGTTAAAAAGGATAAATGGTGGCATAACTATAATCTTCCTAGCATTTTGGAAGTATATAGTTTTATATACAGTTATATGTAGCTATATATAGCATATAATTCTTATTTGAAGCCACAATTCTCTATGACATTTGTTGGGAAGGGATATGCTATGGGAACTTTCCAATGACCCGAAGACAATACTTAGAAGAGGAATACAGAGAAGGGACAGAGAACATGACAGCCTTTTCTCATAAGAGAGCCTAAGTGAGTCAGTTGTTCTGGTAAGGTCTGACAAATATTTCTGTAAAGAAACCAGGATGTATTGTTAAAAGCTCTACACATTTTGAAGCACTGTCATGCAGAAGCATGTATTTCTTACAGGCTGAGTGCTGTGTCTCAAATGGCATCTCTTGTTGTGTGGCATTATCCCATGATAAAGTTACAGAAGTAAAAGGTCACATTAAAGAGGTAACTTGATTCCCATTTAAAAGACTTTTTGACAAACCCCTTTGTAAACAGATATTAATCAGGTTCATGGTTAAATGCTATTATTTACGAAGTCCTCTCCTTGAATGCTCTGCAGATCTCTTTTGACTTATCTGTGTTTTGAACACTCAGTTTGCTAAAAGAGAAGATAAACCATAAAAATTCAGATTTTTCAAAACTTCATCCTGTTAACCACAGACAAAATATAATTCCAAAAAAAGTATTTGTGGGGTAGGGTGGTTTTTTTTCAAGTAGGACTATTAGGCTTTATGCAGTAACTTAGCTGTCGGAATAGTTTAATTTATAAGGTAAACTTCTCTTGACTGAATAGCATGCACAGCAGCATTGGTTGACATCTTTCCTACCCCTCACTGTTGAGTAAGTCTACACAGCTGCTACAGCTATTTCATCCTCAGCAAAGTGAGACAGGAGAAAAATTTTGAAAGAGATTTTTTTCCAAGTATCTTATTTTAGCAAGATAAGAATCGATTTCCCAATACAAATTATAATTCATACTAAACTTTCAATGTAAACCACATAGTTAAAAGTATAATCATTTAAATTTGCAGCTAGTGTTCATTATCCTGACATGTTCAATTAAGAAGGATGTGGCTTTATGACAGCTAAATATTTGACAACTAGCTGATCCATTTGATCTTCCTTTTACCAATGTAAAGGTGTATTTGTAAGAATAGGACTATTCTAAATTATACGCACACAAAGGATCTGGCTCGGTATCTCAAATTAAGATATAGTCCAAGGATCATTTTTTACAGGTTGCTATTTAGCAAAGGGGCCATACTTTTATCATTGACAGGAAATGTGAACATTGTAGGTTTTCAGCTATTTAATGCATTCAGTCCTGCCCTTGCATATTTCATAATTACACATAAGCAATTTAGAATCTCTTTATGTCTAAAGTGACAGAAAGTCAGTAATTTTCCCTGAGGTTCACTCTGAGATTTACAAGTTGAACATTTACATGCAGGAAATGAAATCAAGTTTTAAAGTCAAAACATTGTGGTTGAATATTTTATTTATTCACCTTTATTTTTTGGTCTACAGACTTAAATGGTTTAGGCAAAATGGAATCATGGTTCTTTAGTATACAGAGGAGAGGTATAAGATACGATGAGAAGCAGAACAAAGACATGGAATTTACAACCACAAGGGCCATTTGTTGCACAGCAGAAACCACTAATGAAACCCCTATTATTATTTAAGTCTGATCAGCTCAGCTATTCCGCAACTAACTTTTGTTTAGGACTTGATAAATATATCCAAATTGCTATGGCAGACCTCCCAGTTTATTCTTAAGAAAGAAGGAAAACAAATCAAATCCAGAACCATATTACTTTAACATTTACTTCACAGAAATGTTTTAAAGAAGATATAAAAGTCACTCCACAAGTGATGCTCTAGCACTCTGTAGTTTGGTTTTAATTGAAAACTTCCCTTATATGAGAAAGAACTGGTGAGGATATGGTCTGTAGGAGTGTTGGGGTTTCTGTGGGTCTGGTCTGATCACTAGAGACATGCAGTGATACTAAATGAAGCTTGATAGTAGCAAGATCCTGCATATTGTCCTCTACTGTTGAAAAAACCAACTCACACAAAGTAACTGTTAACACACAAAAAATTTAATTTTCTCAGTGCAAAAAGAGTCCAATGTGAATGATAGGATCAAATTTGAACCTCCTAATGAGAGGAATCTATGTGCTAACATGTTTCTACTGAGATGACTAAGAAGACTATTGTTCCCTCACTGTACACGGCTTTAGCCTTGTGTTGCTGAGAAATGCTGGTTGATTACAGTGGAGAACTGTATACAGTATGCCACAGCTGAATGACTTCCATGAATAAGAAACTGAAGCCAGTCGACATATTCATTAGGTTCAAAGAAATGAGTCTCAGAACTGTGGGAAAACTTTTGTTTATGCTGCTGGAGGGGAGGAAAATAAAAGTGAGATAGAAAGAGACCTCCATGGAAGTAAATTCATGGAGTGGAGTGTGCACAGGCAGAAATGTTGACTGGATTTTTGCTTACACCACATGCAATGTTTTGCTTTGTGAGTCTATGCTTTAAAACCATAGGTAACTTTGAAGAAGCTCAGATACATCATTCAAGTTAAAGACGCTCTTAGGATCTGAGTTTTGCTTTTTTTTAAATATGATTTTTTTCCTAGTACTAGTTGTCTTCAGTAGAATTCTATGTGACATACTGATGTATGTAAGACTGAGATTCCCTCATCATTTACTTAGTAGCAGAAAAAAACATTCCTTTCTAGCATTGTTAGAGTGATGACTCAGTTTTGTCACTGCTTTAAGAGAACTAATTTTAGCAATGGCTACCAGAGGAGCTAAAAATACACCTGCTGTTTGCATTTGGATGTTCGTTATTTCTCCTATCAATTAAAGAATGTTATGATGAATTATTTATTTCCAGAATCTATCTAGTCCCACCGGTACATGATTATCTTGCTTTACCATGAGATGATACAGTTTTCCTAATTCATTGCAGTCTTAGATTGTACTCTTAAGAGAGATGGCAATCATATTAAGATGTTGATCCAGTTTTCTGGGTGGGAATATTATGTTCACTCATCAGCAGAGCCCGTAAAGTTTCTAGTAGCACAGAAGTTCAGCATTTGCCTCTTGTTAGAGGAACAATTGAAAACATTAACCCAACTTCACAGTCATGCAACATATGCAAAATTTCATCTACACAGCTCCTTAAACAAAAGACAAATATGGCTGAATCCTTTGATCTCTCAACCAACATAGAGGAGAGAAAAATAAAATAACAAACCACCATCTGTTGGGAAACCAATGTAATAAAAACAGTGAATAGCCAGCCTATAGTATACACTGACTTAATTGAGGAAATGACTTATAAATAGAATTATTTCTTGATTTAGAGGGGCAGGAGGAAGCAAAATTGAAAAAAGGATAGATTTGGATAGGTCAGCATCAAAACAACATTATTCATTGTGAGATCCACATCATGGGGCTCCAGTTGACAGAGGCTGACCTCATGAAGAAGAATCACATTTTAAGTGTGATTTCTGCAGCTGAAGGGAGTGACTGTATTATGTTGTAGCTCAGTACAAACATCTTGTCAAATAATCTTTAAACAACCAAGATCACAATGCAGCAGGTTTTAGCTGTGGATGATGCTCCACATGAAAGCCACAGGGCTGTGAAAAGCAGAACAGCAAACTAACCAGTTATATTAAATATTCAGACATGAGGACTTAACCAAGAGCATATTGACATTACCTAACTTCACTGGTCTTTGTCTAAAATTTTATGAGAGCTGATGTTTGTGAAGGGCCTTTCAAGCCTGATTTTTAAAGGCCGTAGGCTATATTTATCTCTCAAGTTGCAAGCAAGTTTGAAAACATTGCCCATTACCATGCTTTCAGGCCACCCTGATATTTATAGTTTCTGCATGTTCATGTTGTGTTAGCTTAATGGTCCAGGAGCATGGTGACTGTACTGTGGTTAGTCCCATGAAGGGGCCCAGGGAAGCTTTGTGTGGCCATGGTGCAAGCTGCTCAGCAATGATGGAGACGCTCATGCCTGAGCTTCTCAAAACCTCCTCCTGATGTTGCTTCTGGCCAGAAGAGTCTTAATCATTCAGAACTCCCAGAGAAAGGAGATGAGACATGTAGTCTTTTAAACAGAATCAGCAAAGAAAAAAGTCACTTTCCGCAATGGGAGGCATACTTGGTGTGCTTCCAGGCTCCTTATGCATGTCTTTCTTTCATCAACATCTGCATTTGGCATGACAAAACTGGCTTCTCCACAATGATTAAATCTTATTTCTCCTTTGATAAAAAGCTGAGCAACTGCAGGTGAAGCTACTATTTCTGTGAGTAAACAGCAGTACTTAGGTATGACCAGTGTTTGCCTGGTGGAACGGGAAATAAATGTTCTCCTGCTATCTTGACCATCCCCATTTTTATGTGCAGACTCATATTTATGTGAAAAAGCTTTCATAATACTTTCCAGATGCCTCCTTGCCTTTACAAGATTTTGAAACTGAGCTTCTCCTCTGTCCTGTGCTCTGCAATGAGTGTTTTAAAATTTGTCACTAGGTTTGTTTGAATCTTAGAATTCCCCAATGCCATAGTTCAGTAAGAAAATAGTGTTAACTATTGATGCTTTGATTAGTGATTAGTACTTTGTTTCTTAAAGAGAGAATCTACTGAACCATGGAAGAATGCAAAAAAGAATTAATGTCATGCATGCCATACAGACAGAGGAGATGGCTGCAAGACGAAGGATTTCTGCCAAAAAAGAGCAGATATAGTTTAACCATGGTGTCACTTTCTAACTTTACTAAATACTTTTATAAAGGATAAGGAAAATGTTCTTTATCAGTATACAGCTTTTCATCCTTCTGCATCACATGTTTTGCTGGCATAAGATGACACAGGTAGATTAGCAATCAGGTATTTCAAGATCTTAGAAGCCTGACAGAAGAGAAATCCTTCATCCTTCTTTAAACAATACTTTTATGTGAACAGAGACCCAGCAGTGTGTGCCTGATTGCTGCAATAGTACCTGTCAGCAGGAAGAAAATCCAGTTTTAGGAATGGGTCATGGCTTAGAGATGGTGTTTTGTGCATGGAAGGAAGACAGGACTATGCATAAAATTGTTTAAAGATAACAGATGTGAAATCATTCCATAGGCATAAATATCTCCATTATGCATTAGTGCATATATCTTTTGCCATGAAGAGTTAATTAATTTACTGCTGAAAGACTGTGAGAGATAAGACTAGTACTAAACCAGGCAGTGTTTTAAATATTTTTGCTCATCCCATATGCCAACTGTTTGTGTGTTGCTGGAAATCAGACTGAGTGATCACAGCAACTCTTTCTGTCTTCAAAGTCTAAGAATAAAATCACTTGAAGTCAGTAGGGAAAAGAATTATTTACTCTTCCATTCATTCTCAGTTCTAGCTTACATAGTTTGTCTCAACTTGCTTTCTGTTTGTGGCACTCAGTAAGTCTGTTTAGAAATGTGCTGGATCCTCTTTAGCTCCTGAGCATAAACCATATAGAATCTCTCTATCTTCCCTCAAATACCGTTCCTCTGAGGGAAAGGTGCTGTGTACTTCTGTTCCTTTCTTCACCTCTCCCTCGTTTATATAAGACAAATAATTTAGTGACTGTGACCTGACTCAGATGAAATACATCCTCTGACTCGTTCATGTCTCTGTGGACTTTGAGTAAATTAGTTATTTCCTAAGTAACTCATTTCATTGGAAAAGGGTGAGTAACTTTCCACCATTACTTGGAGACTCTCTCTTCAGCTTTTGTATCAAATGCCGTAGAAAATTCACATATGTTTATTTTTATTTATTCCCAGAAGGAAACTTTGTTTTTAAAAATGTGGTTATTCTTTAGCTCAGAGGGTTAGAAAAGAATGTGTGAAACACTTTGGATGAAAAACCACTTACCACTGGAAAACTTAGAAAAAAAGAAGTATTGTGCAGAATGGATAAATTTATGATGATGAATTCATGCCTATTAGAATTGTCAGTGACTTGCCATGTCATATCATCTATTGTAATTTGTTCACATTTGCAGTCATCTGCAAGTCTGGACTGTCTTCTCACCTGTAGTGATATAAATCACAACTAGTGATTCTTGCAGTGCAGGATAAATTAGCATTTTAATTTTTTTGTATTCAAATATTGCACAGCTAATCACAATTATATGCACTGTCCAGCCCTAAGCAACTCTTTTCTTATTTGCTGTACGTATCAAACAGGTCCAGAAGAGCTGTCACATAATAACTTTTCTCTTGTATGGTTGTGTATATTTTAGTTAAAAATGCCACTTGATTTATGCAAATCTGTGTATTCCTTTGAGTTGCAACTTGGTCACACTCAGGGAGATATGTTAATAAACACATGCAAGTACATAATCAGATGAGAACACAATACTTTCCATTAATGAAATATGATCCATAATGAATCTTGCATGGGAGTGCTAATAACTACCTTTAGGTTAAAGTGCTCAGATGTCACAGTATAACAATATCTGTCTTAGATGTGTATCATTACAGCAAAGTAATTAAAGGTTACTTAGCTGTTAAATGGTTACCTTGGAGGAACCTTCAGTAATGTGGCTTCAAACATGCCTTCACAATGAAATTAATTAAATTAAATATCATCCTTGTAGTAATCTATTTTATGTGCAGAATGTCTGGCATATCAATGTATACTATGATTGGTGGCAACAATCCTAGTTGTTTCATATGCAAAATCATGCTTATGCTAATGGGTTAACCAGAAATGGGACAAAATTGCTGAAAAGAAATAGAATGTTCAAAATTATCATGATGACATTCCATGTGCAACATGAGTGCAAAGCTGAAGTAGCATTGGTCAGGATCAGGATAATATTAAAATTCCCTTGATCCTTTTCACACTTCTGTGCTACATGGAGTTAAAAGCCTGGTAACAAGTCACTAGGGTTTTGCTACCATCTCAGTCTGACTCATCGGAAGGATGCTTTCAAGGATTACTAGCTTGCTGCCTTCTTCTGTATTTAATATAAACCACAGCAGGGAAGTTGAGCAAGAGGCTTAATCTGGATATAAACATTTCTCATCACCCATTCAAGTGGGAATATGATGGGCAACAGCAGTGACAAAGCAGAGCCCTACAGGAATGAGAGAAATTTGGGTTTTTTTCCCTGTAATTTCCATTCTGGATTGGAATCTGATTTCATAGATTTTGACTTAAAAAATAATTCCCTAGCATTATGCAAACTGTCAGCGACAAATGCAGAGTATATTCTACTTTTTTCTTTGTTTAAAGATAAACAATCCACTAGATAAATAGATTATTCATCTGAGACCTTTTCATATGTAAGCAAGAAGGTGTAAAGTTCACATCTCTGCTGTCCTCCTGAAACATTCACCTTGCTCCAGGCAATGGCATTATTCACATACCTGAAGTTTACCTTTATTTAAATGTTTTGCCTGATCATGTCTTTTGACAAAAGAGAAAAAAGAAAAAGAATCTGTCTCAAGCTGCAGAAATCTTTGAAGGATTCTTGATAGAAATCTGCCTTTTTTTGTGCTATGTTATGTGTTTTAATGCTAGCGAGATAATTAGCAGTGGTGGTACCATCTTATCAGTGATATGCAAACCCGCTGCACATTTTGGTTGAGGATGACACCAATGTTATGGGTTCTTCTCCAGTCTTCAGTCTTATGCTGAGGCCAAGAAATTTAACCTTTATTGGCTTTGCTCTCAGCAATTCAGATTTCTTGAAAGATGAAGCTACAGTCATTGTCATTAGAAAATAACTCCATGTCGCTGGGCCAAAAACACCCAGACAAGCTAAACAGCAGTGAAGGAGCTATCTGTCCACTGAATAATCTTTAGATGCCCTCCAAAGACCCTCTACACACATAAGGACCAAGACTACTACAAAGTTATAACATGTAAGTGTAAAGAAAAAGAAAAAAATCTTAATACTGGGATTCTCAAACAAATGGTCAGTTTTCTGTGCTGCAGCTGCTTAGATAATACAGATTTTTACTTCTTGGGTACAGTAAAAGCATATGTTCTGATTGATTCAGCCCAATTCCAAACCTGGAAACAGCTTTTGAAGGGGGATTAGAAAAGAAAACAGTCTGAGAGAGGAAGGCTCTCTTCCAATGAGTTCTTTTGCCCCGAGGTATGATTTTTTTTTTTAATTATGAACCGGTAAATGTGTAATCAGAAAACAAATGGCATTGATTACTTTTTCAAAGCAGCATTCTCTAATCATTTCATCCTATACTTCCAGGTTGTTTGAAGTATGGAACCAACAAGAAACCTGAAAGCATTTTGCCATTTGTATAAATCAACGTTGCTCTCTGTAACTAACATTTATTTACAAGCTTGCAAAGGGTTTCATAAGGGCTATGAGTGCACCTACAATACAAACCATGTGTCAAACAGCAGAGCAATAGTGCTGTTGTTTTTCCCCCTTGCTTGATCCAAGTTTCATTTTCTGTTTGGCTAAGCATCACTGATCATGAAGGTGGTATATCAACAATAGTCATGGTGGCATATTCAATTTAATTATAGCTGGTTGAGGTGCTTAACTTAATTTACTTTTTCTGAATAACAATTTATTTTACTCGGTTTTAACAAATCTTTCTGTTTATGCATTTCATCATCTTTTGTTATAAGAAACAGGGATCTGGTTTCATTATCCATGTGTGGGAGTAATGGAGGAGTAAGTCTTTATCAGCCTACTGCTGCTATTACCTAGGATCTTTGCCTCAAATACTTACTGAAGAACAAATCCCTTGAAGTCAGTAGAGTTTAGTCTAGAAGGTGAATTTCAATTCCTATGCTGTGAAACTCATACCAAATTTAGGATATGGAAAGACTAGGCATTGTTTCCCATGGAACAATGCCACAGAGAGTCTTCCAACAGGCAATTATAATAATAAATGACTTAGCCACGAGTACAAGATTTATGTATTCTCTTATAGTTTGCTGTGGATAAATAGAACAGTAATGGGGAAAGCTGACTTTGTTTAACCTCAAGAAAGTGAGCCAAGAAAGGAAAGCTTGGACAAGTCAGTGGAAGTTTTGATTGTGGAAGAGCTCTCTGCATGACTTAAGCCTTGTCCATAAGCAAAGTAGTGGATATCTCACTAAGGTAATACAAATCCTTGCACAAGCATTCTCATTTCACTTAAAGTAGTATTTCAGGTCTGGTTTTAGCTGCCTGAAAGCAACTGAAACTAAGCTGCTCTTAAACTGAGCTCACTGTATCGACATGGAGTGCCTGGATTTACTGGAATCTCTTTACATTCAAACATAATGATACAAGTCTGCAGATTAGTGCTTGCACTGAAAAGACCGTTTAGCCTTTCAAAGGATTTTGCAGGAAAGCAAGCTGGAATACAAGCCCTTTCTGCTTGTCATTTGTAGGTTTGTGAATTTGGCTTTTATTTCTCTGAGCAAATGTGTTTTCCTGTAGTCATTGAAAAGCCATGACCCTATGTAAAAAGGATTGCCTTGAAGGGAGATAGGAAGACTACAGTGTAAAGGATAGCTAATACAGAAATGCTAAATGTCTCTGTACAAAGATTATAGTACAATAAATTTTTTAACTCAAGGTACTTTCCTGACATTACAAAAACAGTCAGATATCAGAACCACAAAATAGAAGTCTTTAAGAGAAGGCTAAAAGAAAATAAAGGGAACTGTCCGTTACTTTTTGTAGAAGGATGATATAGAACCCCTTAAAAATGTGATTTATTTTCGCTGGCATTGCTGCAAGTAGTTTAGATAACACTTAATGACTTAGATATTATTTTTACAGTCAGTATATTTCATGTAGTATTAAAGATAATAAATAAGGAAATACTTTAAAACAGATAATAGAAGACAGTAAGAAAAGCTGGAGATCTCTGTTACTTACATGAAGCCATTACTCTTGTGAGCTATGTTAACATCTGAGTAAGAGGAAACAAATTTTGGTCCAAAATTATGCCTTTGGTGGAAAAAAATAAAAGGAACTCGGGTGTTTTTTCAAGTTTCACCTACTACATCTTTCTGACATGCTTGCCTGGGTAGTAAGAAGTATGGTCAGAAACAAAGCCAGACTTAACCCTTCTAAAACTTCCCAAAGAGATACAAATAATATCCTTTGGGTTTAATTAGGATTTCAATTACTGCAAGAGTTAAATTGAAGCAAAATTGTTTTTTCATTAGTGGTCTTCTAGTTTTCACTGACCTTGAGTAAGAAAAGTACTACATTTGTAATAGCTTTTATGGATTTAAGAATATATGGTTACATGTTGTACCTTGACAGGGACCATGTTTGAAAACAGGGTTAAGAGCAGTCTTTAGTTTTGGACCAGAAAAACAATTTTAATCTACTCCTAAAATTTAGCTACCTAAATTTGAATTTTGATATTTACATACCTAACTAGTGGAATGTAAATTAGATATCCAAGGCACCATGCTCATGAGTGCAACTTCAGCCTCATTCTCAATGGGATGCTTTAGAATCTAAATGCTATTAGAAGTAATTGTCTCTAGATTTCTTTGAGGAAAATAAAGATTCAGTGATATATAAAGCCAAACTTGTAAAGAAAACTTGTCTCCTCAGTCTTTCCTGAGGACTTGAATGGAAAAAGAGATTGAAAGGAAGCTTAATATTTTGCACAAATAATTACCACTACCATTACATGAAAAGGGATATTACTCATATATGTAAAGTAAAACCAAATCTGAAGTCTTTCTGCATTCAAAAGGGCAAAATGGTTTTCAATTTCATAGGCTGTCTATAGACAGCACCATAGACAGGATGTTCTAAAGGGGAAAGGGAGAGAGATTTGGGGGTTTTATAGTGCCAGGGAACACTGAATCATGAAATGAGGAAAAATGACAATGAGAAAGATGAATGGAAGGCAACAGGGAAGTATATTGGAAGATCTGTGACTTTCAATATTTTAGTCTTTCCTGATACTAGATAATTTACTCCTTCTAGACTTAGATTACAGCCTAATTTCAGAGGGTAGAAGTTATTTTACTTTATTTAAATCACCTGAAACATACTGAGGTGTTATAGTTATCCAGCATTATGCTTGGTCAATGGAGAGAATTATGCATCTTCAGAAACAGTGCTTATCTTTCACACCTGTCAGAGTAGCTGCGATTTTCACGATCATGAAATCAAAGTGATAAAATAAAATGAGGCAGATATTCAGAAGCAATGCATTTCAGAGAAGTTCCTGGATATCAATTTACATTCCTCTGAACTAGAAAGAATAAAATTATACAAATTGAATCCAAGAAAGGAACTCTGGAAGCAGTATGAAATTTCAGATACAATTTGATTGTACAGCATTTGAAACAAGTTATTATCCAACTTAAAAGAATCCACACCAGCTCTCAGAAAAAACATTAACTTAGGTATGCTGTTAAATTTTAATGCTCAGACTCTTGACATGGTGTTCCTCCTCAGATATTGTCTTCTAAGGCAGTAGATTAAATCCCTTCTGAAAATTATATAAATAGCTAAAAACTAATCTGGTGGCATGGTAGATGTGGTAGAAAGGCAGGAGTACAACAGAAAGAAAAAACATCTGGACATGGTAAGATAGAGTAGGCCTGCTCTATTTTCTATGCTGTTACTGTCACTTCATTCTCTGCTTGCAGCTTACACTTACTAGTTTTCTACCAGGAATCATCTACTGCCCTTTAGCTCCTCTATATAGGCATGTATCCTAATCATGGTATTTATTTCTAATAAATAATTTTTCAACTTCTTGTATTAGTTAAGAAAATTAATGGTGCAGAATTTAAAATCTGTGACCAAAATTTGATGAAACGACCTAAAAGGAATGACACTTAAGAGAGAAAGAGGCTTCTGAATACCAAGAGAAAAAAATCCAGACAGCATGAAAATAAGGTTAAACTATTCTATCTGCAGTCATTTCACAAAAAGAAGAGGAAATGTGTGACATGTGGTATCAACCGAGACACTTGAATTGAGTCTAAAATTGTTTTAAAAGACAGCTGTAAGTTTGCATGATTAAAAGGGGAAAGGAAGGATATTATGATACAACAAGAAACAAGGAAGGGTTATGTAACCAGAGGTGGACTTGTTGGGTGTTTGTTTGCTTTTCTTATCCAGTGGTGTCTGATGTTTTTATTCAATTTATCTTCAAATTCAACCTCCACCTCTATCTTCCGTTCTGTTTCTCCCAGTGACATCAGTGCTGGCTATTAACACAAAAACTGGGTGGATCTCTGAACCTTGAAACCAAATCAAAGAACAGTTTAGGGAAAGAGATAATTGCATATCAACTCTTCTTCCCTCCAATATGTTTAAACAGATTAGATTGTTTTAATAAGTGTTGGATATGATGGGAACATTTTAGAATAATATTGTCACGTGAATCTTCACTGACTGTATATGAGTCATAAAAGCCAGTTAAAAAAAACCCCAAACTTACCTTTCTCTGAAATTTTGTGGTATGCATTATCTGAACTGTATTCCACATGGAATGATCTATTTGAATTTTTGTTTATATGATTGTTTAGCTAATTATAAAGAAGTTGTGTTAGAGTTGGAAATCTACGAGAGGGATTTTTTTGCTTCTGCTGATAGTTCTTGTAAAACTAAAGAACAAGTGGCTATTTGAATATGGCAATTCTTCTGCACATAGGGAATCCAATGGAGTTATTCCTTGGGAACCACTGGGAGACTAAAGGCTAACTAAGCACAAAGGCTGATGCACTCTTCCCATCACAAGTGATCCTTACCAATTTTACTTGGCACATTGTGCAAAGCTTTACATGTGCTGAGCAAGCTCAGTTGCCATTAGCTTTACTAGGATTTGAGGCAGGACTTTTGTTTATGGCACTGGACAAGGCTCAGGAACTAGAACATTAGCTTTTTGCTTTGGCATAGATTTCCTGGCTAAATTACCTAATTTCTCTCTGCCTCATTTCATAAGAACAGTCAAATCTGTTCAGACCAAGGGCTCATTTAGCCCAGTATCTTGGTTCTCACAACGACCCATAATGGATGCCAGTGGAAGAGAATAAGAGGGCGAGCATGCAGCAGCACTTAGTGATACAGTCAGTCTCCCAGGCTCCAGCACTCGTTGTTCAGAGATTTCCTGAATCAGGGGTGGTAGAATCTCTGTGTTTAATGCTTTTCAATGACTTGGTTTTGATGAATTAGTTACTGGCATTTCTTTAGCTCATACATCTTCTAAGTATCCATAACATCTCATGCCCTACAAATTGTAACATGTGAGGAACATCCCTTTATTTTATTTTAAACCTTCTACCTGCCAGTTTCTCCTTTTAGAGCAAACTGAGAATAGTTGTCTTTTAATCTCTCTTCCAGTGTGCTCTATGCTCCTTTAAGTTAGAGGACAGTAGCTTCATACAGTACTGAAAATGAAGGAGTGCTATGCATTTATAGAGGCTTAAAGACGCTGCTGATTTTGTTCTTTATTTTTTTCCTTGAAACACTTCTAACATTAAATTAGCCTTTTTGGCTATTGTGACTTTAAAATCCTGATTCTGATCTATAAAATGAGGTACAGTGCTAGTGTTTGCAGAATTGCTTTCTGTGGAAAGATACAGAAGGAAACAGTGAATACAGATTTAAGTAAAGTTCCAGAAAGTCCTTGAAGTAAACATACAAGTTCTTCTGGTTTATTCTAGCTGCTTTCAGTCAGTAATGTGAGATTTTATCATTGACAAATAAATGTTCTCAGGTAGAAATGTAGTTTTAAAATTCTTATGTCTTTAATCTATACAAAAAGTGATGCTTCTTCTGGTCTTTTGAGGCCTTAATTCAGAGGCAACTGAAAGATGAGAGGAGAGTGCCATAGACTGAGTATGCTTTGGAGCAGATGCTTAGTCACTGATATGAGAATAGAATGCCAATCCTGCAATTTGACTTCTCTGCTACCACTAACACCTCCTGAAACAGGAAGGCAGCTGGGCTATTATATTTCAGATTCTAGTTGTAAGTGCTAATTTTAATGTCTGTGTACAAAAGAAAAGGAAAGGAGGAAGATGTGTTTCATTTTGACAGTTTTTCTGTGCGTCTCTGAATGTGCAGGATAGGACAGGCAGATTTTGCCAGCCGTCATGAGACCTTTCCTACAAGGAAACTCTGGCATCATTGCAGATGTTTGGTCCCTTTTCTACAAGACCATACCTCTGAGTTCTTACCTTTCCAAGGGACTTAACATTTGGACAGGAACCAATTGTAGTTGACAACGTGTCTAAAACTGCCTCCTATTTCTCAGGAGCCTGTAATCAGTGTTCTAATCTTAGGTAAACAAAGTTTCATCTATAAAGAAAAGATAAGCTCAGCAGAGTTCAGAAGGTGCCTCAAACAGCACAAACACCTTCTCCTGTTGAAATGTTTACATCCAAGGTGATAGAAAGCTGAGCAGCATTATCTTGTAAATGGTCTGAAAAGATTTTAATAAGTTAATACAAAGGCATGTGGTTTTTTCCCTACCAATTAGGATTAAAATTTCTGGATCCAGGGCTAACTTACACTGTGGAAACACTCCAGCTGTAAAGCTGACATAAAGGTTTAGAAGCAACCCAATGACTTTAAAATTGCATATATCTTGTGCATGTGCAAAAAAACCACACCGATCCTTCTAATATTTGTCCTGCTGGAAAATCTCCAAAAGTCACTCTTTTCTTTAGATATATTGTCTATATTAGCTTTCACTGGGGTTGCACAAGCATCACTGAGGAGAGAACTCAGCTCATTGTCTGAAGGTGCTTTTGTTTACGAATAACAAATTAAAGGGTGATTTGGCACAGCAGGTGAGATAATTAATATTTCAGATCTTATTTTTGTGCATGTGTGTGTTTGTGTGTAATTAGACATTTCAAGGATCAACAGCTAAGTTTGGTTAAACATTTCACATTTATCTGCATAAATGCAAATGGAGCTTGCATTTCAGTCCCGTATTCTAGAACAAGTAATCAGTATGGATTAAGAACATATGATTTTTCTTCTGTGTTTATTGTCATTACTTTAATGATGACAAAAAGCAGAAGGGTAATGGTATGGATGCAAGTTTAGAAGTTGTATATTCATCAGTTCAAACCTTTTAAATTAATGATGATGGAGAACAACTGTTTTAATTCATGGTCATTTGGAAGGATTTGCTGTGACCTCGAGTTAACATGTAAACATGGCAAGGGATATGAGAAAGATTCCTTTGGTGTTCAGTGAACTTGAGGGGAATCTTTCTTTAACTTCAGTGGACCCCATGTTGAAGCTCTGAGAGCAGGGCCCGAGAAGATGTGCCTTATAGTTGCAGTCTGTAGGGGCTGTTGTTACAGTCCTTAACCCTCTCCTGAGCACAAAGACAGGTTCTGCCGAACTCAATTTGTAACCATGACCAATCCACACTGTGACTGTTATCTGATGGTGGGTGAGGAAATGTGAAGTAACCTGAATGTCATCTTTCATTCTTAAAAAAACCCAACTGAATAACTTAGTAATTTGGATTCCATTAAATTTGGATGCAGAAAATTATCCCAGAAATCAACAGAACTTTGAGACCTTCTTCTTTCTAATGACAGGTTGGTATGTTTTTCAGTTTGCTTTAAATTGCTCTATATTATACTGTGCAATATTACACTACACTATACTATGATCTTCTTACTGGGTGAAACATCCAGGATTTGAGTCAAAGGCTTTTTCTTCAAAAATACAAATATCAGTAATGGATTAATCTGGTTGGATGATGATTAGCCCCACTGACACTGTGCATTCCTGTTTATGAGTGGACATATGAGACGTATGAGCTGAGTGCATTGCATATTCTTGCCATTGTCTCTGACTCCCCTTCTGGGAACTACAGGGTGCTAGCAAAGCAGTCAAGATAGTGAATAAAGAAATGAATTTTAATATTTTTCTCTAAGTTACGCTGAATCAAAACCACTTAAATCTGTTTCTGTGTCAGCAAAGTTCTTGCTGCACTGAGAAAAGAATATCAAACATTCTTGACTTTTTTAATAAAAAAACTCAACCTGTATGAGAAATGCATTGCTCTTAAACACAGTGCCATGAGGAATAATTGCAACTTGTCACAGAGAGAGGTTATAATTATGTCTACTGTTAGTTATGTCTGTGTGCACAATAGAAGTTAGCTTTTCAAATGCATTGTTCTCTAATGCAATACCAGTTATTAACATGTTGAAGATATTATTTTTTGCTAATGAAGAAAAATAAAATGAGGCTGCAGAAGGGCTGGGTGGTGTCACACTGAAATCAAGTGAGGGGAACAAAGATGAAAAAGAAGTGCTTACTGCAGAGATTTCAAAACTAAGCTTTGCCCTGGAGAAGAAAAATTGCCCAAAGGGTCAGAATTTCAGCTTCTGTATTCCAGACGTTGTTTATGTTTTCTTTAACATCTGAATACATAGACCTGACTCTTTACAGGCTTCTGTGAGTGAAAAGTTGCAGATAGATTGCAGTATCTCAAGAGAAAAAAAAAAGCAGAGCTTAATACTTGCTATAGTCGTTGCTGTGGGTGTCTTTTCTCTGTCCCTTCTTTGTTGAACAAATTCTCTGACAGCATGCTCAGTAGGTCTTATTGTAAAGAAAAAGAGTTCATAATATTTTTCTAGGTTTGCTCTTATTCTGTCACTCATTTAGAGTCAGGTTTTGGAAGACTTTAGTTAAGATGTGGCCATTTTAGAGAATTTTCAATGCTAGGAATTAAAAAGCAGACAGGATAAAAACAAGGCAGACACATGCCTTAATTTTCAAAAGTGACTAATAGTTTCAAGTATCAGAATTTTAAATTGCCCGAGAAGGTATTTGGTGAAAATCAGAGCCCTTGAGCAAGTCTTAAATTGGGTGCCCAACTCAAGAGCATGCAAAATCACTGGACAAATTAGAAAATCTTGGCCATATGCTTATATGTTAACTCCACTTGACTAAGTCCTTTCTGTATGTTGCTTCCCCAATTTGCAGTCGCTTTTGTGTTGTAAATAAGATACCTTTGACTCAGACATGAAAGTTCCCCAAGAGAACTGGAGAACCTTTCTCTTGTTAAACAGCACCCTAATTATAGAAGCAATTTCACAAACAATCCCCCAGGGGAAGCATTTTCGTTCTCATCAGGAAGGCTCTTGAATAAAATAACACCTTTGCTAACTTCATTTATTTACAACAGGACACAAGAGTGAGACAGGGTTAGATTTATTGCCATTACATCACTGATGCTCAGTAATTCATAAAACATTGGGTCTAAGAGTTAGCACTGCTGCTATTTCCTCTGATGCCTGACCTCACCACAGTCTAATAACATACAGGAAATCCAGAAGACAAAGAGGGAAAGCAGTGGTCTTGAATACTAAAAATAACCATAGAAAACTGGTACAATCATATAATAGAGTATGGCCCAATAATTTATTTAACATAATAGTAGAATCTGCTAAAGCAATTAGAATCTGTTCCAAATGGTTTTAATGGAAAATATTGAGACTTTTAGCTTATGTAGTTCAGTTACATGTACTGGTTTTAGTTTTGTGTATCTTATTGCTTACATATGCAGACCACTTAATAACTTGACTAGAACAGACAGTCATTGTATAGTGGTTATATTTCCAGAGGTCATCCTATATGAGCCAGACAGAGATCTTAGGTGATGTATTACAGTTGACAACCTAGAAAGTTGCAGTACAAAGGCATTTTAATTCTCAGTGTCCTCTGAGAATTGTTCAATATCCTTGATGGTATCTAGTGTCTGATATGCCATTGGGATGACATTTTTGGTGTCTTTACTAATCAATCATGGTTAACATGTCATTCATGTCAATTGTGGTTTTGGTTTTGTTTTGGGTTTTTTTTTTCTCCCTAATGATGTCATGTACCTATTTGCACCAATTTTAAAGCACTGCCTAAATTTATAATCTAATTCTAACACAAATAAATGAGCAGACATGAAAGTATGAAGGAGTTTTATTGTAATTATAGTGTCATTGTACTATTTATCCCTTTACAAAAGCTTGCAAATACAGAGTCAGAGAAGTCTGCTGTCTTTAGCTTGGGAAATATTGCAAAAGCAAGTTCACAAATGTATACTTTTTTTTGAACAGCTGCTCAGTTTGACTGTGCCTGCCCTCCTTTTATTTACGTATGTTACACACTTATTTGAAAGAGCCTGTTCTTCATATAAGTACCAATATTAGTATGCAAACTGGTATCTTCAGGTGTGAACAAGTCTTCACTATTTGACACTGACACTTGATTTGTCTTCCAATCAGAATCAGAAGCCTTTACAGATCATAAACTAGGAATAATGAATAGATTGAACCAGCTGTTCCTGAACAGCCCATTTGGCTGTGTTCCCTTTTCATTATATCCATTGAATTATAATTATGTAGATAGATAGATGATAGGTATGTATATGCTTAGAAAGCTAGAAAACATCCCTATTTCAAAGGTATGTGGTAACTTATATATTGATTTAATTTCAGAATAAAGCAGATAAAGGTGGGACTTCGTGTGATACTTGACTGAAAGAGAGCTATTGAAAGGGCAATTTGTCCAAATTCAACTTAATCTAGGGCGATAAGCTTACCAGAGTTGTCTACTGCATAATAAGGCATCTTCTGAAAGTTATAAGGTAGGAAAAATTTCCAGCAGAAGTGATACATAGGGATAAAGGAAGAAACAGAAGTCAAGGGCTTTTTTCTTTTTTTAATTAATCACAGAATGAAGCATGGAGCTAGATGTCATCTCAGCAGCTCTTTTATTTCCAGGTAGCAAAATGGCAGTGAATGAGTGGCTCAGTGGAAAGAGTACTTCTTGAGTCTGAAAAAGGGGACACAGGTTAATGTAGAGACTGACAGATTTTGCAGTGATCAGCAAGCTGGGTAAGCTGCCAGAGGGCAGGCACAGAGACCTGGGCACATCTTAGGAACTCACCATCAGTTTTGCAGGTAAACGCTCTTCAACGGAGTTCTTTGTCTGTCCCCTGTAGCACAGAACAGCAGCCCAAGACAGTTTCAGTTCCAGGTTCTAGGGAAGCTGGAGATCTTTCTTTGGGAACACCATTTTACTAAAAATCTGTCACACAGAGTGATTTCCCACAGGGTTTTAAAACTGGTTTCCAACCACTCAATTCTGCTAAGCCTCAAGTTGGAATAACAAAACATAATAAAGGTGTTGCAGAGCCCAGAGTCTCCCAAATATTTGTAGGTAAAAATCCTATAGCATATGGAGCCTGAACACTGAAAGTCAGAAGCCCATTTTATGCATTTTTCTTTCTTTCCTTTTTTTTTCTTTAATAATTAATGATTTAAATTGTTTCATTATTGCTTCAATCACTTTTCACCTATTTCCCTAATGGTTACCACTTGCCACAATATTTACATTTGTTATAATATTTGTATTTTTTAATAATTTCTCACATTATATTTATTTGCACTTGCATTTTTTAATAAAATTAAAGCATTCCATGGGGATGACTTTAATAAAATTTTCTTATTAAAAGTTCCATAACAGCATGATTCCCAAACCTGAAACCAAAGTCTCCATATTTAACAGTTTTCATGACTCAATAGATTAAGTGTGAAATAGGAAATAGAATAACAATAACAACGTAGCCATATCCTGCACAGTTATTCCATTTAAAATTATTCTTGAAAAGTAACACAATTCATAAATAAATCATTTCTCATAGAGTGAAATGTACTTAAAAGACTCTGTGAAATATCCTTGATATAGTCATAAAATGTGTGCACAGAAAGTTGTATTGGACAAGAGGAAAATAAAACATTAACTGAAATTAATGTAATGGAGTGGAGGGAAAAACCCCACAACAACCAAACAGCAAATACATCAGTGTCTGTTTGCAAAGTCAGGTGTCTCCAGTCAGCTGCTCAGCAGTGTTCATATCAGCGAATCTCTTAGCTCAGACCTAAAGTCATATAAAGGAATTCACCAGAAATTCAGTTTTCTGTGGTGAATGAAGAGATATATTGTCCTTAGAAATTGCAGTTCTGAGCTGGCTGAACTGTTCATTCAGAGGGACCAGTTGTTTTCTGATAACTGAGATTAGGGTAGCAAATTTAGCCACTCCAATTAATGTCTCTCTATAGAGGGGGTAAATCCAAAGCTTAACAAGCCTGAAAGTTTTTCTCTAAGTGGGAACTCCTTTTGTTCTTACCAACACTGAATAATTCAGAGAACACAGTATTTCAGTGCCAGAGGCTTCTGTCTCAGTTGAGAGACATTGCCATTGTCTTTCAAGTCCTCCAAATGGATACTCCTTCCTGGTACATTGTCATACTCTAGACACTCCTCTCTGGCAGTCTTTTGGGCATATTTTTTCTGGGGGTTTGGGGTGCTCTGTTTTTTGGGGGGGGGAGTTCTGAGGCGTGTTGGTTTGGGGCTTTTTCCCCTTTTAATGTATTTGACTTATAAAATGCTTCATGGCTGCACAAGAAAGTGTGAAAACAGCATGGGAAAGTTAATATCAATAATGCTCACAGCTGTGGCCAACTCTACCTTTTTTATTAAACAAAGGATGTGATAGTTCCTAAGGCTCTTGGCATCTTGAATGTTTCTGGACCATCTCATGTTATCCTTCAGCAGCTCATTGTGGAGATCAGCTAGCTGCTGGAAGATACCCTGAAGAAGTGCTCTTTTCTTTATGGTTTGGGGGTTACAAGACTAAGGATATGAGTTCCTTCAATTGCATTAGAGCAGCTGGGGAACATCATTCCTGTCAAACCCCTCTACATCTTCCATGCCTTATAATTTAAACCAGTAATGCTTTGTGAGTAGTTGCACACACTCCATCAACACAGCCTCTTCAGATCATTTGCTGGCACTGCTTTTGTTCGTTATTGACTGCCAGTGGTTTTGCTGCACTAGGCTCCACAATTCTGGGATGATTTCTGTGTGAATTGCCAGAAGGGTTTCAGGAAAAAAATCAACCTGAAACTTAGCAGTCAGTGCTGTCCATTCTGGTAGGTTAGCAACTCCCCACCAACCACACATTTTCTCACAAGCCAGAAATAGTACTAAACTGGGAAAGATTAATTGATTGATTGATTGATTTTTAGAGAAAACAGCTAGTGTATATTTTCATCTTGTCCTTGTTTTGTTGAGACAGTTCTGGATGGGCTAGCTGCTGACAGAGATACAAAATATGGTTTAAAAAGTTATCATACTGGATGTATAGGCATGTATCTATATATATAAAAGTATACAATTGTTTTATATGTGTTTATATCTATATATAACATAATATTTGTACATGGGCTGACTGGACCTGTTCAATAGCAAAATATAAAATGTTTTGTCAGATAGCAGTATCTTGTCAACACTCAATGTCATGATATGGGGTACGATTTCAGTGGTATTTCAGCCATTTGAAAGTGAATCTCTGGGGCCTTGAAATGTCAGATCATCATGCTAAAGAATGGAAATCACAATAACTTTAATGTTAATTTCCAGAACTGAATTGTAGTACTTTCTGGCTATGTCTTACCACCCCACCTATCATGCACTGTGTACAGGAAAACATGTGTTTTAAGGAGCCAGAAGCATAATCTCACACCACACAAGGCATTTACTATGTGAAACAATTCATACCATGCCATGAGCCAGGAGCCAGTTGTTGTCATGAGATGATTGTGGAATTTCAAAACCTAAACCATTTCATTTACAATAGCTTTATTATGGATTATAGTGAAGCATCAATGAGATATAAAACTAGAGTTGAATAACCCAACACCAACTAAATAAAACATGCTACAGCAAGGTTTAGAGCTACGAGGTTCCTTAAAAAGGTTTGAAGTACATTATAATGTCCTGTTGGGCTGCCAGGGCAACTAAAGAAGGGTTTTGGACAGTAAGAAATTTGACTCATTGTTAAATTACAAAGGCCTTTCTTTGAATTATTTTTTTTTCATTTCTAGAAAATTTCCTCCAGCCTGGCAAGTTTGCTTTGTTATGAATTTCTGTCTTTGATTATATAATAGCCTTCACAAAATGCTGAAAGAGTGAGCATTTGGTGAATACACAGTTTTCTTAGTTTTTATGGCTGAAGTATTTGCTGACTCACTGCAGTATCATTCTTTGCATTCAATTCACTGTAAAACTCAAGAGGCAGCAAAATTACAAACTGGCCAGAGTTTTTTTCTGAGAACAGATAAGATGCATTCTTTCCAGCTAAAAGCTTTTGTTCATACTGTGCAATGGAAGGCCACACTCACAGTCCAAAGAACCCCTAAGTTTCCAAGCAGAGCCTTAGTCTTTGCTATCTCCAGGCAGATTGATTTTGGTGCTGAATCATTCATTACCCAAGAGCTTCCCTCACTCTCTCTGCTGCCTTCACTCAGGTTTTCAGGTGTAATTTAGGTGGACAGGACTCACAACACCAGGAGCATAGCCTGAGTTTTCAGTCAGACACTGAGGGTAACTCTCTGGAAAATGATCAAGCACTCCTTTTATACAAAATGAAGAGCTGGTATTTTACCCTCAAATATTGACACTGACCTCTCACCTCTTGTTGTTGTGGCATCTCAGGGTAGAATATGGGTGCAAATGCCACAGACTGGTAATTAGTATGATTGAGTACCTATCATTAGTCATACTGCATCTTAGGCTTTTAAAGGGGGGGGGAGTACATAGAAAAGAGTTTATTACTTTGTTGTCTGTATTGTTAGTTTGACTTCAGCATCCAAAGAGCTGTTTAGGCAAGTTGCCTTCTTTGTGAAAGGTTAGACTTCCTATGTAGTATGTTTATCAAAACTCCTTGGAGCCTCACAGTAACCATGATATATTTATTTGGCACTTTACAGTGATGCATTTATTGTCATTATTATTCTGTCATACATTTGGAAACTTAGAGTACATATCTCTACATTGTATTTCAACTGAAATATAAAAACACAGTGAGATTTCCTTGTCATGCCTCTTATTTCAAATGATTTATTCCATACACACAAAGAAAAGGGTAGATCATCTCTGACTTACACTGACCCAGTTCTCCACTTTTTCTTGCCTCCTGCACACCAATATCAGTAGAGTTACAGTGATATAAACCAGAGGAATACAGTCAAAAATCAGATCCTTCCTACACCAAATCACTTTCCACATCTGTTTCCTATTTGTCTTATAATGACACATGAGATTATCTTGGGAGTATATTCTGCTTTAACTGTCATGCCACTGACTTTATAGCCTTATCAAATATCCATTGGTGTGCAGGTTGAGCAATTATCTACTAAGAAGAAATCCCAAGAAAACATAGATTAAAAATAACATTTTTAGATAATGACTTGTAGCATTAGTGCCATTTTCTATTATTGAAGTTGTGGTCTAACATTCTCCTCAATTTACTGCTTCTATTTATTGTGCAAGATTTAGATATGGACCCTACAGCAGAATTTCAAAACCAGTTTTCATTATTTATTCATTTTTGTTAGAAGGAGCAAAGTCAGAAAATTGGAGAGAAACAAGAAATGTGTCTGGACTATTAAGAAATAGAAAGAAAGACAAAGGGAGAGAAAGAAATTCAATATTGTGCAAGATATTATGGATACAGGATGACTGTATAAATAAAATCAGTCAGGCTACATCTACAAGAACATGCCTTAGGAGGCTTCAATAAGAGGGCAATGGAAGTTGCCAAGAAACATCATATAGTTTCCTTTTCTGATGATTCTCACAACTTGGCAAGACAAAATCAAAACTGACCATTCCCCAACAGTCTTTCTGTTGACCAGAATCCTCCTGGACCTAACAATACCTAGATAGCCTGTTGAGCCAGGAGCTCCATGGATCTGTGTTTGGAAAGGGAAGATGATAATCAGAAATGAGGAATTTCTTAGTCTATGGAAGTCTATGTAGGGAGATGCATGAAACAGTAAGTCACTCAATACTCAGGAAAAGCAGAATTTAGCACTGTATTATGTGCTAATCCACACTTGCAGAATATTTTAGGAAAGTAGTCAGTGAAAAAAATAGGTTCTTCAGTTGCTATTACTCACATATATTCCCAGTGGAAGCAAAAAGATTTCGATGAAACCGTGTAAATTATATATGAAGTAGAATAGATGAGACACAAGCTGTGCATGTGTATTTGTGCTTTTGACTAGCCTTCAGCACAATACTGATTAGAAGGTGGGCAGTGTTGCCAGATCCTCACCTAGTGTAATTTGACTTCCCCGAAGCCACAAACCTCAGTTTGAATCATATATATTGCGCTCTGTTTAGTACGACTTATTTTCAGTGTCCTTTCATCAAATAATGTTACTTTTTCTTGTTGTTTTTTTTTCCCCACTCCACAGGACAATATTTTTAGAATGGAAGATTCACATTTTGAAAATGGCCGAGGGAAAAGCCCTTATGATCCTAAACTGCTGACAGCTTCTCTTCTAGTAGGTAGGTGCCACAATACAGGTTCAATGAGATGTGCATTCACGGGGTAAACAGTTGCCAGTTTTCTCCCTTTGTCTCCTTGCAGCACCTATGATAGGGCGTTGTTTCGTGCAATTTCTACCCTAAAGGCATTCTGGTTTCACTTTTAATACAGTTGACCTAGGTATTTTGAGAAACAGGGGGTGTGTAAATCAAGATTCAGCTCTCACAACAGCTACTTTATACCTGTATAAGGCCTTGATTCCACAAAGTGTTTTTCATCCTTAGAGCTAGGTGACTCTGGAGGTGTTTTAATTGCCCAGTTAACGGACTGGCCACACTGATGGTGACACTGACACAGCTGAAAGCAAAGTGAGAGCAGGAATAAGTGATTTCTTATATCAGTTTTGCTGCCAAGGAAGGCTTGTCACCCAACTGTACCTGAACATGAGCTGCCACAGGTCTAGGCCTTAAGATGATGTTTCAGCTGAAGAGATCTATCTGACCATGCATACAATTCAACTCCTGGCCAGAACAGAGGGATTTCAATAAATTAGGTATTTCTGAATTAGTAATACTTCATTTCCTGGCATATGTAAGTATAGAGCACCTGAACTGTGTTAATCTAATTGAACTAATCCAATTCATCGAATTTATCTAATTGATTTAACTTCTCTAATGGAATTAATTGTATTTATTGTTCTTCTTTAAGAAGGAAGAAAAAGGCAAAAAGATGTTTTGTGAAACGAAATTAAGAGTGAAGCAAATAGATTCTTCTTTCTGTAACAGCTCTCAGGTGTAGCCACTTTATCCTTAATGTGTAAATGTCTGACAGTTTATTACAACTTAAAGCCCAATAGAGCAACAGTAGTTTCAGAATACTGCAGAATCTCTTATCCCAGAAATCTCTGGGAAATGACAATCAGACACATTAGTTTCTCCAACAGTTTGTCGTTATTACTTGTCTCTGGCCATGCCTACCATCTACCCTTATTGTATTTACAGTACGTTTTAAAACTAAGCTGTTCAAAATAGACAGCAACAAAAATTTAGTCCTAAGTGTACCTTATTTCCTGATCTTCAAAGCCCCTGATGATCACAGGTGATGAGCTACCCTGGAGACACGCACTTTTTAACAAGAAAAACAGGAAAGACATCCACATCTTGCTCCAACTTGTACCCTGTACAAACAGAAAGGGGAAAAAAAAGTGTGTGTAAAAGGCCAGCGTATAAATTAGTGCCTGGAGCAACACGAATTTGTGGCAGAGCTACTCTCAAGGAAATAGCTCTACTATTTACTTTAATATACAATAAAGAAAGAGAATGATGACAAGCCAGTATTACATGGTATACCCGGTATGCAACTGCACAAAGTCAACAGCGTCTAGCTTTTCACATTCCTTTTTTTTTTTTTCACTCAGTCCAGCACAAATATGATTATCTTATTTCCCTTGGCTTATATTTCATGTCTTTAAAACATCTTTGCTTTCTTGAGCCCACTTCCTATCACTAAAATTTTCAGTCCCTGTATTTTTCCTCCTAATAAACGGTAGACTGAGTATGATATTTTGTTTTGAATCAGGCTTCAGTTAGAGCCATGGGTATATAAAAAATGGCACAAATTCAACATTCAAAGCCAGTGACTAATTTCTATTTCAGTGACTTATACAAAACTCAGGGTGAAGCTAAAATTAACGTTCCCACATCCTGAATATGAACATCCTTTCTTCTCTGCCTCCTCATATCTGCCTCACAATCATATTGTGTTACTGAGTGTGGTGTTGCAATTACTTCAGTCCTTTACTGCAGAGATTCCCTTGTTTTCTGAGAAAGCGTACACTAGATTCACCCCTAGTTCACGATGACTTACTCTTATCTTTGCCAAAAAGCATAAATTTTATGGTGGAATCATGACCCAAGGCAAAATAATTTCCTCCCCCCCTCAAATCAGTGAGGAATCAAGAGTAAACTGTCCAAATGATGCATTGGGAGTTTTGGCTAGCTGCTCTCTTAAGAAGGTAGCACTGGAGTGAAATAGTGAATAGAGCCATGGAAGTCAGAGGAGCCTTTCGGCCCCAAATGCCTCACACCAAGAAGAACATGGATGAAGTTCTTCTTCCCTTCTCCTGAGCTGAATGACAACTCAGCTACTGCTGGCCCCTTATGTGCCAGAAGTATCTGTCCTCACAAGCAACCATGGCATTTTAGGCCCAAGAGGACAGCTGTGTAAAACAATTACTCAGCAGCCATTATAATGCAATGCTATAATTAGTAACACAGAGTAACTATCAGGAAGATAGAAGATGACTAAGAAGTGAAAGTAATTTATATGGTTAAATACAGAGGGAAAAATAACCTCTGTTCTTCATCAGAAACACTAAACAGATATTTTGCAAAGCATGGAAGAATAGTACATTCTTGAGTCAATAACTAGAAGGTAAATCTTAGGTAAGTGAAATGTAATTACCCAAGCTGGAAATTGGGCAAAACACTAAGGTTAATTTGAAAAAAGTACCTTTAATAGCCATTAGTGCTCAGGATTCCTATTTTATATTTCAGCTGACACAAACTCTTATAAGTGTAAAAAGGATCTTCAGTATTCCCTCTTTCCTGAAAGAAAAAAAGGAAAAAAAAAGATTAGAAAAAACCCCCACACAACAAAACCAAAACATACTGTTCATCATTATTAAATTGTTCCAATATTTTTCAAGTATACATTCCTTGTTCCTTCCATCCACCTGCAAAACATTTTTCATTGTTTTTTTAAGAGTTCTTCATTAAAGGTAGTTATTGCTTCTCTACTCTAAAGTAAATGCCAGCTGGGAACATGATATAACTAGTTTCTAGTAATATAAGACATTATTCAGCCATTCCCATCTATGTGCTGCTAACTAAACAATCTCCCATTTGAGCAGGCTAATCCATGGAAATGTAGAGACTAAGCAGTCCCTGGGCATCACTAGTGTGTGTTCAGGGCAGGAGGAAAATGAGAAGCAGAATGGTTTTCAATGAATGTAATCACAGGAGAAAATGTCACTGAATTTATTAGTCTAAAGCAATTGTATTGGGACAGGTGAAAAAAACCCTCAGAGATGGAGACAACGTTATCCAGTTATCAGTCAGTTGCTTTTTGGGTAATGACACTATGGGTCTTTCAGAATCTCTTCCTGTGTGTCACTGTTTTGTTGGGTTTTTTAATTTGTTACACATTATTATTTAAAACAAAAAAATCAGTTTAGAAGCTTAAATACTCCCAAATATGTATCAATCTGTTCTGAAATAACGGTGGCTTCTTACTAAGGAAGTACTTTGCTCTCCTATTTATTAGAATTTGGCTACTAATTACATAGGAGTTTCAGGATTTCAAAGTTACTCTACTTTTTAGGAAGTTTTAGTTGCTGCCTCTAAAAGGAGTGAAGTCAAACCACTGCTATGTATGTCTGAAAATCTTAACTTTAGTGAATAATTCTACTAATCAAGGATAGCAGATTTCATTTGGGAACTTTTCTACCAGTGAGACTAATCAGGACATTCAAAGCTTGGTTTTCTCTATAGTTATCATCTGTTCAACTTTCTTATTTCTTACAAAAATGAAGCTTATACTTCTGTACTCTACATTCTTCTTTAAAAGTTGAATAGAAACAATTAATCAAATAAATATATACTGCTTGGTTTTTAACATCTTTGTATCTAATGAACTTGGGGAGGTGTTAGCAGTTCCATGCTGCTCATGTACAGTATATGGGAAAATGGTACTAGTTTCCTTCAGATTCTTCCCCCTTTGGAACATGCTGAAGGCTATTATTGGCAAAGCTTTTACTCTATCACCACTCATGAAAAAGTATTAGCCACAAGAGCCTAGTAGCATGAAGAATTCTCAGGTTGAACTCAGTGAAACCTGGAAGATATGTTACTTTCAGTGGTGTTTATATATTGAGTTAGAAGCTGAGGTGCCAAAACCCCTTACAATCCTAAATACTGCAGATATATAATTTTAATGAGCTTTTGAGCTATATTTGTTGTAGTTTCAAGAATGTAGTATTAAATATAGAATTTTATTCTTTCTTGATTGACCTTTAGATCTGTTGATAACTAGGAAGCAAAACAGGGCTTGTTGGTTTTTTCTTTCCCTCTTTGATTTATATTGATTTATCAGAACTCACTAGGGACTGAAAGACAAGAAAATGAAGGTAAGGTTAAAGGAAGGTTAAGCATAGCATCAAAGCCCTTTTCATGAGCAAATGGTTTTAGGTTCTTTAAAATCTCAGCTGCATACCCTGTACATAATAATCACTATAATTACGTGATTGTCTCCCTTTAAAAAAAATGTTGAAAATGACATATAGGAATGATAAATTGTTAATTAATGATATGCTCTTCTGTTTCACTTCTGATTACACCTCCTGCTGGGCACCACTGGTCTAGTTGCTTCTAATCTCTGCTGTGAATTCATTCAATTCCACGCCTTTCTGCTATCATGTTTTCACCCTTCCTGACTTTCATGACTACCATGTGGTTCAAAGCCACTGTAGGTTCAATTGATAATTTCATGGTATCAGTGTTCTGGGGAAAAGATGTCAGTGATATGCAATAGGCATGCTTGGATCTGGTTGTCGCACCATGGAAATACCTAAAATTGCCATGAAAATTATAAACCTGTTCCTAAAGGGTCTTTTAGAATTAGGATATGGTAGAATTCATCATGACCATGAAAAATTTATTATCTTAGCTTAAAGAAAGAGTAATTTTATCTTTGGACTTGTATTTTTTCACAGGAGACCCATTTAAGATGGGTAGTTTGAAGAAAGTAGTTGGAAGGAATAATACTTTTTAATTCCATATTTAAAGTGTAGGGTAGAGTATCTTCTTTCACATACATGTGTAAAAGGACACAATTCTAAAAAGTGTACCTCTATCATTTTGAATTCAGAGTAATTTCATGGACAAACTCTACATTAATATCAGAAAGATATGTTGTGCTTTGATCCTTGGATGATTTCTGTGGGTCTGATAATTCTGCACTTACATTCTCTCTTCAGCTATTTAGCTTGACCTGGTCCTTTGAATTCAGATTGTCTCTCTGTCTCCTCCATGATACTTCTAGCTGGCTGAGAAGGGGCACATGGGCTCTCTAATATTATGAGTTTCATCTCCAGCTAGGCAATGTACATGCCATTTATGGGCTGATGTATCCCAGGTCAACTTTTAACTCATTTGTTCACTGTGATATGCATGAAGTCAAGGTAGCAAGGACTGATCTCATTTTTTCTCTCCCTTAGCTGTTGTCCTTTACCCATACTACTGTTACAAAGATGGCTGAAGGAGAAAGACATGTTCTGTCTTTCCTATACTGTATTCTGAGGATCAGCTTTCTCAGGAAAATAAAAACAACAAACAAACAAAACCACAAAAAAGTCCTCAAACCCACAAAAACCCAACAACCAAAAATGAAAAACAAACGAACAAAAACCCAACCCAAACAAAAACACACACACAAAAAACCCCAACCAGTAAAAAGAACATTAATAGACATTATCTATATGAAAATTTGAAGAGTCTGGAGGACTTTCTGAACCAAAAATGAATGAGCTGGATATTCTCTAATTCCCAACACTTTTACAGTTTCAGTTTTTGAGGGCTGCATACTACTGCCTGCAGAGATAGGTGTGCAAGCTGTCACTGTTCTAGCCTAGGCATGCAAGCATGTTTTCCAAAAGTGGCTGCACTAACAGTCAGGAGGTAGAGCTCATGTGAGAGAGGTTACAGTGAGAAAGTGCATCTAATATATTTTCAATGACAGTAGATTGCATGTGGCTTATTGCTTTGTCATTTTCTCATTATCCCTATTAGTGTAATATAAACATGGGACTGACAGCTTTTTCTGACTTACCATGACTGGAAAATTGAGAAACGTTGCTGACAGTTATGTCCTTCAACAGATGGAGAACTGTACTCTGGCACAGCAGCAGACTTCATGGGCAGGGACTTTGCCATTTTCCGAACTCTGGGACATCATCATCCAATCAGAACAGAGCAGCATGACTCCCGATGGCTAAATGGTATGTAAAATGTGCATTTATCCAGTTATGTTCATCTAGCCATTAAAGACTTGCACAGAGCTTCATTCCAGCAACATCTGTGACATATACACCCCTCATTTACTTAGAGCAGAATTTTGTCTTAAACCAGTTAAGCTAATCAAAAGTGATTTATAAAGAAGCATTTTTGTTTTAATTGCATTGAGATTTGTGGAGTGTGATTAAATTTAAAACACATACAGACACTCTGGCTAATGCAGTCATGCCACAGGAGCAGATTACTGTAGGGTGCAAGTTGGACAGAAGCTCAAGGCTTGTGGATGCATCAGACACACGTTAACACAAAGTAGCTCCAGAGCCTTGGGCAGGACTGTGCCTTGAACAGGCTTTAGTTTTTGACTAGATTGAAAGGAATGTGATGCTAACTGCCAAAGCCCAGCAGAAAGTGAATCAGCAGAGCTCCCTGAGCACTGGAAAAAGTGAAAGGGGTCCTGGGCATTTCAAATTACTGGGTTTCAAAATATTCAATAGTTTAGCAAGGCACAATAGCTCACATTATTTTATGGATATTACTAATCTGGCCTGTAGTTGTTTTTTTGCATGTATGGGGAGAGAAGGATGGTTTCAGAGAAAATCTGGTTTTTGGCTTCGTGTACCAAAATACTTAAAATGCATCTGAGCACTCTATCCAAGTTCTACTGAAGTCAAAGTTCCAATAGCTTAAATTGAATTACACTTGGCTTTAGCTATACAAGGATATGAGCATTTTGGAAATGAGAAGTCATTATCTGAAAAAAGCTGACGTTTGAGTGAGCCAGTAGTACTAACTGTAGTTGCTGCATGTTAATTTGTATTTTAATTTTTGAAGAGCTAACTAGCCACTTTTGCTGTATATGCTGCTTGCATCTGCACTTCTGGTTTGAAATTCACAAAGTATTTTGTTCTTTATATGTTTTTCACTCCTAGCCACCTTATTTATGTCTGTGCTGAGGTCCAGGTTTTCTTATGTGGTTTTGCAATTTAGTGCTAACTGTTCACACAAATTATTAATGTGTGAGAGCAGAGTATGTTTTAAAAACACAGTTTCTTATTAACTACAGTCAGGAAATTCTAGTATCATACTGGTTATCATATTAGCTGTATATACAATCCATAGCAAAACCAATCCCTGATGCATGATTAAAACCACAAAGTGCTATTGCAGGTTGAGCCTGTGCTTGACATATGCCTTGAATATATGTTAGATAAATGTGTATATAATGAGTTATACAAATCTGTATTTTAGTATGACTAGTTCTATAAATCTGATTAAAGAATCCTGTTAAATTTAGATTTGCCATAGTCATGTGGACTACTATGAGAACAGAGTCAGGTCTACCACATTTCAGTTCTATAATCCATGCTTGCCCAGTAACCCAGAAATATTGCTCATTGGGTTGTTTTACTATAATAATAGACAAGATTTCTGGACTTCAAGAGAGAGTGAAGTACAAAGGTTATAGACATACTCATCTATCTTGGTACCTGGTAGAGTTGTATTAAAGATAACACAACATCCTCTTTCATTATGATGGCTAT
The DNA here is from genome assembly GCA_013396975.1 of Bucco capensis. Taxonomy (NCBI): domain Eukaryota; kingdom Metazoa; phylum Chordata; class Aves; order Piciformes; family Bucconidae; genus Bucco; species Bucco capensis. Next base: position 377,239 of record VWZO01019107.1, on the reverse strand, counting down.
GATGACATAAAGTCCAATCATGCAAGCAAAATCTGCTTTTGTGTGGTAGATCTGCACAATGACAGCTGAGTCAGGAGGATTTATGCAGTGGGAAAGTACAGCCATTGTCCACAGCTCCTGTACTTCATTGCTGAAAATATGTCAATCCTTTGTGGATTCAGTTATCAGTCTTTCAGCACCAAATGTGAGAACTGCTTTTCCCAAATTAGCGCTAAGGTTACATCTGACAAGGTGCAGAAACCACAACTGCTTTGTGCTCAAGATGGGAAGGAGAAGACACATGAATTGCTGCTGAATCTTAAGCTCTGTAGAATTGTTGTTCAAAATAAGCATAAAAGTAGAAAGGCAGTATTTATCATAGAACAGGGTGAAGATGATTTTCAACTCATAAGTGTAGTTCTTACACTATATTCCTGTATCAAATGTTTAAAGTTAAGTTAAAAAAGGTGAGAATCAAACTGAGGCCTTTAGAAATGATTCTCATAACTGTCTATAATTTAATAGAGAATGATCCTTAAGTACATTTTTGAAATCTATGTCTCCACTGCAACTTAATAAGTTTACCTTCCTAATATGGAAAGCTTGGCTTAAAACCTTGACTACAGCGTTTCTATTAAAGGCTCTAAGATTTTACAGCCTTTCCACACAGTACCAGCATCTAACAGGGAAACCCAAAAAAAATATTATTTGTAGGATATGAACTCTGCAGGCTTGCCAGTACTTTGATTATTTTGGGGGGGTCGTTTATCTCCTTAAAATATTGTTATAAAAGAAGCTTTGTGTTTGCACGTATTTAAAGTGGGTGTATTTTAATGAACAAGCTCTTATTGAAGGATGAGGTGTACTCTGCTTTCTTAAAGATCTGTATAAACTAGTTTTAAACCTTAAGTTTGCAGATTTTTATGCATTTTCCAGTAATGGAGTGCTATATAGTGGTGGGTTTGCTTTTCTGGTTGCTTTTCAGTGTGCTTAGCCTCGCTATTCTAATGGACACATACTGAAAGCTGGATAAGATCAGCAGTTCTGATCAAACTTAAAAGAGAAATCCTCATCCTCATGGAGTTTAATAGTTAAGCAGTGAGACATCAGTTGTAAGTCCTTCCTAATGTTTACTTCATTCAGAGCAAGAACTTGAAACTGCTTTTTCCATACTAAGCTAAGAGCTGACAGGGTGCAGAAAACACAGCTGTTTGGTACCAAAAATGGAAAGCAGAAGACAGTTGCAGATGAAGAGCTTGCAAACTTTTCCCAGAATTTAAAAGCCATCCTGAACAGGAGTAAAAGTAGGACAACACTGCACAGAGCAATTAAGTTTTTTTCATTTAAGTATGAGCACAGAGTTCCTACAGAGATCACAGAGTCACTTTTTGGAGATGCCCCACCTCTGTAAGAAGTTAAGTGTTGCTGGGAAGAGGGCTTTGAACTGTACCCAGCCCAAGGGAAGGTGCTGAACAGCAGCTCTTAAAGACTTTTAAAGTCTTTTAAAGATATTAACCACTCACAGGCTTCTAAAGACATTTCATTTTGTATAAATAATTAAACAGTCACCAAGCCAAATAAAGCAAGGGAGAGTGATTCTATAGCTGTGTAGTTGGAGCATTCATCTAGAAGGGTAGGGATCAGTCACTGTTACAGTGTGTGTTTAATTATTGATACAGTGTTGGCCAGATGTGACATTGAGGCATTTGCAAAAACACAGTAAAATAAGTTGGTACTCAGGGAAGTCATCCTGCATACAAAAAGCTGCAGTTCAGTGCCCTGGACTGAATCATGTACTTTGTTATAAGGCATGTATGTGCTCTCTCTCCTGCATGGAGTTTCTCTGCACAAAAAGCTTTGACAGTCTTAGCTGGTCCCATTGGGGGTCAAGAATAGTTTTGACCTCTCAGAAAAAAAAAATATATTCCTGAAATTGAAAAAACATATCCTGTACAGCATTACTATAACAAGCAATGGCCTTGATGTTACATGTGTCTTACAGTGTCTTGCTCATAGGCAAAACCCATGTTTTCCTTTAAATGTGCCACTTGCTCTTCCAGTTCAGAGCCATCAGAAGTAGTGTTATNTCAGAGCAAGAACTTGAAACTGCTTTTTCCATACTAAGCTAAGAGCTGACAGGGTGCAGAAAACACAGCTGTTTGGTACCAAAAATGGAAAGCAGAAGACAGTTGCAGATGAAGAGCTTGCAAACTTTTCCCAGAATTTAAAAGCCATCCTGAACAGGAGTAAAAGTAGGACAACACTGCACAGAGCAATTAAGTTTTTTTCATTTAAGTATGAGCACAGAGTTCCTACAGAGATCACAGAGTCACTTTTTGGAGATGCCCCACCTCTGTAAGAAGTTAAGTGTTGCTGGGAAGAGGGCTTTGAACTGTACCCAGCCCAAGGGAAGGTGCTGAACAGCAGCTCTTAAAGACTTTTAAAGTCTTTTAAAGATATTAACCACTCACAGGCTTCTAAAGACATTTCATTTTGTATAAATAATTAAACAGTCACCAAGCCAAATAAAGCAAGGGAGAGTGATTCTATAGCTGTGTAGTTGGAGCATTCATCTAGAAGGGTAGGGATCAGTCACTGTTACAGTGTGTGTTTAATTATTGATACAGTGTTGGCCAGATGTGACATTGAGGCATTTGCAAAAACACAGTAAAATAAGTTGGTACTCAGGGAAGTCATCCTGCATACAAAAAGCTGCAGTTCAGTGCCCTGGACTGAATCATGTACTTTGTTATAAGGCATGTATGTGCTCTCTCTCCTGCATGGAGTTTCTCTGCACAAAAAGCTTTGACAGTCTTAGCTGGTCCCATTGGGGGTCAAGAATAGTTTTGACCTCTCAGAAAAAAAAAATATATTCCTGAAATTGAAAAAACATATCCTGTACAGCATTACTATAACAAGCAATGGCCTTGATGTTACATGTGTCTTACAGTGTCTTGCTCATAGGCAAAACCCATGTTCTCCACTCGCTCTTCCAGTTCAGAGCCATCAGAAGTAGTGTTATTTCAAGAAAGCATAGACCAGGTCCTGCTCCAGGAAAAAAACCCAAAAAACAACAACAAAAACCAACAGTAGGAGGCCTGAGCAGGTCAAAGCAGCTTACCCTGTACTCTGGAGTACCCTGCACACCCTCCTGGTAGCAGTCAGGCAAGGGCTGAGGGCATGGCTGGAGGCAAGAAGGCAGAAATGGCCTGTGCAGCCTACCAAAACAAATGCTAAGCAGTGCAAAAGCAAGGTACTGAAGGCAGTTTTCAAATTGAAGATTAAGGAAATGGAAGCAAAGCTTGGAGCAAATCTCATCTTCTCTGACTGGAACACAGGAGATCTGGCCTGAAATCGTTAACATTTTGTAAAATGAATAATCATAAACATTTATTTTAAAAGCAAAACAGAGCTAGGCTGCAGAAGATTTGAAAGGAAATGAAATCACAAAAGCTGCATTAGGATAGTATTATGAATCTGGTTTGCACCCCAGAAAAGTCAGGGAATACTGGCCTTACCCACCCTCTTTACTAGACAGTTAAGAGAGACTGTCAGTCTGGGTATCCAGCCTTGGCTTGGAATTTCCTTGCTTTTTATGCGTTTAAACTCTCTCTCTAATATTATTTTAGCATACGTTCCATGGCTTTATTTTTAAAATGGGGTAGTAGCTGTGCTCTAGTCCCCTGGGTTTATTGTCCTTGGTAATCTTTACTTTATGGTTACATAAACAGCTGAGAGTTATAGAAGCTGAGTGACTGTTCAATAAAAAAGAAAATGCCCTCTTAAATTTCATAGTCTCCAAAGCAGGAAACATGGACTTGATACTCTCCTGGCATTCATGCAGAGCTTTAGGCATCACTTTACATTGTTTCTTCTTGTGGCAGTTTGTAGGATGTCTCAGCACTGGCAACGTGGCACACATAATTTTTATATATATATATATATATATATATATGTATTGAACAGCTGAGGAATGTACAGCAAAAACAAAGATGAGATTGCAGATAGTTTACAGGATTTACACCTCTCTAATAAAATCTATTAAATTAAGAACAACCAAATCAAAACAAAAAAGAACACACACCAAACAAACAAAACCAACTCCAAACAAAAAACAAAACCAAAATGAGACAAAAAAAAAGGGGATGAACTTCATTTGAATGTAGTTAGTCTTCAAATTTGAACTTTTAAACCATGGAGGGAATGAAATAAGAAAAATGCTGCCCCATAGAAGTTGTTAGTGAGGAGGCCTAGCTGGTTTTAAGAGGAACTTGGATGACATTTTATGTGTTGTCATATAGCACACCTGCCTGACATCACAAGGGTCTGCACCGAGTAGATGAAGACATAGTTTCTTCCAGCTCTGGATCCCCATAAGTTTACAAGGGCATATTTAAACAACCTTACCAGTGACAAGAGGGAAGGTATTTTTTCTTGTGTGTGGGACTGTTTGTTGTTGTCGTTTTGGTGGTTATTTCCCCTGTAAGGATCTCTTGCATTTAAAGTATGTATTTCTATATTTGAACTGAATTAGTCACCTGATACCTCCTATCATGTAGGCTGCAATGTGGACCAAGTCCTGCACTTTCCCACCACTGTTTGTACAGGCATCAGCAACTCCAACCCTTGCAGAAACAAAACATGTCCATATATGCAAGTCTCATTTCTCACTCAGTACACCCTCCCACCCCCATTCCCATTATCTTCATTGCTAAGAATAGTAATAAATAATTTCACAGTGATAAATTCCATGTGTGACAAATGCTAATGTCACCTAACACAGTGCTAGGAAGCACTCAGAAACTATGGTGACGGTGGCATAATAATGTGAACAGAATGACATACAAACTCAATTTACAGGGTTTTTTCTCCCTTAAGTCTGTAGATCCAAATTTGTAAGATTGAATATGAATTGTAAATTGTTTTCTCATTGGAACCTAACAAGTATTTTCTTTATACTTTTTTATTACAACCCATTCTTTTTGTTGTGGAAGGATTGTAGAATTTCTGAAATGACATAATAATCACAACCTAGGAAGCTGTAGATCCAGATGAACACTGGATGGGAACATATGCACGTTTATACAAAGTAAGAGAAGCATTTGATTCAGAAATCAATAGAAAATACACTTTAAAGTTCCTCTGGATGTGAGGAAGTTCATAAAGATCAGGCAACTAGAAAAATTATAATCTCCCATCCAGTAGCCTAAATGAAATTATTTTAAATCCTTTTGGGAAATAGATCTTTTTCTCATACTCTCTCCCTCCACCCCCCACCCCACCCCACCCTGACTAAGATTAGGTCGTTTTCTTCTCTAAATTTCAGTGCTATAGATGAGACTTCGTTGTGTTTAGATACGAAAAATCAGTAAAAGGAGCCAAAGGATAAGTTTTGAGGCTGGAGTGGAAAAAGCAGGTAGGAAAGATAAAGTAGAAGAGGACATTCCCCTGGTTTGACCACACATATTGAAGACTTCCTGACTCTCTGCAGAATACGACCCAGGGCAAAAAGACTTGTATCAGTAAACAAATTGGTCTGAGCTACAGCCACAATGTGCTTGGGGAAGTTAAGATACAAATTAGTCCAGGAACACTGGGATATGTGTGCATTACATGGTTAACTGTGGGCTCATTTATGAGTTTTAGCTTGGTCAGCCTTATTATCTACACCAAAAAACAATAGCTGGGAGTGTAGATTAGATGCCCTGCTTGGTTGCAATTCATACTTTGACTCTCTTTAAAGAGCAGATAAGAAAAAAGTAATGGAGGAGCTCAGAGCATATTGTGCATTGTTTCCATTGGAGACCACAGAAATTTGTTGTCTGTAGTATATTTTTAGGGAAGTTGATAGCTCTCAAAACAAGCACTGTTGGACATGACCCTAGTCCCAAACAGATCAGTGCATAAGCATTCCCTAAACAGAGTTTTGGAAGTGATTGCCAGCTTGGACATCTATGTTCAGTCATGTACACTGAAATGATCTATGGTGATGTGCCTTAGAATTGCTAAATTTTAGGAGGTTTATGTTAGAGATGAATACACTATTGTGTCAATGACCCAGTAAATCCTGGTGTGCCTCCTGTTGGGGTGAGACCTGAGAGTGTAGCCCTTCCCATCACCTATGCTCTGACTTTTCTGTGGAGAAAATTGGACAAATAAACCAGAAAAAGCTCTGGATAGATGTTATATGTGGATAAATCAGTGCACCTGGCTGTGCAGGGCAAATCGAGCTTGGGTGTTCAGAATTAAATTTGATGACCCAAGTGAGTTGCTTTTTATAGACATAGCTTTAGATAAACAAATCTGAGTCTCATCCTCCAGCAGTAGGAGCTGTCTAAAAACTGAGGTGCATGAGTACAGTGCAGGAGTCACATCTCCAGCTCTGTACTCCTCTCAAACTGGATAATAAACATCAGCAATTGTCTGATTACCAGTAGTGCCAGTGCACTTCTTTCAGTTAATATATAATTAAAAGGACCATAGCTGTGTATATGTATAAATATAAACATACTACTCATATGCATCAGTACGTAGGAAGCCTCCCCTCTTGCCCTGGAGGTGAATTTCAATAGGAAAAAAAAGGTACTTTGTCCAGGACAGGTGTAATGTTCAGGTTCTAAGACTGCACTTTGCTTTGCTTTTGGTGTAGGTCCCACTTCAAGTTACATGGTGTGGGTTTCTTTGTAATTATGATTTTTATAAAGATCTAAATCAGCTTAAGGAAACGGAAGGTTCCAATTAGGTGGTAGGATGCCAAAGACAAAGCCTGTGTGTTATAGGCCTTGCAAATTCAAGTGAGTTTCCCATGGTCTCTGAGCTCTCTATGAGGACTCATCCCAGCTCCAATGCTTGGAAAACAGTGACTTTAGCTACCAAACTATGCCTCCTTTCCTGCTCACAAAAGTAACTAACCACTTTTTCAAGAAAAGTTAAGCACAAATTTTCTTGTAAGGAATCACACAGCAGAATACTAATTGATTTAAACAAAGCTGGAATGGGTCTGTTACAGCCCCCTTCATTGGGATATGACATACATCTGAATCTTTTTTCTGTGTTCTTGTGTTGGGCTTTCTTTCTCTTCTGCTCTAGCCATCAATTTAATGAGTGTTGACCCTGTCAATACCAATTTCCTCTTCTCAGGCCACCACGTTCAGAGTTTGGTGGGCATTCAATAGAGATTTACTGTTGACTGGGTAATTTGAGTTCATGTGTGTGGTGAAAAATTAGTGAGGAGAATTACCTAGAAAAGTGGATGCCATGACAATGCATGTCACCATGGTGTGACCAGCTCTGCTGACATAGGTTTCAAAAGCTCTCCCCCTGTGAAAATGGGGCCTGTTTGCAAATTAATTAGTTTCTGGCAGCAGCTTGATTGTTGACCCAAAGTTTGTAGAGTGGAAAAACAATCAGATTAGTGTGTTCAGTATAAAGGCTCAGCGCGGCACTAAAGTGCAGTTTGCCAAACTGTTGAAGCCATGAATAGAGTGAAACAAATTCTTTTTTGAGAAGCCAAGGCAAAGGTTAAGTGTGATGTGACTAGAGCATGCTGGCCGCGAGGCGCTGGGGGACAATCAGAGGTTTCAGCCACACAAAAATAGAAAGTGCTGATCCAGTTGCATTGAATTTAATGAAATTCACAGCTTCAGATGCAAAAATGTTTGGCAATGTTTTAGGCTGTGTTAAAGGGAGAAATAAGATGGCTTTGTTTTAAGAAGATTTCTTTGTACAGCCATGTGGGACATTGAGCCTCTGAAGGGTATTAGAGACACTTCCTGAACCTGCACGCTGTTTCTAAGCACCTGCAGACTTTGAGGTTTGTATCAGTTCCTCCCCACCACACACTAACTCCCTTTATCTCTGATGATTCAGTCCAAGATTCCCATTCATCACCTCCAAAATTTGGGCAGGTTTCTTCTTTTACTTGGTGCTGGTGCCAACACCAGCAAACACTGGCAAACTTACTAGAAATCAACCCTTGCAAACAGACTAGCTAAAACTTGTTATTCAGGTACTGAGACAAAAGCCAGATACAAAAAAATAACACAGGTCAGATCTTTAGCTGATAATCAATGAGAATATCTCCAGCATAGTCAAGAAAGGTCTACTGATTCTACTCACTGCAGTGCTCAGCTCACTTCATTAATATACTTCATGTGGCTGTTTTTAGCATAAATCTGCCCTTCAACATCCATTTATGGCATTCACTGTTATTTATGCCCTTACAATATTTCCTTTACATCAAGCAACCTCTGCACAATTTTTTAATTATCATTTTCCCAGTCTGACAAATAGAAAAAAGGAAAATGCCAACAAATGTGGAGGAGAGTGGGTTCATGGGCAGGTGATATAGTATACTCTTGAGACAGTGTCTTGGCCCTGTTGGCCTGTATCAGAGCACCTGACACAACCAAGGGAATAGGTGAGAAGATGAAGGACTCCACCAGCACTTAGCCACCACCCCACCAAGTAACTGAGTCGCCCGGCACACCCAGCAGATTTAATGAAGTGAGAATATAGCCCTTTAGTTGTTTCTTACCTCTTTCCCCCATTCTGTAAACTTACAACTGTTAGTCTGCAACCTATACAAACTTTGTGATTTGTTCTTGGTAATGGGGCTGAACCTTACCCTCTTTACACTAACATTCCTGAACCGTGAATTGCTTGTCCCAAAAGGCATTCAGTGTTGCTTGCAATTAACACAACTGATTGCTCAAAGCCGGCACCTGATGTGGCACATAGCCAGATGAAAACATAATTGGCTCCTTAGATGGAGAAACAGCCACTTGAGAGTGGAGTTTGTGATGATGGAATTATTAGTTCAAAGAAAGCCAGGTATTTGAATACCTGGTCTATACATTAAAATCTCAGCTAGTGCTAGACATAGCTGAATTAAGTTACAGACTCAAAGCCTCCCTTTCTCTGTCTCCATAACTTCCCCTTCTCTTTGTTCATTAAATTGTGTAAATTCCAGACTGAATGCTTGTAAGGCTAAGTAATTGCTTTTGTTCTTTGGGTTATTTAATTACAAATCTCAGTAGATGACAGGTCCTCTGCAGTAAAGGAAGACATCACGTTTGCACAGTTACAGAATCCCAACACAAATGTGTGTGGCAAATCAGTGACTGCAGATTTATTCATGCCCTCTGGGACCTGCACTGCCTTTTCAGCTTAGCATGCAGTATGATTTAAATTACAGCTTGTGCAGAGCTGTGCCTTGGGATTACACTCCATGTTTCCAACTGTTTATAGTTCAGTGAGCTTTAACCTCTGTGATTCTGAAAATTAAATAATGTCACGGCTGATATCAAACTGATGGCTGGTACTAGATTGCTAAACACTGTCTTGTATTAAAAGCCTATTTTTACAGCAAAGTGGAAATATCAATGTATTTAAAACATTGATAACAGATTCAGGTAGTTCAAGAGCGCAATTCAAAAGTCATACTGCCAAAGAATTGCAAAGCTATTATTAAGCTCCAATCTCAAGTATATATTCTGACTTCTGTATTCAGCAGAGTTATGCCTGTTGATTTTACTAGAGCAGCACTGGGCCTAACACAGTGCTTTGTGATTAGGTAAGATGAAGAAATGTAGATAGAGCATCTGTTGTAGTTAAATTTAGGGTTTTTTAATTCCTTGTAGATTTTATAGTTTCATTATTTCTGAAATACTATGACTTACCAAATCTTAGATCTTGAAGACTCTGTAGCTGAAGGACATCTTAATATTTCTGTAGCTTTTCAACAGAGGAGGAGAGAAAATACCTAGTGGCATGTAATTTCCCAGCAGATCAGTTTCATTCTTTTTAGAGTTTTAATTGATACGAAAGCTTTTAGTGATTTTTCTTCATTTACTTCTGCAAACTCAGTGTTTCCAGGATAGATAGTGTTGCAGTCCCACTTGAGCCAGTTCACTGGGTTCCTCCTCAGGTTCCACTAGGCAACACCTGCAAGACAAAGGGTGAATCAGATGTCACCACGTCATCATTCGGCCTGTAGAGCCTTATTCATGACTGCAGGGTAAGGAACAGAGAACAGGAAGAGAGAAGGACAAATGGGAGAGACAAATGGATACTTTTTTTGCTTATAAAAGTAGCATGATTGACTAAATAGCAGCAAAAAACAAAGAAACCCCAGATATCTTATTTGCAGAACTGCAGTTACCAGACATGATGGGCAGACCACACACACATGCAAAGGCTTGACAAATGGTTCCTTGTTTGATGCCTTTTAGTTATGACACTGCAATAGATCCTGATCTTCCCATTTTGGTACATTGTCAGAGTGGTACTTCTTTTTCCCCTTGATCTTTACAGCACCCTATATTACTTATCTCAGCTAGCCTAGCCTTTAGATTTCAAGACAGTATCTGAATTATCCCATCCCTTGCTATTCCATTGGTTTCTATGGACTTCTCTGTACAATATCCAGCAGAATTTGATGCTCCTGAGCACTTAGGGCTGCCACAAGCATACTAAGTAAATAAAGAGAGAATAGTTGCCTTTCTGATATAAGTATTAAAGTGATAGACTGGCCTGTGATTTTGTTAGAGTCCTGGATTATGGTAAAGAGTATTTTAACATATGTTTATAGATATAAATTTAATTTCCTGTTGGAAGGTTTGTAAAGTCTTCTGCTCAGGTAAGTGCAGCAAGTTTTGTAGGAAAATTTTATTAGATGAATTGATATAAGAAGAAGCCAGATAATCTTTGAGGGACGGAGATTTTTTACAGATGATTGTGCAGAAAAACAGAAGAAAAATTATTTTAAAGACTGGGTTACACATTTTTCCCATTCACTCCACTGCTGTTATGAAATAGTTGAAAGCATTCAGTGATAATACATTATCTGTGGATCTGGCCATGTATCTAAGAGTTGGTGTTTATTGATTCTTTTACTGCTGTTTGAGCAAAATACAATACCTCATAAATAGTAAAAAGTGTTCCACTGATGTCAGTGAGATTAATCATATTTCCTGAGTGCTATGATTACATTTGACACACTGTAAAATCTGACAGTGCTGGGGCACAGCTCCCTGAGCTCTGTCTCAGAAATCACCCCTTTGATTTCTGGTTCCTATTGTCCTGTTTCTCTAAGGGAACTTCCTCTAAAGGCAGAAAAAGCTCCATGAGAGGGAAAGGTGCAAAACCTTCCTATGAGATGTTTTACATGGACTACTGAGTCATCAGCCTTTTTCACAAGTTAATGTAAATGGGTCATCATTATTAATACTCAGTTCTGCTCCATATTTGACATATTTTCAGGGTGGGGTTTTTTTGTTTTGGTTTTTTTTTTTTTGGGGGGGGGTTTTTTTGGTTGNTGTTTTGTTGTGTTTGTTTTGTGGGGGGGGTGTTGTTCCAGACATGTCAGTAGAAATCATTCCTTTAAATAGTGTTTCATACTTTCTCATCTATTACAGGACCTATATTTTGTACTACATTTTATTCTTTTATTGCTTTTTGAATACTTTTGCTAAACTTTCTGCTAATTCTTCTCCCTGCTGCAAATTCCTCCCTCATTGCTTTTAAAAAATGCTAAAAGTTTGAATCTGATACACTGTTACTCCAAGAAGGTTTTCATTCTTAAAAGTCACAGTAATTACATCAAATATTTCTGAAAAGTTGTCAGTGAATAAAAAAAAAAGGGTTTGCTTGTCCAGAATAAAAGTACATGCCAAGTAAAGTGTTTGAGAACAACTTTCTGACAGAGCAGCAGAAAAGGTAATCTTGCAAGACTTTTCTATCTCAAGCAACTCTGTGTTTTTCATCACACCTCTGCTATTAAATCCTTCCTCTTTTCTTTCTTTTCTTTTTTAATGAGTAGAACTAAATTTCACATAATCAGTAAACTAGCACATTATTTCAGTTGGATACAAATCCTGTTAATACCTTATGTTTACTGAAGCTAAATTAAGTTGGAATCACATTCTATGCTCATGATTACTGAAAGAGGTTGTCATAGCTGATGTTATCATACCAAATATCTCAGATGGTGTGCTGAGGGGAGTTTCTTTCACCTACAGATGCCTCTCTGCATTTTATGTTGTTGGCTGCACTGACAGATCAGTTAAAACTAGTCATTCACCCAGCCCATTTTTCAGTCTTTGCTGCCATCCCTCATTAATCTTACTTTAATGGATTTTGTGTCAAGTTGCTTTACATTAGCTGTAAAAGTTAATTATGAAAAAAAACCCTTTTTCATAGTTTGACAAAATTACCTCATTTTTGTGGCCAAAGCTAAAGGATTTAACAAAGATTAAATTACAGGAGATGGGATAGGTTAAGAACTTGCTACAGGAGTGTTGTGTGCTGGATCACTCCTTGGGAAATGGATCAGGCTGATGATCATTTCCCGATGAATGAACAACCCTCACTGAGAATTGAGATGATGGCAGAGTCCTGTCTAGTTTTTTGACATCATGTTGGGGATGAGATTGTTTTTATAGCTACACAGCCCCTTCCACACACTTCAAATTGAACCTGGCAGTACAAAAATTGAAAGTTTTCATCCTGTGTTGAAAACAGATTATTTTTGACACAAAGGCCATATTTTTTCACAGTGTAGGCAGAAAAAAAGTAGTATTTGTGTGGACAAAGAGTTCTGCTGGAGACAGGGAAATCTTAAGTGTTTAGGTGTCAGGAAATATATGGAGGGTGAAGACATACCTGTCAAGCCACTGTTGTTCAGTTTGGGGTTTCATGCTTTTGCCAATTGTACCACTGAAGGCTGTCCTGCTTTCCCTTCAGTGAAATGTTGTTTGCCTTATTAATCCCCAGCTATTTCTAACACTAAGCCAGGGACCTGTCTTCTGCAACATGTCAGGAGTTTGGCTGATGGTGTGGCTGCAGCATTCTCCCTCTTCCTTCAGGACACTTTCTTGTAAATTCCAAGTTGCAAAGAGGAAGAATATTCCATCTAGGCATAATCACATATATCTCAGGATTCTGGAAGTCCTGAGAAAATCATGTTAGTGGAGAACAGGTTTTGTCTGAGTTTTGGGTCATTTACCATTATGCATCTCCAGGGACTTGTGCTTCACCTGTGAACCTTCAGAGTTTACAAAAGGCAGACCTGTAGCAGAGCTTTGATTGCCAAAAGTGTGTAACATGCTAAATAAGAAACATCTTTTGTCTTCGGTGCCTCCATGCTCCACTTCCTCCCCTACTACATCACTTTTTAACATAAAGACTGTGATATTTAGTTTTTGTCACTCATCCAGAGTTCTAAAGATGTAGGTCACACAATTAAGGCACGGGCTTTCCAGTGTTTTTATTTCCAAGCATCAGTGTCAAAAACTTGAGATAAATGATTGAGAGAGGAAGAAACAGGCTCTTAGCTGGAACTCTTGTTAGCTTTTTCTGTACAGAGGTTAAGAAATACAGAAAAAAAAAAAAGAGATTTAATTATTCCTAAATGGTGACAATAATCTGCAAGCTTTCCTTTCTTTTCTGTGAAGGACACTAGTTTTCTCAGTTGTCCAATTATTCTCTCTGAGGGACAAGTAAATCAGTTTAAAATTAACAGTGTTGATAGATATATAACACCTTAGAACATAGTCAGCAATGGAAAAGAGGTGTTAATTTTGGTTGTTGTTCTGGAAAGAGATAATAATCACCTCTTTCAAATTAAACAGGGTGGATAGATCATAAGCATTGTTTTGTGAGAAATCTAATTTACGTTGAGAATTAAGCTATAATTTTACTGAACTTTTATATTCACTTTTCTTCACCATGTAATTAGTCATTATAGGGAATCAAAACTATTGTTGTCTCTTTAGAACAAAGGCCTTCAGAAACTGATAATTGCATTGGAGATCAACATTATCTTTTTTCTCCTTCCTGTGTGAGCTGAAATGTTACTCCAGAGTAATACTCACACCGAATTATGCCTCTAAAGCAGAGGAGGAGAAAGATCTCAGGGCAGGGACACTGACTGGAGATTTAGGCCTTGGCTGGCAGAGGCTCATTTACACTACTTTTGAGGTGTTGACTACCACAAACTAAGGTTGTACTCCCCTTATTATATATTATATTAATAATATTATATGTTAACACTCCAAACTACATATGCCCTTCTTTGCTTTTGCCCCAACTATAGATCTGTAATTCCTTAAAAAAAACCCAAACCAAAACAAAACCAAAAAAATCCTTCACTTAGTTCAGATTTAATGTCTCTCAGAATGAGAATCATCCACAGGTGACACTCAAGGTCAAGGAACTGAAAAGCCATAATGACGAGATTTCTGTTACTGTGTATGTAAGTGTGTTGTCCTGAAAAGTGGGATCTTCACCAGGTATGCAAGTCAATACACAGGTACTTATTACAGCTCTGCACAAAGCTGGAATCTAGGTGGCATTCCACAAATCTAGCTCAGCTCAATGATTACAGTGTATTTATTGTGTTACATGATTAATAAAAATCTGCCTGATTTTACGTCTATTGGTTAGTAATTAAGTCATTGTTTGTTGTTGGTCCCTTGGGTCATCTTGTCTACAGTAAAAGCATATAGTACTTCTATGCATGCCCAGAGAGGGGTGGGTTTTAGTGGGTCAGGGGCTTCTTTGGAGTCAGAAGTTGTGATCTCCCCTGCCACCTTTATCTATAGCCCAGTTTGCTTTCTGCAGTTCCTCATGGCAACATTACAGTTACACAATTTTGCTGGGACAAGACTTTCTCTCCAGGGGCTTGGTGGTCAGGAAAGCAGGCAATGCTAAAGCCAGGTTTCTATAATGGTTGGCTCTTTAGATTGTCTGATATTGCTCTAACTAATCATCCTTAAATAAACTTACCTGTTTCTCAGACATCAAGAGTAGCACTGAGATGTGGAGGAATTTACAATGTGTAAAAGCATTGTGTGTCTTTTTTAATGTTTATCTTTTTACTTGCTGTGTTGCTGTTGTATCTACATGTTACAGTGATAGGAGAGTGCTATGTTCATACTATTTTTAATACCTTTCATTCTTGAAAATCTTCTATCTCTTTATGTCACAAAAAATTTCCCATTCCCACAAGTCACCACTGAAACAGAACAGTCAGATTCTGCAGAGAGGAAGATTTTTTTTTCTTAATTCTGAAAATAGTTTTAAATCAGAAAAAAAAAGATGAATATGTATGCAATTGAAGCATCAGTCTGGCTTCACTCAAAGACAAACCACTTGATAAATATCAGCAGTCTTTAAAACTCTTTCTGACAAGAGTTTCCATTGCATCATCAATGAGTGACCATAGTGCTTCTTACCCTGTGATAGTTGCTAACATCTCTACCATGCATGGTCTCTGTGCCACTCATCTACCTCTGCCTACCCATAGTGCCTTTAAGTCACATCTCTACTCTATGATCTGTCTCTTGTACTACTCCCCATGTCAGCATCTGAAAGCAAGTTTCCACAAACCCCTCATATTTGCTCCTTAACAGCCACAAAGAGCAAAGAGCATTCCCACCTTGAAGATGTGGCCTGATGCCATCGCTGTTGCTGAGGAGCCTCACTGTAAGCAATGAATCTATGAGAGCTCCTCTGTGTTTGCCCGAGTCCTTGGCAACAAGAGGGATGTGAAAGCTGAAGAATTAAAATGAAGGGACTTTGGAAGAACACTGCTAAAAGCTTTGGTGTTTTGTAAACTACATTTGAGTGTGTAAAACCACAAACCAGCTTAGCTCTCTCATCACCATATATTAAAAGCTTTGTCCTCTGGTGACCTTGCTGAGCATGCCCATGGCAGAGAGCTCTGCTGTGCACTTTTGTGACTGGTGCTCTAAGTCCTCCTCTCTGGGGGTAGTAGAGCTTGCTGCGATTGCAAGTTCAGATTTTTTGAGGACAGTGCTTAGCTCTCTCTGTTGAAGGTCTCAGTGGATGGGTACTGTACGTAGTTATGAAGTCCTGAGTAGCTGTCTAGTTTTGTTGTTAAATTTTTAATTTCATTTTCCCTAGTCTTGTTCTTCTCCTCAGGGCCCCAGTCACCCTCCAGTACTTCTCATTAAATTATAGCAATTGCAGTTTTACTGAGCGTAAAATTTCCCTAGTTTCCTAGAATTTTCTTGCTGTGAACTGATAAATTAGTCATTTTGACCGTAAATATACAATAATAGTGGCATCCAGTTCAAACTCTTTAGAAAACATTTCCTGAGAGAACTGCCCTTTAGCTTCTGTCAAGTGATGAAGAGATGACCCTAGCTTCTGTTCCCTCAGCTTACTCAGTCTTGACAGCGAAAGGTAATTTCTGTGCCTTCAAGTTTATAGATCTTCATTAAAATGCTAATATAATTCAGTTGGAAATCCAATTTCTGACTTTTATTGCTTCTTGCTGTCAGGGTGGGTGTGTGTTTGTGCTGTTGTTGCTGTGCAAGAGTAACATTTGTGAAAGAACAAATGCAGATCAATTTTCCTTAGCTTTTGCTCAACCTGCAGTGCTGAGACAAGCAAAACATGTTTCCATTACTTAACTAAGCAAACAATAGCATATAAATCATAGAGGCAGCTGGACCAAGGTGTCGTTTTCATAAAGAGCCAAATTTCTCATGAAGGACAGTTTAATGGGCTGCTGCCAGTGAAATGTCTGCAGAGTTGGTAATTGCAGGAGGGCACACAAAGTGGTGCTACAGAGGTGTCATGTGGGATATGAGACAGCCCCACAGCCAAGACAACTGGAAAAAGGAGACTGAAAAAGGTGTGTGCTTTAATAACTTACTTCTTGAGGCTGATTGTTTTAAATAAAAATTCTAAGTTTTTATTTTTAGCTTGTTCACATTGGCTGCAAGATCAGAGAAGTGTTTTTAACTGTAATTTTATTTTGATCATGTTTTTGTTGTGGCTTTGTGTCTGCTTTGATCATGCTTAAACACGTTTCAGACATGTTTGTTTGATGTATGCTGTGTTGTAAAGCACTCTTCCACATCATCATCTTGTGTTTTTTTAAAGCAGTGAATCATTGCAAAACATTTGCTGTCAAATTATTTCTTACATTTATTTTCCCCAAACAAACTTTCTGGACATTTAGTCAATGGGAGACTGCTTTTAAACAAGAAAGTGTTGAACTAATGTAGCAGCATTTCTGACCCCTTCATGGGTTGAATTTTTAGGGTTGCAGAACACCCAATAATTCATGCACAGAAATTTGAAGTCATCCTATCAATCCACAATAGCTGCAGAGCACTGACTTTTAAAATTGTCACCAATGGGTTTGGATCAAAGTCCCACTTTCCATTCAGTAAAACTTGCTTGAATTTTTTCCCAGCACTTCTTTTATGCCTATGTTGAATGTATGAAATAGGTCAACCCTGACTGAATTATTTTAAACTTCCCATGGGGACCCCTTGATACCAAACCTGTTTAATTTTGCAGAGTAAGGCAGGGCAGTCTCAACAGTTGAACATACACTTTCATGGATGACATTCTTTCTTCTGCTGCATGGGTGAGCAATTAGAGGAGTCAAGGATAAGTCCCTCTTCTGTGGACAACATCTCTCTTCCCTTCCTCAAAGAAAAGCAATAAGAAAATGCTGTGTAGTCCATGGAGAGGGCTGTGTTGCGTGACTACTGGCCATCTGGCTGATTGATTCATCATGACCTTAAACAGATAGTTGTAAGCAGGGTCTGAAGCCCTGGAGTTAAATGCAAGCGTGCATCAAGCCTCAGGCAAGTCAAACAGCTCCTCCGTTAATGAAACAATAAAGAACATACTACAGATCACTAGTTCACACCACCCACTTCTTAGCTTTATAACCTATGGAGAATTATCAACCACGTTTCTCTCCCTCTCTCCACATATAATCATGATGTTGCTTTTATGATCATTATATTCATTCTGAACAGAAATTAATCTATTGCTCTATTCAGCAGAACACATGTAGCATGTTCTTCCTTTATTTGCTTCATTGCATTATCGTAGATTAGTTATATGGAAGAGAGGAAAATACCCAAACACTGCCAGGTAACAACAGCAAGGGCCCCATAACATAAAGAACCACTCTTTTATTGACTAAAACACATCAACTGGATGGTGAAACAGCCTGAGGTTTGCTCAGTAAGAAACATCATTGTAATTCAACAAAAACTGTTCCATGGTGTACAGTAGGTGTGTTCTAATATGAGACTGTGTGACCACTTTATTTTCAAGGATGTAGTTAGGAGAATTAGTAATTGAAAATCTGTATTCATCCCAGGTGAGCACTAGTAAGAAATATATACACAGCACATTCACATGTGCTCTGGTGTTAGTTAACCTGCCTTCCTCACACCCCTCTGCTCTGCTCTGCTCTGTTGTGCTCTGCTCTGCTCTGACAGAATTGCATGAAATACATCTTTTCAATTTCTTAAATTATTTATCTATCATTTTTCAGTCCTGCTTTAATACTGTCTCACTGTTTCTAGGTTCACTTGCAAAATTATGAGAAGGAAGGAAAAGAATAATAATATGATAACCAAGGGCAAGTTTATATAACCTGTACTATACCAGCAGTATTCTTAACTCAAATGGGACTCCCCACAGTATCTTCATAGGAAAATGTGAGATTTTTGATGCTTGATAACGTTGTGATTTATTTTAGAATTTGATATCTTGTGTTTTACAAAACCCACTGCACTACAGACAGATCATTCAACCATTTGGGAATGTTTTGGTTGAATGACTTTTTTTTTTTTTTTTAGCTTTTTCATTAAGACCTTAAGATTGTAAAAAAAAAAAAGAGAGTATTCAGACAAGAGGTTCTCCAGATGCAGTAGCCCACAGTGATGTCTGCTAATGGATATCCTCTTTTTCTGATATACTCTTCCACAGGCTGCAATGCAGAAATTTTCAAGCTGTAGCCTGGTGTTTCTTGTGATACAACTTGCTCTCAAAGCCACGGTAGATTGTGTGTGAAATAATAGATATTTACCATGGTATAATATAATCTAGATCTTATTTCTCTTAGGTCTTATGTCTGTCTAACTTGAAGGCTATTAAATGCATGCTAGAAAGAAAATTAATTTAGTAGCTTAAGTTACTGAGGCTTGGGGTGGAGATCTTGGGCTGCTTACAGATTTTTGATGTTTTCAGATGTCTAAGAAGATTTATTTTAGCAGAAAATTGGTAATAGACACAACTCCACAGAGATCTGCTCTGTGGTTTGTGTTGTTCAATTTGTTCAGAATTAACCTGAAAAAGAGGTTGAGCGGCAAGATGAGAAAATTTTTCACACGATACTAAGTTATTCAGCATAGTGAGACAAAGGAAGACTGTGAAGAATTACAAAAGGATCTTATGCAACGGGGTAGCTAAGCAATCAGATGACAAATTATATTATTCTTGATGAATGATGTAGTGATAATCCATGGGGAAAACCATGAGGAAAACATGCCTATTTTCACATATAAGATGATGGACTATGAACTAAGCATTACTTTGAAGAATAAGGTTCTGGGATTATGGCACATAAATGTCCCTGAAAAATTCAGTTTACTACTGAGGCACTGACAAATCCATATTAAATGTTGGGAATTAATAGAAAAAGAACACGGAATTCAACAAAGTCCATTGCCATAGCCCTTGTATAAGAGCACAATTAATCAACATTGTATTTCCAACACAGGAATTAAGAGGCACCAAATGAAGTTAGGAAGGTCAATGCTAAAAGCAGGAAATCAGAAGTAGGACTTTGTTTACTAGGTTGTGTACATGGGGAACAAATTCCAGAAGGACACTGTGAATGCTGGAAATTTGCTTGGGCTCGGGAAGAGTCTGGACAGATAACTGAGAGTTACTAAGCACATAGAAAGCAACCAAGTTGGGGAAGCTGCTATGCTGAAAATAATGGGAGGAACAGAGATTTTTCTGGGAGAGTATTATTTGTACTTACCATAGTCTGTCTTTGTCTCAGGTAGTTACATCTGTACAGTGTTGGAGTCTGTATATTGATCTATGTAAATGTTATTTTAAGCCAGTGTGATCATTCTTGTGTGCATTCATACAGAGTACACAAAAGTGTGTGTGTGTGTATATATATATATGCACAGAGTACATGAGAATATATACAGACACACAAATTTTGCAATGTGCTCATATAATAGAAACATCTAAACACATACATGCATATGTATATATATACATATATCAAAATACATGACTTATAAATACTGACATCCTTAATAAGGCAATGAGTTTTACAGGACAGCTAGTACAAACTGGCAAAACATAGTAGTTCATTACTTTCATGACTATAAGCAGTAAACATACATTGAAATGATATTAATACATGACACTGAAATAGCTTATAATTTTACATAGGCACAGGACTCTTAGTAGTTAAATATAGTTCACAGTTAATTATCCCAGCAGGATGTGAAATGGTTATAAAACAGATTGGTAAATCTGTTGGATGTGCCTTCTTTTTCCAAATATAGTGAAATATACCAGCTGAAGTATCTCTTTAAAATACAGTGATGAGCCAAATTCACCACTGGTATGAATTTACTGTTATGATTTCTATAAAATTCTCTCCCAAAACTTCTTTCCACTATTTTTTACATAACTGATCAGTATATCTGCATTTTATGAATTTTCACATGCTGATATATCTTCTTTATCACCAAATAATGTTGTCACTTTAGTTGTCAAGAAATAAAGGTTTAAAAAAAACCCAACTTGAAAAAAATGACAAGACAAAGTATTTCAGCATCTTGAAGAGAGACTCAGAAATACATTTGTCTTCTGAAAATGAGTCAAAAACTTGGGGTTTGGGTTATAGTGTGGAAGTAGACAACAAAAAAGTGTATTTTTTAGCTCAGTTTTTATAACAGTAACACATTAATGCTTTTCTACATGTGGAATTCTTTGTATATGCTTCATCATTGCTAAAGTTAGGAATATTACATTTATCTCAATAATTCTCTCATTTTATGTGTGACACAAACAGAAAGATTATTAACCAAATTTAAAACATCCAAAGAAACAAGAAAAATGTCAGTAATAAATACATGGAATTATGAAACCATGCTGTAACATTATACAGCCATTTGCAAAGAGATTTTGTGAATGTTAAATTGCTCCAATAATAAAGTTAAGATCTGTTTATTAAATATCTGCAGTAAAAACCTCTCTGTATTAAAGAGGGATGTAAACACCTGTTACCTGTTACATCCCATGGGTGATGATGTACCTAAAATTGATATATTTGCCATTAGATCATAGAATCATAGATGCAAAGATTCATTTGGGGGAAGCAAAATTATAATTAATTTCTAAAAGGAAGGCAAGTGATTCAGTTCATAGAATGGTAACATGCACAATGGCATTGTTTTCTCAGATCCTAGATTTATTAGTGCTCACCTGATACCAGAGAGTGACAATCCAGAAGATGACAAAATCTACTTCTTCTTCCGTGAAAATGCAATTGATGGAGAGCACACTGGAAAAGCCACTCATGCCAGAATAGGGCAAATCTGCAAGGTAAAAGGATGACTTCTTTGTATGAGATTGAATACTTGCAGGGTGCTTTGTGAGTGATTTTAGAAACTGCTTTTTCTTGCCTGTAAGCTATTTGGTATTAACATTGGCATTATACTAAGGCATAGATCACTCCAAGTGAAAAAATAGGTAGAGGATAACACACCTGAAGGTGTACTATTCAGTTCTCTGTTTGGAGAACCTTCACAAACTGCAACGTTTTGTTTAAAAAGTCATAGGCATTTTCTGAGGCTTAGAATGTGTCTGTAAAAGAGAGAATCTTTTACAGGAAATGTGATACTTCCAGATAGGCCAAAAACACTTCAAGAATTTACTTTCTAAAGGAATGTTTACACCTTTCCATTACCACGTTAATGAAAATCTTTAAAATAAAGGCAATGGAAGAGTTAACAAAACAGTTGCTTAAGCATAGCTATAGAAATAGGAAATCATTCAGAAGACCTATAATGACTGAAGATTGAATCATTCATTCACACTTATAAATCTCCAAGTATTTTTCTGACAGACTTTTAAAAATATTTCTGCGAGTGAAACTATATTAATAAATATTGTAACTTGGGCAACTCTCATGTTTAAAGTAGAATTTTGTGTTAATCCCTAAGCACAATTTCAGTTTGTCTCCTCAAATTCAGAGGCATCTTCTTGAAAACCAATTAGCCCAAAAGCATTGGAGTCCTTGGGTGCACTTTATTCATAAGTTTTACAGCTATACAACTGATCTCACTCTTCTGGCATTTTTATCTACTTTATTCACTTGCAGCTTGCATTTCTACTTTGTTACTACCCAGTTAAGAATAATAAACTCCTTTACCAGGACACAGCAACGTGGAATCTCTGGAGCAAAATATTCTGCCTGTCTATCTTTCTACAGTGTTATATATATATTACAGTACATAAAGAGGTTTGGGGTTTTTTGTTTTGTTTTTTAAATGATGTGCTACTATAAAATATGTTGCAATTCAATGTGAAATAAAAAAATCAGTATTTTTGTCTTTGACAACATAATAATGCATCTGTATGTAGAAGGTGAATTTTTTTCTGTTTTCTGTGAGTAACATCTTGTGGTTATTTACTGTATTTCCTCTGTATTCTTTTGATACTTCAAACCAAGACTGTTACTCAGTATTAATACAAATTACTTTTGTTATTAGAATGACTTTGGTGGACACAGGAGCCTTGTTAACAAATGGACAACTTTCCTTAAAGCTCGCCTCATTTGCTCTGTGCCAGGACCCAATGGCATTGACACACATTTTGATGAATTACGTAAGTGGCAGAAATGGGTTTGAATACAGAAAGGTTTTCAAGTATTATCCATATGAATTTAACTTAGTTTTCTGTCTCTTGTTATTGTAACAGAGGATGTGTTCCTAATGAACTCAAAAGATCCTAAAAATCCAATAGTCTATGGAGTGTTTACAACTTCCAGGTATGGACTGTATCATTTTACTTGCATGGAAACGTGGGTGGCTGCTTGTTTTAAAG
This sequence comes from Bucco capensis, assembly GCA_013396975.1. NCBI lineage: Eukaryota > Metazoa > Chordata > Aves > Piciformes > Bucconidae > Bucco > Bucco capensis. Next base: position 354,337 of record VWZO01019107.1, on the reverse strand, counting down.
AAGTCTCTTTGTTACAAATGTTTTTAAGAAACACAAAATTTTCTTAACCTTTGAACTGAGAAGTCAGTGGCAGTAACAAGTAATGAATTAGGTTTCTTTTCTTACGAGCAATGTACATCATCACTCTGAAGCTAATAATCACAAAGACTATCAGTTTCTCAGGCTTTTCTTGCTGTTCAATTGGCTTTTTCTAGTGGGGATCAGGATTTGTAACCCTTTCCACACAGACATGGAAAAACAGCACAAATATGCTCATTTTGGGGCAGGGTAAAATAGAAAATCTGTGGTGTGACAAATTGGCTTCTCAATGAGATATTAATAAAAAATATTGCTGAAATCTGGAATGTTTAACAATCTTTCAAAAGTTCTGTTATTCTGTGACTTGAATATTTTGGTTTCATTGTACTTTCACTAAGAACAAAATAACACTTGTTGCTTTGGCCTGAGGGAAGTTGTACTGGTTGCATTGCCACATTTATCTGTGAAGGACAAAAGCTTTGGTTTCTAAACAGAAAGAATGTCCCTAGTGATAATCAGGCATAGAAGAGGGAGATTTACAAGTCCTTACTGTCTTCTGTAGGAAATCTCAAGGTAAGAAATAACGCTGAAGTTTGTGTGTGCTGCCCAAATGATGGAAGAGACTGCTAAAAAAATTGGAAAATGTGAAGTGTAGGAAAGAATTGAATAGTCCTCTGGGGAAAGCCCTGCTGAAGTTTACTCAAACTGGGGCTTTGGCCTTCTGGGGACAATATGTTTGAAAGAGTGGAATAGCAGCCATCTGCCTAGGAAAATGTCTGAGAGATTGTATTGCTTATGCTGAACTGTCACAGGAGGTGACTTAGGATTGCTCTGAGAGCATGGCAGACTTTTGATAATCAGCACATGTAATAAATTGCAAAGCAGCAAGCTGCTATTCCCATAGCTCTTCCACCTGATTAAACTGACTGATAATTTAAAAAAAAACAACCAACAACTGATTTATTTTCTTCTCTCTTCCTTTTTAGTAATATCTTTAAGGGGTCAGCAGTGTGTATGTACAGCATGACTGATGTGAGGAGAGTATTTCTTGGTCCCTATGCCCACCGAGATGGCCCAAACTACCAGTGGGTTCCCTACCAAGGACGAGTGCCATATCCACGGCCAGGAACTGTAAGTACACTGAGAAATATAGTAATCTAAATAGGGAAAACTATGGAAAACATTTTTCCCACATTATATTGTCCATGAGCTGAGATCCAGGAAAGAAACTGAATAAAAAAAGATAATGAAATGGATAGGGTGAGAGAAGGGAAAGCTAACAATGTCTTCAGGTCTAAAATATACTGATTTTCCTGTAAAGCATAAAAGTGCAATAGCAGCTTAATTTGGATTTTAATTTTGGAATTCATATGAACAGGTTCAGCAGAAGTTTGAGCAATGGCTGGAGAACTTTACCAAAAGTCAGATGTATAATAAATTACTCTGCATTATCCTTTCCTTGGAACTTGTCTTTGTTCCAAATATTGGCTGAGCTATTCTTAGTGAGAATGAACAGAAAACAGATCATCTGCCTGGCTGTTAAGAAACTTTCAATTGTTCTTGACATTAAATGTAGTCCATTAAGACAGATATTTTTGCAATGAATGATAGAGTGACTGTGTGATCATTTCTAACTTCCACTGGCATTTTTTAAAATCTTCTACCTGTTTCTAGTTACAATGACTAAAATAGCAGTGTATATATTTACAACTCCCAACTGATATCATCACATTCTAGGAATATTTAACTGCCTCTGAAATTACCAGTAGTCTCAGAAGATGGGACATTTATGAAAAAAGCATTAACTGTATACAATAGGATGGGTCCTTAGCTAGTATAGATCAACTTGGCTGATTTAAGTTCTGAAATATCATTGCAGAAGATTAAATATATGCATATACGTATAAACATATAAATGTAAGTATAAATAATGTCTGTCTATAATAAGGCATAAAACAAAGCATGAATAACTTTCTTTCAAATCATCAGATTTTCTACTTTTTCCTCGTATGTTTTGAAATTGTTCTTTCAAACCTGATCTCCAAGTTAGACAATATATATGCTCAGCCTTATGAAAATTACTTCCTAAGTAAAGGAAGCAGTGGCTCCCTGACAGCTGGATTCCTCAGCACTCCTTACTCCTCATTACAACTGCTAAAAGGATTCCTAATTTTTTTTCCCGTTAAAATGTAAGCTCTGCAGCATGGGAAATCTTTTATTTCTCATTCAATGCTGAACTTGCTGAACTTTTTTTAATTACTATAGTTAATGGTGATGTCAGAGGGTTTTTTTGAAGTTGTGTTGGCTTTACATCCCTGTGGAAAACGTGACTGTATTTCACACATAACTAATGTCATCTTCTTTTTAATTTGACAGACTTAATTGGTTAGTGTTCAGTATTCTGTATATTTATATTCCTCTTTGATACCAGTATGGATTAACCTTTCTGAACAAAACCAAATTCTATATATTACATAAAACTGCAGACAAAGAAGAATGTTACGTGTTTCTATGGCAGAAATAGCCCAAGATAAGGAACTGACTACTGCACAATGGCAGTGTTACATCCATTCCTCAGCAGAGATCTGATGTAGCTCTACTGAGATTCTGAATGCACAATTCAAACATTTGCCCTAGGGACTGGCAACACAGCTCTGCCTGCCTCAAAGCCTGTCAGTTATTCCAAGACTTGTCTGAGGGTCTTGTGCTGAGATCCATAAGAGCGAGTAACTTGATCAAATTCCCAAGAACAAGCAGAATAGCAGTGACTGAGCCACCAGATTTATTGTTAAAGTAGGGAAATACAGTACAATATTTTTTTATGGCTACTCTCTCAGAATGGATTTTACCCTCACAATTTCACTAAAACAGGCTTCTACTGAAATTCACAAAGAAAGTGCAAAGATGTTTAAATTTCACTGTAAACATTTTTCTTGCCTAAGGGTGAATGTGATCCCAAATGCTTCAGTTCTACATAGCCTGTCAATGGCATCAGGTAGTGCAAGAGGCCATAGTACTGTAAATGGTCTTAATGAAAGAGTGGCTAAGTCCATCAGTTTCTCGTAGCCCACTGCCAGTGACACTAATGCTAGTGTCTAACACTTTGAAAAAGGCTTCTCCCCCCTCAGTTACTGAGATCATTCTATTGTATTAGTAGGACAAAACTGAATTTTTTAAAAGAGACATTTCTGACTGAAAAGAAGCTTTTTATTTCTAAAGTGATAAAACTGGGTGTATTTTCAATAGCTTTGAAGACCTGTTGAGAATAAAGAAGAAAAATTTTTACAGTTTCTCTAAATGTCACACTTGTGGCTTCCTTTTCCAAGAAATTAAGAAAGGGAAAGCAGAAACAAAACCTGAGCTTCTAACAGCGATTCAGTTCCAGATCTCACTGCAATTAAACAGTGCTGAATCATCTGAGGGATTTAATAGGTGAAGTGCCAGGAAACTTCTTGAGCTTCTGGTGACTTGCCCAGTATAAGTAAAGAAAAACGAAAGTTAATAACCATTTTGGAATGCTGGAAAACTTTGTAAACAATTCTACATCAGCTTCACATTTAACAAAGACATTGCCAGAATTTGTCCTTTAAGATCTATAAAACCATTTTTTTTTTAAGCTTTTAACAATATTTGGAAGAGCAGGAAGGATTTTTTGTGCATAGCTCCTCTTGAATGAGGTACCTTATCCTATTCTAGTCTAATCTATCCCATCCCATCTTTGGTCTGTGTGAACTGAAATATCTCTGCAACCAGTGTGGACTATGGATGGGCCAGATCTCATGTACTGATGGTGCCCATTTCACTCCATTGATAAGGGAGAAAGCCACAAAGTAAATATTCAAGCAATTGAAAAACAGCTGAAATTCATTAACTTAAAATTGAAATGAATATTCATTTACTGTTTTTTTTTCAGTGTTTGCCCAGCTGCAATTAACAATACTTAGTTCTTATGTAGTGATTCTTACACTTAAAGTACTTTACATATATTATCTAATTAATCTGAGTAATGAATATTGAACTGTGGTGAGAATATTAATCGGGATGTAAAGCAAACTTAAAATTAAAGTGTAGAGCTTTAAACACAATTTTGAGACAGACAAAGGTTTGTCAGCAATAATAAAAAATCCTATCTGATTTTTCTCTTTGAGATATTTCTGTACAAGAGAGCAAACACATAAAAAGCCTGAAAAATGTTGACACAATAAAGCAGATAACTTGCTTTCTGCTTTGTCTACTCCACATGCATTAATCATATGTTCTTCCTCCCTCCCTTCCTCCCTGCCATACTATGGAATGGAATGGAATGGAATGGAGGAATTTGCTTAGTAACAAATATGCCAAAAAGGGACAATTTACACTTTGTATATCCATGCTGGAGGCATCCCTTTGCTGAGTATAACAAATACTCTTTTTGAAAACATTGATTTTTTAATTTAGTTTCTGATGAATTATTAATAATTTGGATCAAGGTGATAGCAAAGACAATTGATTTCTTCTGCTGAGCACCCTGCAAGGTCTGGAGTCTTCGTTAATAAGATGTTGTCCTCTAGGTTTTAAATTTAATTGGAACATATTCTGTATGTGGATATAAAGGGCAAACTTTCTAGGGCATTTTAATAATAGCTGTTTATATTTCAGGTTCAGATGCCACAAACATAATTATTGTCAACTGGGTTTCAGAGTTTTATGTGTCTTAAATGGGTAGCTGAACAGATTAAGAGTAGGGGACACCAAGTTCTTTGCTGAGTATCTTTGGACTGCTGATTTAAGGCCATTGTGGCTCATTGTCTCAATGCATTCAACAGTATTAACACACTACTAATGCTTACTTTGAAGGAACCTCTAACTGTTCATAAAATACCAGTTCTACAGAAAAGGGCAAACACAGTCCTCCACTGGGGACATGTGGTAGGGGAAAGTGGAGGAATATTTTTGTGTATACCAAAACCATGGTCTTACCTCTCCTTCCCTTCTCAGCCTCTATATTTTGCTCTCACTGGCAGAGTGTGAGCAGATAACTCTCTGCTCCTCACAGATTAGAGGCACAAATATCAGACCCGCTCATGGCTGTCTAAGGTGCCAAAGGGACTCTTTACTGTGTTATGGGGGTGAGCTTAATTCCAAGGGGACATCAACTTTTCCATTACTGTGCAATGCATAACAGCAAGGAGTTATTTCAGTCCTTTAGCAAAAGTCATCTCAGCCAGCTGTTCACATTGACAGTATGAGCAGAAACACTCACAAGAGGCTTTCTTTAGAATCAATGGAGAGAGAAGAGATCCGTTCAGGACATGACTCATTTGATTTGATTTAGTGTAACAGGATCCATGTTCTCAGGACTACATCGATGACACAGGCTTGTTGAGACAAGCAAGAGTTTGAAAAGTCAGTAGAACAAGGACTTGTCCCAGCATTTAAGGATTTGGTTCTTAGAAGAGAAATTGATTTCCAGTCAGCTTCTGAAGACAACATTTTTAAATTAAGATGAAGGCACAATTAATTAATGTTCTGTTCTATACATAACAAAATACTGAAATTTCTTGATTTTAGATAATACAAGATTTCTTCCTTCTGCCAGTTAAAGATTAATACTTATCAGTAAATAACTAAAAATCCTTTTGCACTGCATGGTAGTTAGAAAAAATTATGTATGAGGATCATTTACATTCTGTTAACCATACTGATTTAAATCCAAAATGAAAAAATAATACAAAATAGCCTTTTTATGACAGAATCAAATTTTGCTGTCTATCATGAAACACTTAGACCCCGTGTCACAATTATGGACTGAAGTAGTTGATATGATTGTAATGAAATGGATTTCTAGTATGTTTCTAAGTGATCAATAATAAAATGCAAGTCCTGTTCTTTTTATTTATTTATTTATTTTTATTTCCAGTGTCCCAGTAAAACCTTTGGAGGCTTTGATTCCACCAAGGACCTTCCTGATGAAGTTATAACATTTGCAAGGAGTCATCCAGCTATGTACAATCCAGTATTCCCTATCAACAACCGTCCAATCATGATCAAAACAGATGTGGATTATCAGTTCACACAGATAGTAGTAGATCGAGTAGATGCAGAAGATGGCCAGTATGATGTCATGTTCATTGGCACAGGTGAGAAGTCTTGAATCTACACTGTATGCTGCTCCAGATGTTAGGGAGAGAGAGATCAGATGAAAGTTCATACTTCGAAAGACAGAGCACTGATTTATGCTCCAGTGTATACCTGTGAAAATTTGGGGCAAGACTCAAAACTGTGGAAAAGTCTTTGTTACATACATTCACTGTAACAGGTTCAGACCATGATCTGCATAGCTTAATTCTTTAGGAGCTTTGCCAACTGGATTAAGATCAAAACACTCTCTTTTTAACTACTGTTATTAGGGAATTTTATTAGAAATATCTTGCCTTATTAATTATAATTTAGTATTAAAATGCAGGTACCCATTTTGAAGTGCAGTGTAAGAAGTATTAACATGAATGAGGCAAGTATCCAGGTGTGGGAAATGCCTTGTGTGCCTTTCAAGTATTTCAAGTATTACCTTAAGATGCCCAGCTCTTTAACCAGAAGAGTGCATCATTTTACTTAAGAGGAGGATAACTGGCACATGCAGAGTGTTTTAAGAAGAGCTGGTGTTCAAATAGAAACATAATATCCTTTCCAAAGCATTTGCAGGATTGTGACGCTTGGGAATTTTATAAAAAAGGAAATATACTCTCAGAAAAGACACTTTCTTCTTTTTTTTTCTTTTTCCCAGAAAGAGAATAATGAGAAATAACAGTGGCCAGAAATTAGCTGATATGCATTTGTCTAGGTTCAAGGGCCTCAGAACTATGCTGATTAGCAGTTGATGGATCTGCTTCTTCAAATTTGAAGGTTTTTTTCCTTTAATTGGCTGGTGTTTCAGTTATGTTAAATAAAAGTATTTAAAGCTTCCATTGAATATAATTGCTAGTAATTAGACATTGGCATCACAAAGTCAAAACAAATCAAGCCAAACCTCCACTGTTTCTTTTCACTGTTGAAACAAAAAATATCTGTCTGGCTGTCTGTCTTATAACAGTCCAATTTTTTACTTGTTCTAAGTACTGCTCTGGTGTGCTAAACCAGGGGTCAGATTTCCAAAGCAATAAATCTCAAGGTCTCTTTCATGTTGATGCCTGAAGTATATTATGAGTAAACTGAGAGCTGAGGAAGCTTTGTGTACCAAACACTGTGCATGCATAGCAATTCAGAACATTTACTGCAGGAAATGCAGCTCTGCAGAGAGCTTTCCAGCTCTTTATAGCTGTGAACTGAGTTATTAGATACCAGTTGTACAATATGTTCTTGCATAAAACACTGAGAAGTAGTTTCATATGATTTCACGGAACACATATATTTTCCATCACACATTAGAGAGTTCAATGTCATCCACAACTGGCAGTATTGTGCCTTTCAACAAGTATTCTATGACCTGATTCAGCCCAGAAAAAAAGATTAATGGCAATACTCCCCTTGGCTGTGATATGAGGGAAAAAGCCCTTCAGCATCCAGAGGATGATACTGAACTGATGATACCGATGATATTGAACATAAGGAGCTGATTTATGTCTGCATCTTGAGCATGAGAGGTGGCATTTATCTCACCAAAGTTTGGCATTCAGTACAGTACAAAAAAGCCTTGGCTTTTGCAACAGAGAGATAAGTACTTCCAGAGAGAGATTCATCCTACTTTACTCCAGACTTCTATTAGAGTAAGATGAATAGTTATGCAGAAGTTCATGTCTTTTTTTCAGGCAGTACAGGAAGGTGTGCTTAAGCCTGAGCTATAGCTTTTAGATAGCTATCATTACATATAGTGCTCCTTATCTAAATTAATCAGGTAAAGTCTCCCTCTGAAAAGGCCTCAATGACATCTAGTTCTTATCCTTAAGTTGAGAATTTAGGCACTCACTTAATTCCCTAAGCCACTAATATTCAGATGTGTGATAAGTGTTCTGGATCCCAGCCAGCATTGCTGATAGTTGTACCCCAGAATTGGAAGAGAAGTATTGAAACACTGTTTCTTGGACTTACCAAAAGAGATTTCAGCACCAAACCCACAGCTTTGTTAAGTGCAGAGTGTTATTATTTCTTGAAATATTGTTTTTGTCCATAGAAACTTCTTTTCTAGCAGGTTATACCCTCATGGGACATGAAAAGGCATTGCAACACCTGTGTTTGGAGTTGTTGCACAAAAGATGCTCTGCACTCCTCCAGACTCTGTGGTTTGAAGAATGAGGAAAGGGCACCCCCCACACAAGGGAAAGGGAAAGAGGCAGAACTGAGGCCCTGCCTGCCTTCTGCCAGAAAGCTGCTCTCAGCTGGCTGGTCAAAGTCAAAGGAATCAGAAACAGATACACAATCAGCGTGTGCTACATCTTCCCTGAGCAAAGAACAAACCAGGGAGCAGATTAGGGACTCTAGTCACAGTCTAGTTTCCCACTTGATGAGCTGAACCTATCTCAAAGCCAAAATTAAGCTCTCTGGGGTATGACTGGATTATTCTGTGCAGGTCTGTCCCATCAGATTAGATACATTTCTCTATTTTCCCATTACTGTTGCAACAATCTACATTATTCCCACATACTGCTGAACTTCAGTATGTTGAAGAAATTCTTTTTTTCCCCTTTTCCTTGAATAACTGATGATAATTGAACAAAACATAATTAATAGCCACCCAGTGTGGTCACATTTTCCCTTCCTGTGAGTGCAATCTTTAGCTGAGCAGTTTCTTTCCCACTGTGATTGTACCAGCATTTCACAATGGAAATAGAATCATATCAGCATGCTTGAAATTATATCAGAAAAAAACAGGATTTAAGATATGGACTTAATGTATATCCTGAGTGTCTAATGTTTGGGATCATTTGGCACAGTCAAGGTACATCTGTCAGTAAAGCAAATTAATAACAGTAATCTTATCTTACTGAGCAGAGCCTATTGATCCTAAGGAAGAAGCCTGATTCCATTTGTGTGAAATTGTTTGAAATACTACTCTGCAAAACTTGATCTAGAGCTCAGATAAAGCCCCACTTTGGTACCTGTGGCCTGGCCTGTCGCCGTGGTGATAAACACAGCGTATCTTTGACCTCAGAGGCTTTCTCAAACATCAAATGACTGTAATTGTTGCAAGATCCACTTAAAAGTCATTTGTTTTTTTTGAAATAACATTATATGGTGAACTCATATCTTCTCAGTGCCCACTCAGGCTCCACATTTCCCTTTTTCTGTTTTATCAAAAATATCCCTTTATTTCTAGATCTCATTGGATGGATTGTGACTGGTGAGAGTCATAGTCCAGCACAGAATATAGCCATGACACATAGCTATGCTGTTGTATTTATTAGATCAGAGGTCTCTTTTTTTACCCATACAATGTATTTTCCTCAAAACTGCAGACATCAAATTATCAGGATAATTAGGGAAATTAACTAATCCATTATGTTAGAAATATAACTAATGTTAAATTACATGTTGTTCTGAATTATTCTGTTGTGGATTTTTTTTCTCCTTGTTTTAAAGTTTATATTGCCTTTGTTCTATATTGTTCACAATGATTCTTGAATTCTCGAATAGTCAATTAATAGTAGTAACCATAATTAAATCACTTCCAAAACAACTTATCTAGTATATTTTACTGGACAATTCCAAAACTGCATAAATGTAAATGGGTATAGTGTCAAAATCCTCACACACAGCTCCCTATTTCTAAACTGAGTATATGAGTTGTATTGCTTTTTATCCCTCAGTGAAGACCAGTATCTAACACACACACTTTAAGGGGCTTATACATTATAGGTAATGTTATCTGACACAGGGAAGAGATGTACTTAAGAGACCTAACAGCTTCATCTGTCTAACAACATTTTTCCAGATGTTTTTATATCCATACTCAGCCTTCTGACAGCATCTTCACATGCCTTTTAAGAATGGCAAATGTTATACTCAAAACGGACAATAAGACATGCCTGGGTAAATTTAGTGCATTTACTTCCTCAGTTAAATGACTGAAATATCTGTCAGGTTATACTGTCATTTAAAAAGTATTTCAGTCCTTTTCATTCTTTAATAAATCCAGCAGTATTTATCTTCTCTGTTGCATTTTCGTGATTGAAAGACTTCAGTGAAATGTCATACTGAAACCCAGTGTTTTTCTAGGTTATTTTAAATAGCAGTTGATATTTTAAACAGTGAGTGCTCAGAGATGTGTAGCTTCACAATCTTTATGTGTGAAATAAATACTACAAGAAACTCTGGATGCTCTGCATCTTAAGCACCTGAAAACTTTTCTTTTTCCCCTTTTCAAGATATTGGAACAGTTCTTAAAGTAGTTTCAATTCCTAAGGAGACTTGGCATGAATTAGAGGAAGTCTTGCTGGAAGAAATGACAGTCTTTCGGGTAAGTGTGGCTAAATTTCAAGTGTCAGGTTGTAGATTTCTCTGTGGACAGCTGCAAACTAAACTTCTTGCAGTCTAGCCAAGGAATAGCCTGGTATGCCCCTCTAATTAGCTAGTCATTTAGAGTTCCAGACACTAGTCAAAATAAACTTTGGAACTTTCAGTGCTAGCTGGAGGTTAATGATAAAAGAAATGGCATTCTGGGCTCTTGTTTTGTGATGTAAAAAGTAAATTAGTATCTCTGTGTCTTAGAGCTTTTACATGCCGAAGTTAAATATGCATCTGTGTAAGTCTGGGAATAATGCTTGTCTGTTTTCTCCCACAGAGATATGCAATACACAAATGGCATAGTTGCATCATCTCTTAACTCTATTCAGACTGTCAGCAAAACGTAACTAGGCAAAACAGTGATCTGCACAGATTTGTTATGCCTAATAATCTGAGAAACAAAGAAAGTATTTATATTTTCAAAGGTGACTTCAGGGTCTCATTTCCATGGTTTGACACAAGACACCATAAACATCCCCTAATCTTTAGTACTCTTTTGTGAAAAACAATCTCTTCCATTTTTCCTATCTGAGCCACCTGAAAAATAAGGCATCCCATAGGCACTTCTGCAAGCCGAGGCTCAGTAAAGCTTTCAAACACTTTCCAGACAGAACCCAGGGATGTCTTGTGTTTCGTACACAACAACGAATCATTTACATTCCCCACATTATTCTTTTTTTCAGTGTTGTTTTATGGCACCATTTCACAGGCTTCAGGCTTTCAGGGGTTAGAGATCTAGCTGGGAGTGTGAGGTTAATCTGATAGCATGAAGATGCTGCTCAGGCGCTCAGAGAGCCCCAGGTCTTGCTTCAGAGATGCTGGCAGGGACTGTGCTCAAACCTGCCACGGGGGACCAGCCATGTGTCCTCATCATATTCAGTTACTATCCCTTTCTCTTTGGTTTCTGAATAGATGGAACATATCTAAACAGAGCTTGTATATCTTTAGATTAATTTTCAGTAATATTTTTATTTTTTCTAATGGGCAGTCTTGCCTTTACTGGTACTAATCTTGCACAGAAACTGCTGGTTTGAGTGCAAGATACCACTGAACAAATGACTATCTCTATTTTTGTGATCCATGCTTTTTTGAAGGCAGAAATGTGAATTTTTTTTCTTTCTTCTTTCTAACAGAAAAGTAAAGAAGAAACTATGAAGGGAAAATGAGACAAGTAATTTGTGGCTCCTAGCTTTTTTCTTTTTCATACTCGCAAAAGTCATTACATTAATGCAGGGTAATTTGGCAATTGTTGATAATATATGAGTCTCTATGCTAAATCAAGTAGAAATGCCAAGCTAAAGGAGTTAAGAGAAATATAAAAGTGAAAGAAAGGAAATAAATGGAGTGAAAGTTTTATTTCAGAAAGGCTATACAAAAGTAGAATGGTTAATGGCAAATTCAGATTTGCTATTTTACTTTACGTGTGTATTTGTTGCATGAAAGGATTTCCGTGCTCTGATTTACTTGAAAGATCATTTATTCCTTTGGCATGTATTTAAGTCTTAAAGAGGGCTTCAGTGGAATAAGCAGAATTTGTATGCATAAGATATGGATCTTTTCATAGGGAATTGGCAGTAGATTTTACATGTACCTCAATAAAATGTAAGTTTTCTTTAGTTACGAAAGAGCCTGTGTGCATCATAATGTGTTTTGATGCTTTTTGTGTCTAATTCCATGAAACTGAAAGTCTTCTATGTTTGTTACACTGATAACCAATGCTTCTTTTAACCTCATTTGTGAAATATTATTCTGAACAGCTGAGCAAACAAACTGATGAGTTCAATTTTCATTCAAATATTACACTTAATTGATGCTTTCTAATATAAGGTCTATTTACCCATTTGTAAAAGCAGGCCCACATGCTTAACATCCACTGACCCAGATCAAATTCTGTCAGGATTAGCAAGTTGAAAGCTACACAAATATAAAATCTTAATTTAGGACTCTATTAATGTATATAACCAAAAGTAGGATGTGTAGGGTCAATAGAAGATTTTTAGATGGAATGAAGTTCACAAAATTAACTTGTACACTTTGTAAACAAATTATATCACTTTTACTCTCAGGATTAAGATCCATTCAAGCAGTTGGACGTAGAAGGTGTAGCAGTCTTAATATTTAACAGATTAAGCATACTTAGTCTGTTAAATATTTCCTACATTCTGTCATGTAAGAAAGTAGATATTGGTTTGACATCTGCTTGCTACAGATAGGTATAATGTAGAGTAGGCTTTGCTAGAAGGCCAGTAGCTCTTCTAGAGGCCCCCATGGCTTGTTAAATAATGGGTATTCCAGGGTGCAAAAAACCTTGCCAGTTTCAGTTCTGTGTTCTGCAAATATGAGTAATTTAGTTTGTGAATAGTGTGATGCAATCAGTAAGATTATGCTTGGTATTAAGGCTTGTTCTTATGAATAAAATTTTGCAGGAATGTGTTTTTCACCTTATGTTTAAAACATGAGGCTTATGTCAGTCTTATCACCTTTAATATATAGTATCTCTTTATTTTGATACCATCATTATTTTTGTAATACCTGAGAGATTCTTTAAATATAGTTTTAATATTAAGTGTATAAATTAATTTCAAGATGTGAAGCTTGTACCAAAGTAATCATAATGAAACTGTAATAATCATGGAAAATATGTCTACAATCAACATAGCAATCAAAGATGCACCCTGATATGCATTCTAATTCACTTAGAGCTAGAAACTATCCCACTGCAAAAGACACGAAAAAACACTCTTTCTAAGGAGTATCTTGTTTAATTTCAGGGTTTCTAAGTTGGGCAAATAGCTCTCTAGAAGAATGTATATGTTTATAGAGCTCATTTTATATTTTAACTTTCTCTTTTCCCTAGGAGCCCACTGTTATTTCAGCAATGAAGATTTCCACGAAACAGGTACTATGTGCACAAACTTTAGATCACTTTAAAATATTTATTGGTCTGTCTTTAAGAGACAGTAACTTGGCAGTCAGTAGAGACATATTAATTACAGCAGCAACATCCCATTGCTTTACATAAACATCAGTAGTTTCTCAGGAAAATGTGACATGCAAGGGAGAAAGCAAAAGTCTAAGGTGAAAACTAAACACAAAGTAACCAACTGTCTGGAGACTACCTAGGAAAAAAAAATCACCATTATGGAATGTTCTCATGACAGAGAAACTGCTCAAAAGGAGTAGCCAAACTTTGTCCCTTGCTTTAATGGGACAGTTTTAATCTCTGTAAGAATAATCTAGTACAAAATGCAGATAGTGGAAGCAAAGACTGGANGTGTTAGCTGTGTGTCTTCAATGAGGATGAGCTCTTCTGCATGCCACGTGGGTCTGGGTGAGGGTCTCACATGAGGTTCTGGGCTGGGTTAAGGCTAGTAGCGGTGTTGGTGATGGGGCAGGAGCTGTATGGGGATGTACTGTTGGTACTGCTCTCTGGGCCAAGCAGAGAGGTTTGTTTTTAGAAGGCTGGCTGGAAGAAGAGCTAGATGTTTGAGCTGCAAAATGCATGCTGCTGCCGTAAGCTACGTAAAGCAGTGAGAGAGGCAGGGCCAGCGCCTCTTCCATTTCTGGGTATGCACCATTAATCTTAACAAAAAGAGTAGACATGATTTAGTCCAAATTTTCAATGGCCTTCTGGTTCAGTGACATGATTGGGATATGAGTTCCAGACTCAAGAATTTATATTTCCTACTTTCTGGTGAGTGTACTAATAACTAACTTCTTTAAGAAGTGATGTGCTGTGGTCTTCACTGTAGACCAGACCATAACTGAAATGAACTGGACTTCTTGATAAGTAGAGGTAAAATTTTATCTGATTTACAATAAAGGTGATTCCTTTATTTCTGAGCAAACTTGGGCAAGTATTATTTGGCTTCTTTGTGAAGCAGTTGATTAATTGTGTAGTCATGCAAACAACATTGGGTTGTAGTGTCTGAGTGAAGTGGCTATCAGGGGCTTATCTTTCAGCTCTGCCTGGAATTAGGTGGATGGATCTCAGCCACTGTCATTTCCTGTCTCAGAGGTCTGAGACATAAAATTTAGGTCAAATTTAAAATAGTATTTTATTTTCTTTTTCATCTTTGTATTGACTTGGAGCCCAATTCAGGAAATACAAGCGAATCATTCACACTTGCTAATTTTTCCATTAATGTCATTGTCATTAAAGAGGAGATTTGGCATTATTTCCAGGACTGGATGCACTAAAAATTGTGTTATACAGCAGATTTAGTTAAGTCATCTACCTCACTCTATACATTATTAAACAGAAATTGAATTCATTCTGTAACAGACAGGGCTCAGTATTATGTTTGAAATGCTGCATATTTAACACAGAATTCACTGTATTTAGGAAAGTTGTCTGAAAACATTCATGTATTTGACAGAAAACATTTTGTTTGGGGACACTCTTCTAACATAGTTTACAACATAAAACAACAAAAATGGCAGGACAAAAAAAAATGTACTATTGAATACTGGGATATTTAAAAACAAACCTGTCAAGTTGTATATATGTTCACATCATACTGAAATGCTCTGCTTTGGATTATTTTTATAAGTACATTCCCTTAAAGCAGCCAATCATATTTGATAATGGACCATACATTTTCATACTTCTTCAAAGCATCCTTAGTTATTCAGGAGAGATTACAATTTTCCCTGAGTCTTTTGAAAACAAATTTACACTGCTAAAATTGTCTATAGCTAAAAAAGAGCATAAAACACAAGTTATGCAGGCAGAGTTAAAGACATGAAAAATCAAACAGCCTCAGGCTAAAAAATGACAATCATGACACAGTATGACAAGCTTTTGGCACTGTGTCTCTGCATCAAACAAGTATGTGGCAGCATGTTTCAATTTTATATTTATAATGTAAAAATGCTGTAGTTCTGTGACTAAACACTTTACACATATTCTGATAAGCAGGGCATTTTTCATATAAACAGCATGATAATTCTATGCTTTGTAGAAAGCAGGAGCATGAAATGTAAACAGAAGAGCCAGCATGTCTTATTGAGTAACTTTAAGGCAAACACTTCATTCTAAAGACCAAAATCTAGAAACTCTTCAGGAGCAGAACTTAGCTTTAAATTAAAGTTTTAATTTATACAAAACTTAAAGCCTCCCTTGCCTTTCTCTGAGTATGAGTTTGGCCTTGAGTGACAGTGAATTTGAGCAAGGAAATGTAGACTTTATGTGTAAAACTAAGCCTACAGTCCTCTTCAGCTCTACTGCCTTTAACTTACAGGAATTATATTCTCTCAGTGGAGCTACATATATTCCTCCTAATTTGGTTCAGAACCCTAGGCTTGTGTAACTTTATCACCTAAACAACTTATACAAGGTTAGCAATAGATACAAACCTTCAGAGGACAGCATCCTAGACCACTGTAACACCCTGCAGCTGCCTAAATTCACAATTGTGTGGGATCCAGGCTTGCAGGGAGCCCCTGGCTGCCACCTGGCCCAGAGCTTGTTAGGTGGAAACAGGCCAAAAAGTCAGGCCTGGTTTTCAATCAAAAGTGACTTTTTGTGGGGCAAGCTTTTGTATTTTTCTCAGGATTAGGTTTGTGATCCTCTGTTTCAAAAAGCTGTTGGATTTCTGGTAAGATGGGGAAAAAAACCCAACAGGTTGATCCTTGGTTGATAATAAGCCATGTCCTGGTCTGGTGCACTGCTACGAAGAGCTTTTGTTCCTCTGCCAGAAGATTCTCAATCAAAGGCAAGGCAGACACCTTCAGAAAGACCTTAGTAACTATTTTGTAGTATTTTTCATCAAGTCCTGGGTTTTAGTTTCAGATATCCCTGTGAACATACAGAAAGGACCAGCTCAAAATGGATATGCCACGCAAACAGCCCCCTGAACTATTCTGCATCAGTTAGTTTTCAAGACATTAAATTAAATGGGATTTGAGCCTCATGGGCTCTAATTTTTTTAATCTCTCTTTTTTTTTCTTTTCTTTTGTTTTTAACTGCAAATGGCAAATTCTCAGTTGTCTCTGTGGCTGGCTTCTAGGGCAAGATTGCATTTTGGGCAATCCAAACCACTGGGTTGCTTTAAACATTTAGTCTCCTCAGCTTTTCTGGGGTTTTGATACTTCTGTGAGAATTTTAGCTGGACAACTTTTGTTTTCCCACCCTCTGGTCTGATCTGATAATCATCTGATTTATTCAATTAACAACCTCTTGGGAGAAACTCTTTACCCAAAAGGCAGTTTGACTGTGTATGATAAAGTAAGGTCAGACTAATGTTGCAAATCATTCTATTAGTATTTTCTGAATTTCATCCTGCTTGGATTTATATATTATTTGTGTCTAGAATAATGATCACCAGCTGGAGTCTAAAACTATAATCAGAAGAGCAGCAAACAGGGCAGCAGCCTTCAGGCTGTGCAGCACCTGAAACACATGCTGTAGTTCACTGATTGAACTTTACAAACTTATCTACAAGGAATAGAATCTTTAAGTAACCTTTTTTTGGCCTCATTTCCCCTCCCCCAAAAGTTTCTGGTAATTCTTTAATTCTAAAGACTTTTTATAGAAATCAGGGAGGGTTTTTTACCAAATGAAATTGGTTACAGAGGTATATAGGAAACCATTACACCATTCTTTATTCTCCCATGTGCATTCTCTGGGTTGATTTTTATATTAGCTGTACCACACATTACTGCATGCTTATACACGTATTAATGCCCCAATTACATAGGACTCAGATCAATACCATCTGGACATTTAAGATATTTAACTGAAGCTCTAATTTGACCTACGCTGCCTTCATAATCAGTAAAGAGAAAAGGCATCCCTTGAGGAATAGTTAGGTCACCTAAGACTTGAATTGCTGCTCTTTTTATTGTGAAATGTACCCTTAAGCTGGGTACTTGATTAAGTGACTTAAGTTAGAGAGAATCATCTTATGTCTGCTGCCTGTCATCTGCTTCTCAAGGCTACAACATTAACTGGGGACTGGTATGTACAGTTAAGGCTTTGCATAGAGCTCTATGTGGTCAGATATTTTTGCCCAGAAAATGTGGGTTTACACCTAGCTATGGCCCAGGAATAGACTAAAGCAGCTGCTTAGAAAGGGCTTAGTTTTCAATTTACCATTGAATTTCCCTTTGGGTGCTTTCGTTGTCACGTTTTCCTTGAGAAAGTACTGGTGTTTATATAAATGCACAAGATGTTTCTATTAAAATTAATATGTCTATAGACTGCCAGGCTGCTGTCTCTGAAAGAAGTTAACACCTTTTATGAGTTTTTTATTTACTGTCTCCTGGTGTCCAGTGCTCATCCTTTCTAATAGGCAGGTGACCTCAGCTACCTTCTGTCCTTGAATTCTCTGGAAGTGGTACCTCTGGGACATGACAGTGCAGGAGATGAAGAATTTTGATAGCATTTCTTGATTTCCATTTCTTCATTTCCGTACCAGCTTTACATTTTCTAAGAAAGAAAAATTAATACAAATTTATATTTTGTTGGTAGGACTGCTTGGAATGGGACCTTAGGATTAATTTTTCAACCAGCACCCATGGTGGAAAAGCTTTTTAAAGTATCAGTGTCTCCATATCAGAAGGATTATACCATTTAATTTCTATCTATTTATTTGGTTTTCCCCTAGTTTTGCATCTCAAAGGGAACCATATTTACTTACTGCACTCATACTTGTTTTCTTTGTGAATTAGTGCTAAGCTGAAATATGTCTGTTTGGACTTTCACGTGGGATCAGTAGTTCAGTTTCCTTATGTCCCTCTGGGGACCAACTTCCCTAATGAACCATATGAATTTGATATCAGAGAGGAAATTGAGAGAGACAAGATACTCTGTTGTGATGCCATACAAAGCTGTAGTCCATTTTCTATGCATGTTTTTTTATTTATTTCATGACTTCTCTCTGAATTTTAACTACATCTTCCACTCAACACTGTTTTTCTCCATTGGAGCTCTATTTCAGAGTATATAACTTATAGCAAAGAGTATGAAACATCAGAATTACCAGATACGCAAAAAACTATATGCATGGCAGCACTTCCAAGCTGAAATATCTTGGCATTCATCTGAAAATTTACTTCAGGTTTCCACACACGCATAGACAAATGAAAGTCATGTATAGGAAAAATATGTTAAAGTTGGTTTTATTTTTCTTTAAATTCAGAAGTGTATTCTCCATTGTGTCCTATCACTGATTGTAGTGTTTTCCCAGGATCTAAATTATAAAAAACCCTCAAATGGAATAGTACTTTGATTTTTCTTATTGCTTAGAGAAGCTTCTTACAAAAATTGAAGTTTTTCCTATTCAACTTTGTATCCTGAAGATAATTATCTTCTCGCTCATTCAGTGTACGTCAGAAACTTGATCCTTTGTTTTTGTAGTTGTCCTAACATATTAGTATATAACCTTTTTTTCTATGCTTTCATAGCAAAGAAAATACTAATTTGCTTTTTTCTTTTTAACTTGTATAACAGCAACAACTCTACATTGGCTCAGCCACTGGAGTTTCACAGCTTCCCTTGCACCGCTGTGATGTGTATGGAAAAGCATGTGCTGAATGTTGCCTTGCCAGAGACCCTTACTGTGCCTGGGATGGTTCATCTTGCTCACGTTACTTCCCCACTGCTAAGAGGTAGGGACAGTTTCAGATGCATGGTTTGCTATTTGTTTTAACTGATGATCTCAGTATGACCAGAGGGCTTTGGTGATTTTTCATGCGATGGTTAACTGGAGCCCTTTCTCTTCCAAAGAAAACATGATTGTGGGAGTTACAAGCAATATAAAGTCTTGGTTGATTTAAAGTGAACACTGCTACTTCTTGGGTTGGCTTTAAAAGCTATTGCAAGAAAACATTCAGGAAAGAGTTGTCTGTGAAATGGATTTGTAATTATATATTCAGTAATAGACAGCAAAAAGAAAAAAAATCCTTTTCTCTAACATGAGAGGATTGATATTAAAAGAACTACCTACCCAAGTAAATTATCCTGCATTTTCATGAACTCTAATTCAAAGGAAATGCTTATAAAGTGTTTGGACATGAATGGAAAGTTATTTTTTTAGTGATATAGAACATTATTTCTATTATTCCAAAGTATAACTTGTATATATGTCTAAGTGCTACCAGATTAGAATAAGCACTATTTTACATTCACTCTACACTGATGCTAAAGCTTTGAAATGCAAAGGTTAAAGGAAAACAGACTCTGCAAGGGAAAGTATCATTGTTATAAAAATTTTACAAGTCCTAGCTGAGGGATCTGAAGATTTAAAATAACATTTTTTTGCTTGTCTTTATCTCTGAACTATTTAAGCATAGAAGTTAGTTACTGAAGAGCTTTTAGTTACTGAAGGAGAAATTAGTGGTAGTATTCAGATTCCAATGATAAATTGGCTAAAATTATTTGTTTGTTCCCATTAAATCAAATATGCCAAACACCTCACACCTTTAAAGAAAAACGGGTGGAAGTGTTTATGTGAACAAGGAGCCTTTATTTTAAAACTGGTAGCAAATACTTAGTCGAGAGTGTAGGGATTCCAAATTCCAGATATGGATTGGTTGTTGCAGGAGATGAAATGTGCTAAAGAGTGGGAAGTAGCATTTGTGTGACAGACTTTTCAAATGGAGAGGATTAACATTTCAAGGTTTGCATTACAATGCATCCTAAACAAATACTGATGGCAAAAGAAAAAACTGCTTATGGAACATCAGGTTCTATTTTACACCAGGAAACAGAGTTAATCTGAGGCAAGTGTTTTGTGAAGTTCTTTAGAAAAGAATTAAAAAAGGAGAAAGTGAACCTATCCCTAAAGAAGAGCTGGTCAAATGTGTGGGATAATTCACATTTGGGGTGGAAGCACTGCAATTTCTTTGTCGGAGGAGAAGGAAAGAGAAGAGGGAACAATGAGATCTTCAAGAGTCTGAAAGATTGATTTGATCTGGAAGTTTTAAGAGTTAGAAGTCAGTGTCATTGAGTGCTGCCTCTGACTCGAAGGAAACAGTATTGTCAGGAATCACTGAATCACTCTTCTCTGCTACATCCCTACTAACTTATCCCTTAAGCTTATTCTTTCTCAGCATTCACTAGCACCTATTCCTACTCCCAGCACATCTTAAGCCCCGTGGAGCACATCATTCCATCATTCATCTGCTTAACCTGATAGGAGAAATAGAGCTCTTAGTCTTTTCCTTATCTAGCTCTCCAGTTTATCGAACAGGAGACAGGGCTCACTGTTGCCATTGGGGGAAAGGGAATGGGACCTCTTACAGGGATTAAAGGACAGGGTAACTGGGGCTAAACTTTGTTCCACAACTACAGGAAAACCTTGGAGTGCAGACTTTATGCCTCTTGAGGCCACTGTGAAAGAAAAAGTAAGTCCCGGGAGGCTGGCATCCTGACAGTGCATTCAGAAAAAGCCATTGTCCCCACCTTTCCCCCCCATTTTTCCCTTGGCGGCAGCAGCAGAGTGAAGGTTTGAGTTCTGGGGAGAGGATCCTCTGTTTACCTGGTACCTGCTGTGCTTACTGCCTCGAGCCAGCTTTGAATGCACACAGGACAAAACCAGCATTGCTAGAAACAGCTTAGAGAGCAATATTTTCCTAATAATGAATCCTTGTAATTTTAGGCTCCAGAAATATTGGGAGAGTTGAGTCCTGAGGCAGTTGCACAGATGAAAATAGTTGGTTTGAGGGTTTTTTGTTTGGTTAGGGGTTTTTCTTTCTTTCTTTTTTAAAAAGCTTTTATGAGCCATGATTTTAGTTTACTTTTTCTTTTGTGTGTGTATTTTAGAAGTCAGAATGACATTTCAGAGCTCCTGTAGTGTGACCACTTAACTTTACCCCATGCAGATGTGTTCTGGTTCATATTTCATAAATCATCATGTTGATACAGTGGTGATATGTGCAACATTTTCCTGAAATTCTAACTAAACATCTCATCCAAACTCCATTGACAGTAATAGGAGTTGTTCCACAGCCTCCTTTTCTACAAATAGTATCCTATAAATATACAGCATTTCAAAATCTAGGAAGAAGTAACAACATTTTATAGTTCATTTTGGTTTTGTGTTTTTTTATTCATTGGTAGTGAGTAATATGACAATAGTACATTTTTTTGAATCATGTCAATCAACAGAAGATTTTCTTATTAAAGCATGGTAACTGACTAGGATAATTTTAAAGAGGATTTTATTCAGAAAGATATAAAAATGAATATTCAGAATTGTTGGGGGGGGTTGTTTTGCTTTGTTTTTTTAAAACCCCAACTGTTGCATACTTCACATAACAAATTTCAGTTTTAACATTTCAGTAGTTTTCAGTGGGGGGGGGAGGGTTTAAATCTTTGAGCCAAGAGGAGTGAGCTGCTGGTGCCTCTGTGAGAACTCTTAGTATGTGCTGATGCTGGGCGAGTAATGAGAGTCTGTAAGCAGGGACAGTGAACAGAAGAGACATGGTCTCTGTGTTGCAGAACAATGGCTTTTGAAACTTGTGGGCTGTTGTCACAAGGGAGTGACCAACAGTGCTTTTTACAAGGCTCCTTGACTTCTGCATATCCGTTGCTGGATGCTGTAATCTGAAGTCACAGCATTGTTCAGCAGCCTAATCCTCTTTGTTCTCCTCTAATTTTGCAAGCCCTCCAGCTTTTTCTGATTCCTAGAGTAAAGTGCTCACACTTGAAACACATCTTTGTTTGCCTTGTTCTTTTTTCTTTCTTTGTATGGAAAGCTTTTCTCTGGCTCAGCTGATTTTTGTGTCACAGCTATTTAAATAAAAATAGGCACAGGCAGAGAAAAACAAATGCAAAATACAACTTTATTAAAAAGCTTTCTTAGGTGAAATACAACTTTTTTTAGGGTGGACCAATATGTTTTCCAAACAAGTCAGTGAAAATCAAGCTAGGGAAAGAATATACCATGTCAAATGGACATGAAATAATGACAATTGAACTCAATGATCTGAGGTCTTTTCCATCCATAACAATTCCGATTCTAGAACCCAGACTCAAGCTAGAAAGCATGGAATAAAGGACATTTCAAGATCTTCCTTTCCAAGTGTTTTGTTTATGCTAATGACAAAGCCATTTGCAACAGGTTTGGAAAAGGTTTTATCACAAATGTTTTGGTGGGATCTGTAGTGGCCTGACTGATCTGTTTTAATCTAGATTTATTGACAATAGAGCACACACATTCTTTCAAAGCCATCCATCCTAACATTTTTTTGCTAAAAGATGCAATGATACTTAAAGTATTCTGTGCTCGCAGAAAAGCTGTAGCTTCTTCATGTTTTTTTATGCATGTTAAACTGTACTGTATATATTTTGATCCCTTAGCAGTCCCTGTATTTGATTCCAGCAATAAATTTGTCTGTGATCAATATTACCAACACAGTTAAATGCAACTTCATAGGCTCAGTGCAAGAGATATTGTCACCAGTTTCTGAAGACTTTACCTGTTAGAGTAAAGGCTGATTCTACAAACCATAATAATGCATAGAGTATGGTAGTAACAATATGATTTCCCTCCTAGTGGTGTGTAGGTGCACTTGTAACCCATGTAACTATATACATATGGTCCATTTGTTCCTCTTCAGTCACGGCCAATGTGAACACTGACCACTGAGAAGGTCACTAACACTTTTCAAATGCTATTTACAGACGTACTAGACGCCAGGACATCCGAAATGGAGACCCACTCACCCACTGCTCAGATCTGCAGCATCATGGTGAGTTATGACTGCAGGACACCTCATTGCTTTGTGATTTACAGACTAGGCATGAGAAAAGCAGGAAGCACATCAATGATTTGTTGGTGAAATTGTCTCGAACATTTGGGAAAAAGGAATATAATACATCATTATCCCAATTTAGATTGCTTACAATGGCCTGGATAAGATACTGATTACTGTGTTTTGAGGATTTTTTGTTTTTCCTCAAATTAACAGTTTTAAGCATGTCAATTTTTCTGCTTCACTTGCCTGATTGATAATACTATACCATCAGCCTAGGCATATTATGTCAGAAGAGAGTCATATCTCCTTCAAAAGAGCAAGAAGTATGTGCAGGTTGCTTCATACAGTTTACATGGGATGATAACCAAACACATAATGAACTACCTTGGCTAAATATGGAATGTTTTTTTTAAACATCCCACACTAGCAGCCCTTAAGATCAGGATGTTCCTGGCAGTTGGCCTGGCCTGTGTGCTTTCAGTGTGTGTTTTGTTTGACATCTTCTGGTTTTGTCTTTTTTTACTGGTTGTTTCATTTCCACAGAGTATTGAACATATTTTTCTTTCTTGAATTGTTGGGCCGATAAACTTCTCAGTTACCAATTTGTTGACTAACTTTTCCAAAGATCTTCACTCACAAAATGAAAAATGTCTATTTTGCTGTAAGTGAAGAGAACACTTAGGCAATACTTCCCTCTGCTGGAATAAAAGATTACTCATGTTTGTGCTACATCTATAATAACAGATAGGCCACTGGACAGACTTTGGGGATAAATAAAGAGGTGGCTGAAAAGGAAGATACCTCAAAACCATCATGTCCTTCCATCCTTGTAATAGCAAGAATAATAAATAATCCAAAATTGTGCTTGTATGCCTGCTGTAATTTACCCTCTCTACATTTCAGTAATAGTTTTCTTTCTTCCTTTTTAATAAAAGGAAGGGTTTTGGTTTTTTTGAAAGTTTTAGCTATCATTACTATAGCTTTTCTTTTTACTTGATTGTCAGAGTCAAGCCAGGATACTTAGAGGAGAAAAGGGTTTGAAAAAGTTCATGAATAGCTAATGATCAGTATACTGTTCTCATATTTTGAGAACTCATGAATGCACAAATGAATGGATTTGAACTAGTCAATGTGAACTAGTAGAAACTTGACAAATTCCTAGTTGCATGATACCTAGTAAGGCCATCCACATACTGGGGTTGAGATGACATTTTCAGTTCTCCAACAGGAAAATTTCATCAGGCACTAAACATAGATTTTATTACCAGCAGAAGCATGTCTTAACTTTACTTTTTTACTATGTGTATGTTTTACTAATGAGTAAAATTATCTTCTGGGATATGACATACCCAGGGGTTTTTTTAAACAAGGTTTAGGTAGCTCTTTCAGTTGTCCTTTTGTGCAAATGTATGAGAAGTAGTATAAAATAACTACACAGCAACATTAGAGGGAGCTGAGGATCCATAGCGGTACAGGTGTTTGCTTAAATCTAAAAGCATGATCACCTTTTTGTCAGCTATCAAGAAATTAATCAAGTTCTTATTCTGAAGAATTTGTGAGTGAAGAGGCACCTTTTTCTAGGTGATTTATCCCAGGGGAAGCTCAAAGAATGACTCTGAATTTGACTGTATAGTGAGATTCATTCATCAGCAAAGCAATCTTAGTATAAGCACTTAGCCTTTCATACTTATGTATCTAAAGGATATTTATCAGGGTAGTAAAATAATACTGCTGCTGGGTTCATTTTGGGAATTACAGCTGTCAGGCAGGATTTTGGATTGAATTTTATAACTGACTTCATTTCCTACTGACTGTCTTATGCTGCAGCCCTACATGTCCTATCTGTTGTTGATCCCAGTTCAGATATCAAAATTCCACTTGTTGGCTACATGAGGATCTTTGGCAACCTGATCAGCCATGTAAATTCTCTTGCTAAATGAGAAGGCCCTAGTTGAAACAAAAAAGCCTGGACATCAGTTAGCCATTCACAATTTTGAATCTGGACCAATGAGTGTCAGCTCATTTCTATTTACAGTCTTTAGCTTATCACTTCTAGTTCTATTCAGTTACTCTCTTCATATACTTCCAGTTCCTCTGTTTCAGTGACAGAAATTCACCCACACTCCTTTCAGACCATTCCACTGGTACTTTTCTTTACCCCCTTCTATCTGTCTTACCCTTCTCTTGCTGTTTTGCTTTCTAATGGATTTCTTCATTGCTCCTTGTCTTCCTGGCCCAAAGCTGCACTGACACTCTTCATGGGGATGTGCTTTCTGAGAGAGTTATTTCACTTTGTTTATATAGCACTCCACTTACTTACTGGAAAGGTTCACAGTCCAGCAGAGGAAAGCAAGCTAACCTATTCTCTATTTTTTTTAGTGTTAATAGGCCATTTGATGTTTCCTTACTGGGAACTGGGCAAGCACCAGTCCCTCTTCTGTCCCCCATCCCTTCTCCCATCCTCTCTCAGGGCTACAAGTTATTATGGGAAGACTTTTGAGTGCTGTATCAACATAAACCAGGAGCTCAATTTTATTTTTACGTTTGGCTCAGTCATCTAGCAAACAGCCTGTATTTGCTGAAAAACATGGCCAATACGATAAAGGCACAGTGAAAGCAAACAAAACTTGACAAAGGATTTCTCTGAGAGGATTTTAATTAGATATCATTTTCCTGTTTAAACATATCAAAAGAAGTTCTTTAAAGATTTCCAGTGCTAAAGATCAAAAGTGGAAAATGGAAAGAATGACAAATAATGGCCAAGAGACAGGAAACCTCATGAGATCAACACAGTGTTTAAATACCTTACAACCTCTTCCTCCTCATCTACTCTCTAGGATTATTGTACTGTTGCCACTTAAGTCCATAACAGCAGTTTAAAGAGCTAAGGTGGAGAGTTGAAATATGATGCCTTGCAGCCTCTGTGGTATTGGAGAAGAATCAAATGCTCTATAAGTCCTATAGCTATGTGATATTTCCTGCAAGTTGATGAATATCTTGAAACGTTGTTACAAAAGGAAGTAATTTATTTAACTTTCTTTTTCCCCTCCCATAATGTCTGGTTTATTAACCTCGTTACATTTCCATAAATTATATCAGTATGAGAGGAAAAGATTAATTGAAGATTGTTTCCTCAAAAACATTATTCCTGGTCATTAAAAGCTTCAGCAAACTGCAGTGCCATATAATCTAAACACATTATGCTACTTTTAAATAGCCTCATGTTTTATTACTTTGCTCTAAAGCATTATGATCATAGAGCCCAGGAGGCATCATTACAGACACTCTCCAACGACACTGAGTTTTCTCACTACGTACAATTTGCTATTAAATATTCTTGTTGTGTCCTAGATGTTTTCCTTGATGAATAATAATGAGATTTACACAAGATTTTACAATAAAATTCATTAACTTGACATATTGAGATGTTAACAACTGTTAGGATTTAAAATACAAAAATAAAACCCCTACCAGATAGCCTTACAAGTCAGATGTTGATGGAGATTTTCCAAATGACATACTGATGTGGGGAAATATTTCTTTGACAGTTTTTATCTTTAAATACCTCAAGAGAGACCAAATTCTAAACAAATACATTCACTTAGCAATTATGATTTTGCTTTCCTGTTAATTTTTTCTTTTTTATTTTTTTCTTGCTTTACAGATAGCCCAAGTGGTCAGACCCTGGAGGAAAAGATTATCTATGGGGTAGAGAATAGCAGCACTTTTCTTGAGTGCAGTCCAAAATCGCAGCGTGCTGTAGTTTACTGGCAATTCCAGAAGCAAAATGATGACCGCAAAGAAGAGGTACAATAGAAAAAACAGAGATGCAACTTGTTTTCTCTATGAAGATGGACTTGAACCTAAGTTCTTCCTAGAATAATGTCCATCTGTATTTTAATGTAGTAGAATTTCTCTGGAATCTTATGATTTCTGTTGTTTTTCACCATATTCTTTCTCTTATCACCACAAAATCCGATAAGGTCTCTAATAGGTTTTCCAGGCTGTTATGCCAGAAGATGTTCGTGTCCTCTCTGGTCAGATCCCTGCAAAACACACTGGTTTTCCATTAGATACCTCAGAAATAGGATAAGTTAGCAGGCTATTGAAGTGCCACCTAAAGCATCATACTAAGTTTATATTGAACTTAAATACTATAAGGACCTTAAAGCCTCTGAAAAAGTCAAACTGCATTAATCTAATATACTATTTGACTGAAAGACAGTCTAACAGGAGCACTTCCTATGTACTGCATGCTTTAAGCCTTTAAGGCAGATAAGTCAAAGTCTGAAGAGCTGGGAACTGTAGTGGATACAAGGATGTAAAATGTGCCCTTTTTTCATCAAAAGCAATATTCATAGAGGCAAACCCAAAGACTTCCCCTGCTTACATTACACTAAGTGGATACTTTATTTTTATCCTTCTCTTGTCACCAAAATTCTTTTGTTATTACTCATCCAAGTTCTCAAGTCATGTTACTGTAAAGCTACATCACACATAGCTTAAGAGAATAAACTACTCTGGTAGGTAGGGAGATCATACTAGAAAACAAACTTGTTTATTGCATGAAGGTATTTGTGAATATATCCACACTATTATGAAGCATTTTTTTAAAGCATGTACTCTGCACTTAGTTACATTAATAACTTAAGATATCTTCACTATTTACCTTGTATAAGTAGTAAGTTATTTAGGATTATTCTTAGCAGAGAGCAGTAAACAATTTTGCAGTCTTCGTCTGAAGCAACACATTCATTCAAAGAATGAAATTACATTTGAGTTACTTTTAATAAAAATACAGTAATTTGGACAGCTGCTTTTTGAGTAATAGTTATGAGATTGAATTCTTATTGTTTGCTTAAATTCTCCACTTAGAACCGACTTCTGTATGTAAGGGCTTTTGTAGTAAGGAACAACAGGAAGACAGAGAACCTTTCACACCAATACATCTAGGCTTGACTAAAAGGTAATGATAAATGTGACCTCACAGGCATCCATGTTGATGCTGATGATTATAGGCTTGCATCTTGTGCAGTCTTAACAACAAGTTCATCTGACAAGAGTTGATGCAGATCTTTGTTCGGCATCAATAGGGCCTAAGGAGTAAATTCTCAATCCCCCAAACTCTTTGCAGTACATCAGTAGTTTTTCCAGGGTATTTGAGCCTTCAAAGTTTCACCACCTGAAAGGAGCAGTACTAAGGAACTGGTATGGTTAGAGGATAGTGTTGCATATAGATGAAGGATAACTATTGAAATTACCACTTTTTTTCCAATGCAGATAAAAGTGGATGATCGCATGATCCGGACAGAACAGGGCCTATTGCTACGGAGTCTTCAACGGAGAGACTCTGGTATTTATCTTTGTCATGCTGTGGAACATGGCTTCATGCAAACTTTGCTCAAAGTGACCCTTGAAGTCATTGATACTGATCACCTAGAAGAGCTGCTCCATAAAGAAGATGATGGTGATGCCTCCAAGATCAAGGATGCTACCAACAGCATGACCCCCAGTCAAAAGATTTGGTATAGAGACTTCATGCAGTTAATCAATCACCCCAATCTCAACACAATGGATGAGTTCTGTGAGCAGGTTTGGAAAAGAGACCGCAAACAACGTCGGCAAAGGCCTGCCAACGCCCAGGTGAATACAAATAAGTGGAAGCACCTACAAGAGAATAAAAAAGGTAGGAACAGGAGGACCCATGAGTTTGAGAGGGCACCACGGAGTGTCTGAGCTACATTACCTCTAGGAACCTCATCCAAGTAGAAACTTATATAGACAGATAACTGGAAAAAATGCAATATTCATGAACTTTTTCATGGCATTATGTGGATGTTTACAAGAGTGGAAAGTTCAAACAATTTCCACAAAATTTAAAATCCATTTCTAACTTTCCTAGTAAGTCCTTTCTCTCTGCTCTGATTCAAAGACCAGAAAGACCATGGTTTCAAGGATAACTCACTCAGACCTAGCTTACTGCTCAAAAGGTTCTGCAAGTGTTTAGCAGGCAAGTTTTGCTTTCTCTTTTGCCTGAGATATAAACAAAATTAGGGATTTCATGCTATCATCTTAAAGAAAAGAAAAACAAACCCCACTTTTCATCATCAGCACTACCATTTCTAGACTTATATATAAAACTGCATGAACTCATTAAGCTGATGAACGTCTAAACACGTGATTGGACACAAGGATTTTGTTCTTGTTTTGTCTACCAGTTCTCCTGTTTATATGTACTAGAAGAGGAAAAACAATACTGAATGAAATTGTTTGTGGAAATCTGAACAACATAAGCCATCCATCATCTGGAAGAACAAAAAATGTGGAGTACACTGGCCTACTACTGATGACTTCTTTCAGCTTTGATCTAAAGATGTATTTTATTAAAACTGTAATTTAAATGTACCATGAAAAATATGCAGCAAACATTAGCTCTTTTCTAAAATAGATTAGACTTTTTGTCTTAGAAATATTGTACTTACTAATTATTGGTTTAGAGGAAAAAAAAAAAGACAACTCCCAATTATGAGCTGCTTTACTCTTTTGTTTGGAAAATCTTCCAGGGGAGCTAGTCACACTGCAGTTAATCTCCTCCCCTCTCAGTAATGTATGACATGTAACTTCAAAACAATTTTAAAACTAAGCTATTTTAACATGGAAGTTGTTGTACAGCATGGAAGTCTTTGGCATCTTTTTTTTAAGTATGGTATTTCAAGTGATTCAACTTGTAAAATACCTTGCTATAGATTGAACCAATGAAAAGGAGAGCATTGATTTCAGTTGTATATTTTTTAATTTTAAAAAAGTAAACAGCATTAAGATACCCTCTACTAATTATACTTTTGCTTTCTTGGTTCGTAAATATTTGTGAATGCTAATATTTAAATACTATGGCTCATTGATTGTCATATAACCATGAGCAAAGCTCACATTCAGTTGAAGGGGTTTTGTTGCCAGCTCAGTGGTAGAAATATGTCCACACTACTGATTCTCAGTGCTCCATTCTTTCTGTGGGCCAGGTCACTAAAATACTAAGAACCAGCACTAGGCCACATAAATAGTAACCTCAAAGCCAACTCTCTTTTTGAAGCTCTAAAGGATAAATTTATCTGTGGGAGAAGTCTGCTACAGTAGTAAATTGGTGAAGTTCAGCTTAAGACTAGTTAATACTGAGATAATTTGATCCTGCACTTCTGTCTTATTCTATATACAGGAGAGCAACAGGGTAAAACAGACAATGTACTTGCACCATAAGTGTCAGTTTAGGGTTATAAGTAGTGGATTTATTCACCTCAGCACAGATGTGCCTTTGGTCCCCAGTTCTATGGTGTCCAGTTCTTTTGAGATCATCTTTCTCCAGCCTCCCATATTTTATCTTGGTAAGGTTCATAAATGACATAATTTCAAGTAATGTCATTTTGGGGAAAATTACTAGAACAAAGTCCCTAGTTTGCTGAAGGGACTTTTATATAAAAGTATGTCTGTATTGATGACTGATCTATTTTGTTGTTATTCACTCCAGATTATTTAATTTAATCACAATAATTATATCAGATCAGCCTTATCAGATACAATATAACACAACTGCTGTGACAGCTTCTCTCACAATATGTCTAAGTCTCCTTGCCACTCAGTAATTCAAGTGTCCTTCTGATTGGTGAAGCCTTTGCTTCTTGCCTCCATAGCTATTGGATTGTCACTAACAGCCCAGTCACTTCAGTCCCCTTTGAATCTTTTGCAGTGAATGAACTTGCAATATTTTTTTTAAATTAGCAAAAATTTCATTGAATAGACCAGGACAATGCTGTAAGGCTATAATTTAGGAAAGCACTTCGGGATTTAGTTTAAAAGCAACTTTAATTCTCTCATGTTTAACTTGACTTCTGTGAACTTTAGTATGCCATTAAATTACTTCCTTTCATGATGTGCTGAATAGGGATGAGTGAAAACATAGGTTCAACTATGTGCTTTCCTGTACAGAAGTATTAATTTTTCAGCTCAGTTTATGACTAATTTCTGAGCATTGTTGTCAGCTGAATTATTTAACTGTAATCACAGAACACTCTTTAGCCTTGCATGTAGGGCTGTTGTGTGCCATGGAGTCATTAGAACCCTCTGTCACAAAAGGAAATTGTTTCAAAATGAACTGCAGAAAATACAGAGAAAAACACAAGTTGATTTCAGCAGATCCTAAATGACTGTTTCCATTTTTACATAATGGAATTGCTATCTAACTTTTTTCTCTTCCATGCTCATAGCAACTGGTTGTATAGCAACCAGTTGCAAAAGTTCAAACCAAAACCAACCTCTTCCAGCACCCTTGAAGAAGAAATGGATTAAATTAAGATTCTAAGATATGTTTTTCTATAGAGAAGGATAATCTGTGGGAACAAAACTACAGAAGTTGCAGTGTTTTTACCATAGCCTGACAGTCTAGTCTAATTGAACAATAGAAAAACTTCATTCCAATCCTCACCAACATGAGTAGTCTTGTGTATATCTTTGTATTTGCTTATATAAACTACAGGGATAAGATTAAGCCAGAAGTGGAAATCATTGATTTTCAGGTTCATGTTGCATTCAAGTTAAAACAGCATTTAATACTGATATGAAATGAACTTTTTTCAAAGGACCTAGGCATTATTGAGTTAATGTATAGAAAGGCACCCTGCAGTAAAATTCCTACTTCCGTTAAACTCATTGGTTTTTAAATCAACATAAGATTTGAAAAAAAAAAGATATTTCTGTAAATCATCAATAAACCCCTCTAAACCTCTAGTTAAAGACTAAAACAAAGTAAGCAAAAAGTTATGTTTAAGCTGGAGAGAAATAAAGGATTTCATCTATTTTGATTTGTTTCAAGACATCTGTTTGCAAGGAACAGGAATGCATTGGATCTTAGTAATCTACACTTTGCACTTGCATGGATCACTGAAGATGGGAATTTGTTCAATGGCTTCTAAAAACTGTGTGGTTATGTTAAACTATAACATCCAACTGAGAAAATGTGCATCTTTGCAGAACAGAGTTAAATCTTAATGACCCAGTAAAGTCACTATGTAAAAAAAATAAAAGACTAATTAAATTAAATGCATGTGAATGCGCATTTACTGATCCTTTTTATGTATTATTTAGTGAATATCAATGGTATGTGTTTAATAGTTCAGTTTTTGCTACCTACACATTAGCCAAAAGAGATGTAAATAATTCTGACTAGATAAGGAGGTACAGTGTAAAGTACTGTTATCTAGAGGTACTCCATTTCAGTGTGTTCAGCATCATACTAAAATAAAAGATTTTGCCACACAGGTGATCAGGTAGTTTATTTGCTATATCAGTGCCAAAGTTATGCGTTTATTCTTTAAGCGCATTCTTTGTTGGGTAGCAAATCATTCTACTTCTGTATTTATCACTTCAATTCAGATGGGAACTAGAAAACTGGAGAGAAGAAAATGTAATGAAACTGCTGCTGTAAATTATTTCTTTTAGCATGTATTCAGTTGTTAAATAAACATTTCTTCCAAATATTTGAAGTTTGCTGTCTTGACTGTTTACGTGGAAATGTTCCCTGTAACCTTCCTGAGCATATGGAGTGCATTGTTGCTGATATAATGCTGTCAATGTATATGAGCTCTTTACTAGGCCAGAAGGGTTGCTTTTTTCATTAATGCTATTTATTGTTTATTTTTGAGGACTGCAAACTAACAATGACTGAAGTAAAAACTGCAAACTTATCTTCATCCTATCTTTTGGCACAATTTCATGGGCTTGTGCAGATAAAGCCACACATATACCCCCCATTCACAGACTACCTGTGAACCAAACTGTACAGCAGCCTCAAAGCTAAGCAAATGATAGCAAGTTGCTGCTGTTTCTGAAATTCACTCTGTGCAATACTAATGGCTCAGTACATCTGTGCTATTTCCTTTTGGAAACTGACTTGCACAGAGAGCAAGAAGAGTAAACCAGGTTCTGTCTGTTATCAATATAACCTTGTATCCTTAGGTAAACTTAGCAGCTTTTTGGAAGGTCCTAGGAACTCTATTTAAAAGCAATATGCCACAGCACTAAGCATTGTGCAAACAGCTGAGACAAATGCTGCCCTGTAAAGCATTCAGACAAGAAGAGAGAAGTATTATTTCCATTTAGCACATACAGAACTGAAGAAACAGTAGTAGATTAGTGATGTAGTAGTAGTACTTAATCATCACTAATCCATTTGGCTTTGCCCATGTTCCTTCCTGTAAAGCAAGGATGGAGATGTCCAGTTTGAAAGGATGTTGCAAGGATGTTTAATGATTACTACTGTCTTCTGAAAATGAAAATAAGCCCCCATTAGCAGCCAGGCAACTCAGTGGGATATAAAAGATGTCTGTAAATACAACAAGGACAGAATGATATGGCAAACTGAGAATCCATTAACTGTATGTATTTATTTATTTAGTCTGTCCAGTGCAAAGGAAAACCTGGATGTAGCCACACTGTCTTTTGCTAGAACTCCCTGCAGTGCATAGCTAAACAGATTGTCCTCTGTTACTGCTTTGCTGTATTGCCTGGAATGCCTAGGGAAAACCTTCATTGACAGAGTGGGAAGAATGAAGAAACATTTGGGGTTTAATGCTTGCTTGTTTATACAGATATATATATATAGATTATATATATGTATATACATTTAAACAGCTAGCTTTCACTGAGATGAAATCCTCTTTTCCCTAAAGTATTTGAGGCTTTACATGTAATTTTAGTATATCTCTGAAGAACACGTTTTGTGGCCTCAGCTATAAATTATTGTAAATGTTTCCATTGCAGAGACTGAAACACACTGCTCTGTTTCCTTACAGGTCACATTCACTGAGCTCCCCATCAAACATACATTTAATGGGAGGCAAAGTTATGATGGCTTTTTCCAAAGCCTAAAACAAAAGGACTATTCTCCCCAGAATGCTCAGTAACAGGATACAAGTAGATCAGAGTATTAGTGAACCAGCCAGCTTCTTTATGTCCCATAAATGCTAGCATGAAAGGTTGGAGAAGCTTCATAGAAAAAGTAGAAACTTGTTTGGGACTTGTTTATCCTGGAATTTATCAAAGTTTGACATTTTGGAGAACCTCAGGATGATCTGAGCTGAATCCCAAAGCTCTAGTGAAGCAATTTCCATGCTAAAAAGGTTTTGCTTAGGTTAGGAAATCAACTTCCCTTTCTTTCATAGCATTTTTTTCAACTCTTTAGGAATTGGTGCTCCTCTTGCTTCGCTGTTAACCCAGAAAGGTCCTTATTTGTTTCTACCATCCTTGTTGAAGGCTAAAATCTTCTTCAACACGCGGAGAACCCAGTTTCTGATGACCAGACCTCCCCAAACTGGTGTGTGTTCAGGCGCTCCAGTCAATCAAACAGGCAGTCTACTCTTACCACATAGAATCCTAGAATGGTTTGGGTTGGAAGGGACCTCTGGAGCTCATCTAGTCCAACCCCCCTGCAGTGGGCAGGGACATCCCCAACTAGATCACTGAGAGGCTGTCAGTAGGTCAATAAACATCCTTTAGGTCCCATTTCCTCTGTGGAGACTCAAGAAAAGGAGATTATGCCAGATCAGCCATTTGAAGCAGCAGATCTCAGCAAACAGTGCAGAAACTAATGTAGCAATGAAGGTTAATATAAAAAACCCTCAGCAAGTTTTAGGTGTGAGGAAGGTCCCCCTCCATACTGCTCTATATTGCTACAAGACTCTGTGAGATGGATCCTGATGGGTGCAGCTAAATAGGCTCAAACAGGCTTTCTTTAATTGCTCTCGATTAGCTGAGGTTATTTTTCTTCTAGATTTAGGGACAGTTCTCTGCCTTCTGAAAGCCTAAACTAATGGACTGTATCCCAACAGTACAGCTCTGGTGTAAATTAAATCTGATAATCTGCTCTAGGAAAACACCTCCTCTTTACACCCCTGAACATGGGGTGCCTCTGCAGTCTGTATTATTGTAATACTTCATACATGTATATTATATTCATTTCTGTAGGAGTTACATGGTCATCTTTTGTTATGTGTTATCAAGAATTATAATTGTCTGTGCAGAGGCAAGTGGACATGTATGTTTCTGCACAACAAAAGGATAAAGAAACTACAGTAATTCTGCTAGATGCAGCATGTCAAGAAAACATCAAATATTACTTGATTTGTACTCATCTCTTCCAATAGCTAG
>VWZO01019107.1:271387-318737 GCA_013396975.1 Bucco capensis | reverse complement strand
CTGTGGCCCCTGGTGCGATAACTGTGCCGACAGCAGAGGGAGCATTAAACTCATTGCCCACGGGAAAGTGTGGGGAGTGATACCCATGTTCCTATAATCCTTGGATGGGTAGGATGAGCTCATTAGCCTTCTGGCAGTCATCCTGGGAGAAGGACAACTCTGATTCCAAACCCGGGCAGATAGACGGAGCTTGTTTAGCCCTGTAAGGCCTTCCATCTAAGAGGTTAAACCTCCGTCCTAAGGACTTGGCTGCCAGCATCCAAGCTTGCTAGGCCCTGGCAGATGAAGCTTAGGACTAAAGGGTGGGTCCAGCTCTGCACATGCTGTGTCTCCCCTAAAAAAAATCCCTTGGGCAGGCTCGAGGGTGCTATCCGCTATCCTCTTTTTATCAGCGCGCTTGGAAAAGGCGCTGATGAGGAGCATGGGTGGAGCCCTCCCTGGATCTTTGTTCACGAAGCCTAGCCATGACGAAAATGAGATCAGAGCAAAAAATAGAAATACTCTTTTGCATTGAGATTTTTTTTGTTGTTTGTAAATAACAAAAAAATAAAAATCTGTATAAATATCAGATAATAAAAAGTCAGTGGTCTCTAAAGAGATGCTTAGAAGTTATATGTAGTATTCAGTATAGATTTTATTCACTGGTGTATGTTTTAAGATCATAACAATTAATTACAACTTTTACTTATACAATACACAAATAAGAAGCCAACCTGTACCAAAAGTGTGATTACAGCCTAAGCAAGAAAAAGAGTGGGTCAATATAGCAGTCAGCTGGGAAGAAGCATGAGACAATACTGAGATACTAGTGATTAGTCTAATAAGCAATTACTTCAGTGCAGCAGCTACCCAACTATTGCTGAGTATTGTCATACAAAATGGGAAGACAGACATTTTCTCTGAAGACTGCATGAGAAAACCAATTTAGCAGCTGAACTCTGTAGAACAATGCAAAAAATAAGAGTATACTTCTATCATTATCCATTTTATTTTTATAAGCATCATGGGAAACCAATTATGATGACAGCTGTGGTAAGTCGTTAAAAATTGTACTGATTATCACTTGTTTCAGATTACCCATATGAGGAATAACTAGAAAGAAAAATAAACCTGATTCTACATGCAGAGTACAGCCTAGTGTCTTGCCAATTCACTAACAGCTCTTTAAAAACAGCTGAATTCAGTAAATGATCAAATGAAACTATATTGATAACAAACAACTTTGCTTCTAGAAACATAACTTGAAGCCATAGACATGTCAGTTGCTTATTATATACATTACTCTTTTCACCTAACTAACTTCCAAAATACCTTCAGAAATTTATTGTTTAGACTACTAACTTCTGTGTCTTCCATGGGGGGGATGGAGGTTGCAGTGGATGTCAGTGTATGTATGTGAACATTTAGCACATTGCCCACAACCAGAATTCAGCATTGGAGTGGAGTAACGGATGAATGGAAGAGGAAAGACATCTGTATATATTTGAAATCACACAGATTCTTTATCTTGACATTTGTTCATAACTATCCGATTAAAAGTTCCTCTGCCATAAGAATTCAACTACGTTTTAAAACTAAATTGAGTGATTATTTATTAGATTGTTATCAAACATTTACCTTTTAAATGTATTATAGAGACAAAGTGCCTCCCATATTTAATTAAAAATCATGTATGTTTTCCTTACCCTTATGAATGTTTTTTCATCTGAATATTTTAAGAAATGACAGAATTCTTTGTAGGGAAAGGGTAATCAATTGAAAAATCACTTCTTAAATTTCTAAGATTTCCCCTTGAAATCTTCTTAGTAAATATGTCTTATTTTGACCAAACATTTTGGGGTTTAGAGTTAGCACATCTTAACAGAGTTAACAGAGCTGAAGTTTTATTAATTATGAGCAATCACAGCAAAATTTTCAGTCATATAACCAGAACATGACTTTATCTATACATCTATAAAGGCACTTAGATACTCTATATTGTTACATCTGCATTGACAGGTTTCTTTCTTCCTCATGAAGTGTAGGAAGCAGTGCTCTCACTGCTATAAAGCTGTGACACTGCTTTCAATATCTATTTCCACATGCTTTGTGTTTGTACTACCCTAGAATCAGTCACAAAATATATAGCATCTACAAAATTACCCAAATTCCTTACCACAATTTCTGTCTGATATGAAACTAACGGCCTTTTTTTGGGGTGGGGGGTGGGGGGGTATATAATACAGCCTTTCATTCTTTTTTCATACTCTCACTCATTTTAAAACATATCTTGTTCCACAGCAGAGGTTATAAGTGGTATGAGTTCAAGCCAGTTCTGCTTAAACTACACAGTATCTTTCAAACATATGAAATATATTTGATCAACTATCTGGGAAATATGATTTTTCCATATGGGTTAGTTTGTACATAAGGGAGTTTAGTGTTTCTATGGAGAACATAATATGCTCAGACAAATGTAATAGGTAAAGAGTTGCAAACCACAAACTGGAAGAAGCAGGTGTCCGTCTGGATTTTCACATAGGAAGGTCCTGAAGGTCACTGGCGGTGATGAGGTCTGAGAGATCCCCATATTGTTATAAAGCAATTCCTTCCTTTCCCAATACACTAACCTCCTACTGCTCTTGATAATCTGAGGAAGTAAGCCCTGTTTTTTCTCTTTTACTTGTCAGAAGCAAACCGAATGACAACAATTTTCTGAATTACTCTTTATTAGGGCAGAACAAGAGTATTCACAAAGGTCATCACCCAGGAGAATATTCATTCCTTGATGTATCAATATTTGTCTTCCTGCTGTCAGACTAGAATCTCCAGAGGACAAAAGCATAATGGTAGTAAAATTTACAGCCAGGTATGACTTTCCCCACTGTTCTAATTGGGAGCACAAAAAATTTGATGTCTCTATGGGAGCAAAGACAATTTGATATCCTTGTCCAGCAGAGAACTGAGTGATGTCAGACCATTATAAACAGAATATTTGATGGTCACTTCCTTCTGCTTTCCATTTCCCACAAAGTGATGCCTTCCATCCAGATGAGTTGGTTGATCTTTGTCAGTTGTGTTTTATTCTCTCTTACCTTTCTTTCTGTTTATATGATTCAGTTTTGGTTATGATTCACAAGAGGGATTTGCTTAGTGTTTTCCTCCACCTGGAGCTCTCTTGGTAAATTATCCTTCACCTCCTGATGTCCTCAGCTCCCTTCAATTAAGGATTGTTTCCACAAAAGAGAATAAAATCACTGCAGGGAATTTTCTGAGTGAGAAGATGCTGGAAACAAATAAAATAACCTTGTTTGATTATTTTACTACTGTTATTTCTCATTCTTAATGCAGCAGACTTGGAGCAGCTTGTGAAGTTTAATGAATACCAAAGTTACTATTTTAATTGAACACTGTAAATATTCCTACTTTTGGGGATCATAGTTGTAATATATTAAGAACACTATACAGATGCACAGTGGTTTTCAGATAACCTCAGTTAGCAGCATATCCATTTGGCAGGCTTTGATGTTTTCAGATTTAGCCTTTGGTAACTCTGCATCTGGTTTTTCACAGTAAAAATTGGCCAAGAGGAGGAGTAGTGAATATACTTTCTCACATATAATCAGATAACCCACATCCCTCCAGAAGGATTGCTCTTTCAAAGTAAGAAGAGCAGATAACTCACATCTCAAATCAACCGGGATGTGAGAAAGCACAGGCAGGGACACTGCTGGATATAACAAACAATACTGCAGTATTTACTGCAGTAAATACCTCATGTTCCATCTTTTGTCCTATAAAGGACAGATTGCTCTGAATGAGTATGTTAACTGCTGATGTTATATATGAAGTAAAGAGCATTGAAACTATTTTTGTAACTATTTTGAAGAAAAAGTTGTCCCCTATCACTGCCAATGCTTCTTCTCCTCTTTGGTTTGACCCTACTGATATTTATAGCAATCCAGGATATTAAAGGTGGAAAAAGAATTTGGCTGTTATTTCCTTAGGAGTTTATCATCTATCTTATGTATAAATAGATGGTTTTGCTACAAGGCAATGGCACATAAGATCTGTTAAAATTTTCTTAGACTTAGGCAGGCTGCAGGGTGGATGATAGATTTGCCTCTTCAAACATGGTGTTGACACAGTCTATCAACAAAGCTGATAAGAATATGGATATCTTTCACAAGGCATGATAGGTATGAGCCTGCAACAGTGACAGGGACTCAGATTTCCTTTAGCACTTCTTGTACACCTTACTTTCTGGTGTGCTGAATACTTGGAAAGAAGTTAGTATGTGTCTTGGCCATGTCTCTGTGGATAGTTGCTGCTGTCTAGGGATGTATTGCAGATATGGTAACCTCTCTTGAAGAAATGTTGTTGGGTTTTTTGTTTGGTTGTTGGTTTTTTTTTTAGCTTCCACTAGTGTAGAGTTAGGCTCCAGAGTGGTTTGTGTTCAGATTGGATTGATAAAGCAAGAGACGTTTGTTTGTTCTCAGCCTCAGCTGTGCAAAATGTTGTAGTAACTCATAGAGGATTTTATCTTCATCTGATTGCATTTTCTATTGAAGCTCCCACAGGAGTAGCAGAGGTGATAGATGCATATTCTATAAGCAAATCCAAAGCTCTTGAGAGACAGCCACCTGGTAGGGCTTGAAGTTTTGAGCATGTTAATCTGCAGTACAGTACAATGCTCTACCACGTGCAAAACAAATGTACAGGAACAAGGAAATCACTAAGTATCACAGAAATATGCAATATGATTTGGCTGGAAACATTCAGATCTTGACATCTTAATAAAATATGTGAAAAGGGAAATATTCTTCACATTGTGGCTTTAGACATGTAATTGAGGTGAGTAAACAATACCCCAGGCACTCTTCTCCACTCAGCAGAGCTCTGGGTCACCAGTTCACTACATCAAGCACCTCATCTGCATAGTTCAGTTGAAATGTTGTGAATTCTTTACACTGTCTCAGGCCTTCACCTTGTATGAGAACTATGAGATATCGGGCAAAGAATAGTCTTTTTAAATTGCAGTGTCTCTTTGCTAGTGATAGACATGTTGTTTTACAGACCTAAGTGAGGGCAGAACATGTTTATGCAGTGCATACACTATTTTGTGGACATACTCTGCTAACAACTATGCATCTGTGGCAGAGGGTTGCTGTAAAGTGGAACAGGTATGTATGTAGTAATTATTTACCTAGACTGAGGACTGGATACCTGCATTCCAGTTCAGTCTTTGATACAGATTCTCCTTCACTTGAAACAGCAGAGAACAGTGCTTTTGGAGTATGGCTTTTTCAGGGGTACATAAACAACTAGTGACAGTTTTGCTTGGGATTTTTCGTGAGATTGCCTAAGTGGTGTGTACTGGCCTTGTACTGGTACTAAAACATCTAATGAATTTCCTTAACATGCCACATGCAAACAAAGGTGGGTCAAGAGCTCATTTATAAGTGGTTTACTTGTTCCTTCAGTGGGAGATGGATCGGGAGACAGGACTCTAGTCTCCTTATTAATCCTTAGTAATTAAGCAGGGTCATCACTCTGTTGTTCAAATTTCTTCTGTTATTCTCTAAATAGCAATGTCAGGCCACCCTGCCACAAGCAGAAATATTTACTGATCGTGGATCTACTCTAGTATTTCACGGAGATGGGAAGGTTTCAGAATAGGCTCTACTTCCTTGAGGCTGAAATGCCAAGCAGCAAAATATCAGCTGACAGCAGTGTGGTAAATCACAAACAGTGATAATATTGCTACTTACAGGGTGACAGACACAACAGGAAAAGCTTCTGTGCCAGCTGGCAGGAACAGTTCACAGAGTAGGGTTACCTTGGGCCTTGGCAGAGCATGGCAGAGGATAAGAACTAGAGAGCAGTAACCAAATCTGCCACATGTCCAAGTGAGTAGAGATGAGGTTTCTCCAGCTATAATCTTACTGACATGCTGAGAACTGTACCAAGATCATTTTTAGTACTGGGGCACCTGGATCCTACTAAAGATTTTTATTTGCAGTATGTTAATCTATCTGCTCTGACCTACCCTTTACCTCTGTATATCCATCTGGAGGAAAAAGTCTCACCAAAGCATGAACAAATCTATTGTAGAAGCAGAAGATTATTGCTGTTTCAAAACATACTCATCAAGAACAAAAGAGTCAGTGCCAAATGTAGTAAGATAAAATTCCACATTGATGTCAGCAGCTTCAGGATAGAAATGAAATAGAATACAGAGCATCTTGGCAAAACTCTCCTGTTGTTTTAAGGACAAAGAATTGTACACACAACTTTTGGTCAGCTTTTTCCAAGAAGTCTGGAGAATTTATTCCCACCTGGGGGAACTTGGTCCTACCAACTAATTTGGAGAACAGGAAAAAGGAAATTGCACACTGGCGGGGTTTACACTAGACAATGGAGCAATCTCCTTATTGCTTAAACATGCAAGCTGCATACTTTTTACTCTACCTTTCTTTTGTTGTGGCACCCCCTCCCTACCAAAAAAGCTGAATAAACATGAAAGATCAGCAAACTTATTACGTTTTACACAGCAGAGTGGAGCTTCATAGAGCTTTGTTACATCTTGAAAACATTAAGTGCACCTGCATGTGAAGAATCGCTATCCCTCCGCATACTCAGGCAAAGGCACCTCCGTTAGCAGGGCACATGCAACGGACAGGGTTAGGCTGCAGGTTCATAACAAAGCTTGGGAACCAAGGCTGGATCCTCTCATTTGGAAGGAGCAAGGCTGCCATCCAGTGGCTTTTTTCCAGTACAAAACTGAATCTAGCAGCAACAGGGTGGACAAAATGTTCGTGTTCTCTTGATGTAAAGGAGGAGCTGTTAATTTCTCTTTTTGATTGTTCTTGTTTCTTTGTTTTTTTGTTGTTGTTTTAACCTTCAATGTAGATAACACAGTAGCTGCAAACTACACTGAGAAGTGAAAGGTTGCTAACTTTTTAAAATCTTCACAAGATTTGGTTCTCGTTGACTTAGATTTTGTATGTATAACTTGATAATAATTCTGCCTACATGAAACTGTAGATAAGAATAAATAATTTTTTAAAAACCCATCATAACTGAAATAATAGGGTTCCATTAATATACACATCACACTTCAAAATGGAAGACACTTTTATAAGCTTAATTCAAAGCTTATAAGTGAAATGAGAATCATTTCATCCTTCAGTGAACTTGGAATCAGGCCGTTTGAATAAAAGAGAAATATGAAATTATGCAATCTGGATGGAAATTATTATGCATATTACATATATTCATTTCTAGGGACTGGCAGGAAACAGGTAACATTAGAAGGAAATTTCCTGATGCTTATCCCCTTGCAGATCCCACTCAAACATAAATGTTTTTGTCTACTGAAAAGCTGAAGGTCAAGCTGGTGAGTAAGGCAGAAAAGTAATCTGCTCCTGAGGCAAAT
Source organism: Bucco capensis (assembly GCA_013396975.1). NCBI lineage: Eukaryota > Metazoa > Chordata > Aves > Piciformes > Bucconidae > Bucco > Bucco capensis. The sequence continues at coordinate 311,320 of VWZO01019107.1, read as the reverse complement.
CATATAAGTTCTCTTTGCCTCCATTTCCCTCTGTCTAAACCAGGGATAATGATTATCTAGCTTGCAGGCAAGATGTAAGATTCAACACACAGTGAATTACAAATGATTATGAGCTCCTGAGAAACAAGAGAGTATTTGTGTACTTCTTGATACTGTTTATTTAAGGCATAAATCTATCAAAAGCTTGAAGGACACTGCATTGCCCAACTCCTTCCACTCTGCTGCTCCCAGCTAATACTCCTTAGCAGCTCCTCTGGATCCCAGGGCACCAGTGAAGATGAGAGGTTGTCCTTTAACTTAAGTACTTGTTCCAATAAGCTCTCAAACCAGGATGAATCAATCTGTTCAATTTAACCAAAAGAAAGCAAAGGGATACTTTTACCACAGTTTAGTGGCTCTTTATTGCAAGGCAGAATTCAGTTTATGAAGAGTTCTTGACCACAGCCTGGAAAGTTTTAGTGAGATTCAGTTCTTAAGACAAAATGGGATAAATTCAGATGCAAATGAGGGCATGATTGTTGACAGTAAGAATGCTTAAGAAAGAAGCTAGCTGAAGTTATGGTAGATTCAGAATCAGGGCAGATGTAAAACCCAAATTTAAATAATTTTCTGGCAACCATTCATTTGGAACACGACTCGAGAAAATCTGAACCTGACCAGACCTACAGGATTAGCCCAGTAAAGACATCAAATACTAAATCTGAAAGCCTGTTTGTGTTTAAAATCTAAATATATAGCTGACACTGCCCTCAGAGGCTATCTGGCAAGATGCTTCCTAGAAGAGACCTGTGACCTATCAGGGAAAGAACATGGAGACCAGAGAGGATGCTCATCTCCTATTGGATTTCCAAGGATATGGGTACTTACCAGATGGATGGTTCTATAGTGGTCTGATGCCATGTCTGTCACAGTCTCTAGGTACTCATACACTGTAAGGACCAGGATCCCCACATGACTCGGAAGGAAATTCCACACTTAAAAATAGTTAACAGAAAAAAAAACCCAACAATGGAGGAGCACATGTGAAGCAATGCAAATGTGTTTGAAATGTAAAGCTATTCCAATACATGTAAGCGACAATAAAACAACTATTTATCTTTGAGTAAAAAGAGCAGCTGTGAAAACATTGGCTTTTCTCAACAGGGGCTTCTTCCAGGTGAGCTCAAATATTATCCATGTTTGATGGATATAAATCCATAAGCATATCAGAACTGAACATGTATTTTTTGAGATTTACCAAGTAATTCCTGTGGTTATTATTTATTATTTTTAGATCTACTTTTTTTTTTTAAATAAAGATGGAAAAGTTTAAACTTCTATTAATCTAAAAAGGAAAGATCATGTTTGGGATTTGTCTGTTTTTGAAAATGTTATGCAAAGTATCTTGTGAAGAAATGCTATAAAAACATGATTGAAATGTTTCTCGGAACCTTTTTAGAAGTCATCTTAAGTGCAATCAAGCTGTAAATATACAAAAAAAGGCAAGTTTTATGTAGATGACATTTCATCCAGGTACTTTCCATTTAATAAAAAGCTCATTTTTATGCAACAGAAGGTTCAACTTTTCCCAATTCTGATATCTTCTTTTACAGTATCTTGGCTGAAAACTGAGCTGTACAATAGAATATATCAGATTACAGTAAATGATCATCATTTTAAAATGAACTAACCCACCCAACAAACAAACAAACAAATCACTGTCAGTCTGATAAGGCATGATATGTAATACAGAGAGAAGAACAAATGGCATAATTTTTTTACAAACAAGGCTTCAAAATCAGTCTTGTCTGACTTTTCAGAACCTTTAAGCACACATAATTCTTACAGACATTAAAAGGAAAAAAATGGATGCTCATGCTTTCTGAAAATTAGCACTTAGGGGATTTGCCTTGTCTTTCACAAAATGTTTGAATGAGTTGAAACTTGTTATTATTCTGCATCCAATTAAGTATCTTAAATGCAAAAATGATCTTTATAAGGAGAGTTTTATCTTACAGTTTGTCCTGATCCTTCTGTGTTCACTGAGTTGTTGTTCCTTTGGTTTATGTACTTGAGTTTATCTGGTTTTATTACCACATTGTGCCACATCAACTTTGTCCAACACTGTCGGGTACTTATTCTCTTCTTCAGAAATATCTTGTTGATACTAATTGTTATCTGTGGCTTGAAGAGTTTTACTTCTCTTTCTCCCAGTTTTCTAACCATACTGTAAAGAAGAGATGGAAAGTAGCTGAATGCCACCTGTCTTTTGAATGTCTCCAAAGCTTTTATCTGTTCATCCAGATGGCTCAATTTGCATTGACAATTTTTGTGGCCACTTCAATTAGATTAAGCTGCTTCATGGTGCATTTAATTATTCAAGTATGCATTTAAGAAGAACCTTAAATTCAACAGCAGATTTTAAATAAAATGGTGGGGAAAAAAATCTCGCACTAAGAAAATGAAACACTCCCCTCTTCCCCCCCCCCCATTCTTCCCAAAATGTTTAAATATGTGGTGATGAACTTCCAATCCTGTAGCTTGGATAATGTTGAAAACTTTTTAGTTTTATATATGTATATTAAACTTGCTGTGATACAGAAAGGATCATTCATCTTTTCATTGTTTTTCTACCTTAGGGTAGCATTTGGCAACCTCTCTACTTTATTTTAACTACAGCTCTCCACATTTCTAGATTTAGTGCATTTTAATCATTGAAATACTACTTGAAATTCTAATGAACATGTAAAACTGTTTTTGTGTTGATAAGCAGGAGAATGGAGAAATCATCAAAATAACAATTCAGACACAATTCCAGTTCAAGGGAATAGTCTGATTTGGTTTTGGTTCAGCTAAAAAAAGTTTGGTTCCACTGCTTTAATGTATTTGTTTGTGGTTTTGTTTGTTTTTTATCAACCATGACTGAGCCTGGTTTTTACCCACGTGAAATGAAAGAAGTCATAATAATGAACAGAAACTGTTTTTAAAAAAAGCAGGATGTGTATATAGCATGGCTGCTCTTTTCCCTCTTTGTGATTCGAGAGCACATTTGTCATGCTTTCAGTAAGACTGAGTCATGTTCATAACAAATTTGACAGAGCTCCCTGAACTCTGCTTTCCACTAGAAGGTATCCTCTCCTTAGTGATATCTATGTGACTATTGATTTCTATCTCATTAATGCAACTTACTAAGTTATTGTACATCTCCAGCTTCCAGTACAGAAACCAGATAAACACATTGAAAGAACTGTCGACTGTAACTAGCTTAATTGTGTGATTTTGCCAGAGGTCTGTTTTAATGATCACATTTTCTTTGAGTTTTAGAAGCAGTGTCTTACTCTTTAAACAGCCCATCTGAATATTGTTTTTTCTTTTTTTTTCTCTCTCATTTTCTGAGTCTTTCAGTGTCAGACACATTTTACATTATCAGGTTATTAATGTATTAACCAGAATTAAGCACATGCAACCTCTGACAGAAGATTGCTCTGCACTGAAACTCAAGTTTTGGGTTCAGTGACAAGCCACACATAAATATGAACACACCTAAGATCTTACCTTCTTTTTTTTTTTTTTAATTTGGAAACAAGGATTATCATATTATTTTCCATCAGCACAGGGCCACCACAACATTTACATAGAGATACCCAGTGATTATTGGCACAGCACAAGTACTCATATTGCCACTCACTGACAGGGTTTGTAATGTCTGTGCTGTGCTATTTCAGATTCATATGCAGCCAGTGGATATTTGAAATAAAGCAATAAATGTTAAAGCAGTATACTACAGTTAATAATACAAACCCCCGACCTATCAGCAAACTAAATAAATTCCCATAGATTAACAGGCAAAAGTGTGTCAGTTTTAATCCCTTTCTAATGTGCAAGCCTTTAACACACAAGAAAAATGAAATAACGCAATTTGATCAAACTTGCAATGAAAATGGGTGAAGCAAAGTTAGATCTTTTGTTGCCATAAGCTAGCAGCACAGACAATTACACTGGTTCAGTGGATGCTTAGAATCGTGTTGAGCACTGGTAATTTGAACATGTGTCTGAGCCTTCTGTGCAATTATTTTGTATCTCCTGTTGCTGAATGGTTCTGACTAAGCAGTTTTTCTTTCCGTTGATTTATCATGTGAAGCAGTCTGTGTTCATTTTCCTGTGTTTTCTGTGTTATTCCTCAGACTTCTTTTCTTCATTCAAGTTCCTTTTCAAAATGTGTGTTTTTTAAGAGTGTTAGCCACAGCAACAGACTAAAGGAGGCCACCTCTTCCACAGCTAAACTGGAAAAGATCCCAGAATCAAGAAAATATTAAATAGAGCAGAAAAAAACCCCCCAGCATATCTATGATGTTGATGCAGAAGAAAAATAGCCAAATGCACTGTAGAAATTCCCACTCGGAAGAGATACAAGGAAACAATGTTTGTTCAGCTCATGCTACTGCCAATGCAAAGGACCATCATGACCCAAAAAGTAAACCCAGGAGGTGAAAGGATTGTCTCATAAAGGGAAACACAAAGATGGTGAATTCAGTTTTCATTGTGACCAGATGTACATGAAGAATGCATTTAAACTTTAGAGAAGATATCTTGGTGCTACCATATGGGAGAGTACACAATCAGCCTAAGATCCAGGTACTTCTCAAGGTTGTGAAGCACTTTTAGCAGCAGACATCCTCAATCTAGAAAGGAGTACTGGAGTCAACAGCCAGGAGGAAGGCAGAATCACTTCAATGTGGAATAGAAGGAAATCTGTACACTTAAAATACAATTAATCATCATTAACTAATACCTAACTAGCCATCATTAATCATATTGTAATACTACTAGTGGATTTGCATCTCTGTGGAGATCATGATGCTGTTAAGCACCATCTCAAAGTCTGCTGCTGATCTAATATTTTAACAGTATCTTCAAAAAGTATGTCACACCATTTTCTTGATGAAGATCAAGTTAAAATCTCACTGTTTTAGTCACTGAAGAAGTAGAAGTGGTTTGTGTAAGTGTATAAATACTATGGATCATATAATAGTGGCAAAAAAATCTCATTAAGCTTTTAATGAACAAAATTAAGTGCAATCTAATAAAAAATTAATCATATGGATTCTTGTCTTGATGACTATATTCTGTCTTTTCATTAATTGCTGAACTACAGATGTCACCAGTTATACTTACTTGCAGTGAAAAACAGCCATGGAGAGATGTTAAGTCCAAAATGATTCCTAAGCATATGCACACTGCCCCATCCTGCCTCATGGTATCCTATAATCCACAAATCATCCCTGTTGAGCAAGGACAAGTCTGAAACCATTTCTGTGTTATCTCAAGGATCAAGCGTTAAATAAAACCTGAATACTTTGAAATAAGTTTCATTTATGAATAGAGATAATATGCTTCAATCTTTAGTACTAAAAGACTTCAGTGTTGAGGACTGATTTTATTAAAATTTAAGCATACATCCTTTATGTTCTCATGGTTTTTGGAAACATCATTGTACACGAGCTGCAACTAAACAAACCAGTGAATCCAAAAGCTATGTGCAATGACTGAGTATTGAGTTAACTTGCTTGGCAGGAATAAGCTATAAGTAGTCTATAGGTATAATATATATAAGGAGGTAGACTTAAAAGAGCACAACAATTTATATTGTATTTATGCTATCTGGCAAATGCAGAACAGTTTTGAAGCTATTTTATTATCAGTTAATATTTCTACTGTTACAACACAAGTTAGCAGTTAGGACATCTCTATACTGGGCTCTGTGCCTGATAGAGCCCTTATAATCCAAATAGTCAAAGGTTCTCTAAATATTGTTTTCCCTTTTCTGTGTTCTTGCCTGAAAAGTGCAAAAGAACAAGCTCTATTCATGCAAATGAAAAGGCATCTGTGATTTCTTTGCTACAAAATGCTGAAGTCAAAATATTACATGATTTAAAACAAGACTAGACATTCATATGCAAAAGAGAAAAAATCAGAGTGGTCCCTTTAAAGATTAACCCTTCTGGAACATAAAAAAAAACTAGTACAGAATATAAATCTTCATCACAAATGGCGTAAACCATTCCTTTGAAAAAAGTGATTAGCAAAAGTTGTCAAAGGAACACTAGGTAATACAGTAGGTTATACTCTAAATACTTTATTGCAGTATTTCTTCTGGTTTGTTTTTTTTTTTTGAAGGTGTTTATAGAGATGACTGAGACAATTTTCCACTACTTTTTGTATGTGAGTTACACTAATGGAGGTGTGCAGCAAGAGAAGAGCTGAGTAGAAAAGAATATCTCAACTTCCTAAAGCAAAAATCATCAAAAATCCAAGTGAACTGTGCTAAGGACTGTTCCTTGAAGAATTTATCTTGGAAAAAGTTCAAATACAAAGCAATTTAGGGGAAGAAATACAGTTCAGTGAACAGCTATTTTTCAGACATTTTCTTTCAGTTTTCCTTCTCTCCTTTTCTGATTGTCAGCTCCACAATAAAAGTTCTGGTTGATTTAAACGAGTAATTGGGTTAATTTAAGGACACAAAGATCTGGGTTGAATATCCAGAACAGCTCCTGAGAGCAAACCAAATTATCAGAAATGTCTCCCAAGGGAAACTGTAGAAACACTGTTACTTGGGACTCTTAAATTAAAAGGTACTCTGGGGATCAGTTTTGGGAGATAAGCTTGATGACTTACTAGGACTTTCCCATCATTAAGTCTGGAAAGGCAGTCATTATCACCAAGAGTAGGAACACGGTTCATTAAAGTTTGTAACAAAAGCTGAAATACTTACCTATGTGACATGAATGCTGATGTAACAGAAAATAATATAAACACCACCAGACACGGAGGGAGTCTCAACTCTCCTTTAAAGAGTGAGAGAAGAATGTTGCAATATGAAATTTTGTTCTTTTCACTGGCCCATGTGGTTCCTGTACACCTCACGTGCAGATTGACCTGAGGGTTTGAGCAGTTACATTCCACTAACCTTAGTGAGCACACGAGACACTATGACCATATCATCATATTTCCATGCTCCCTAAAAAGAGAAATATATTTTATATCAGAGATTTATAGCTAGCTCAGCAGACACCAAGACACATTGCAAAATTATGTGAAAGAAAGTAGAAAAAAGAAGAAAGCAGTTATGAAAGCAACCCAGTAAGTGTAAGTTGTGGAGTGGTCATTTATATCTTTTAATTTACAGGCCACACTTGACTGCTCTGCCTTACCATCCCCTCTTCATATTTAGGCTTTCTTATTCAGGATGACTGAAACTAAGGAGATTAACAACATCTGATGGCAGCTAGCAAAGAGCAGCAAGGTCTACCTCCAAGACAGAAGTCCTCTTTTTTGTCTACTTTAAAGCATTCTGCAGTATTTCTGGACTAGAAGGGGTGCATTAGGGCATTGGCTTAGCATTCAGGATAATACATCCAGTCACAGCTTTTGTAAGAGACTCCATAAATCATTTAAGCATTGGTCCATAAAGACATTTAAGAGCATCTCTTCTATTTTCAGACAGAAGTAACTGGCTAACATTCTGAACGATCAAATGCTAGTCTCTCTGTGCCTAGTTGTACATGCAGAATGGGGATAGTAGTACTTCCCACCTCACAGGATAAATACATCAAGATTAAGATATTTCAGCACTGTGTCAATAGAGCCATAAGGCCCCTAAACTACTTAGGTTGTATAGCACACACTGACACTAACACACCAGAGACTCTGGTCCAGTGACTTTAATTCTGCATTGCAAATTGTGATAACAAGCTCATTTAACTCAAGGAGAATTTTACTTAGATGCTGTCATGTACTTAGCATGCTACAGAAATATTAAACAAGACTTAAAAAAGATTTAAAGTAGAAAATATTTCATTTTGCAGCAATAATGTAAAATTAAAAAATGATTAAAATGTCTTAAAGTAATGAGTTATTCATCCCTGAGTCTTGCACTAATTATATCTACCTGCTGCTACAAATTCTTCAGTGTCCAGTTTATGAAGTACATAGAATCTACTTTTGATTTTATTACGATTTCATTTTCCACCTTAATTGTATCATGCAGGGTTAATCTGACAGTTAGAAAGCCCTATGTGCAGTAATTTTATGTAGGGGATTTAATTAAGCCTAGAGGATGGTGTTTTAATTAGCTGCATAAGATTTACTTGAATTGGAAATTATTAAATTGATTGGTGCCAGAAGCTGTATGACATTTGTGTCATCAGCAAAGAAGGCCATGGTATGTGTTTTGTAGCAAATCCTCACTGAAATCTAAAGTAACCTGAACATCTGTGCAATGCTGGTTCAACAGCTGTGTGTAGAAGATCTAGTTACAAAATGTCTTTCCTAACTGGTGGGGTTCACTTCTATTGGAAGGCAAGAGAATCACAGGAGGGATATTTGCTTTATTGTTGACATGCCAAGTGGCACCCTCCAGGACATTTTCCAGACATGATGTAGGATATAGCTTGCAGTAGGTACTATTTAGTACAAGCAGTATAGAAAGAGTTGCTAGTTCCTTCAGCTAGTTTTGGAACTTATCCATGGCCACAAAAATGCATGGTTGCAAACTATGCCACTCCATCTGCTAACAGAGCCAGGAGAACAGTTCTGGGCCCATTTTCATTACTACCACGAACGTATCCTTTACCTCTGCCACTTCTATCTCCCCCTTCCTTCAGCCTGTGGAAAGGGATGATGACAGTAAAAGTATGTTGCTCAGTGAGCCTGGCACTTGCAAGGTCTTGACAAGAGAGGAGAGAAAACTGGCAGCAGCTAGACTACTAACTTCATTGCCTTTGTCCTTTCTGATAGACCAAGAGAGAAACTGCTTTCTGACTGCAGCACACTGCAGACTTGCTGACATCCCTCTCTGCCATAGATCCTCAAAAGATGCCCACAGGGCCTTACTATACCACCTCAGGTAGTTATTCCTCATTTTCCCAATATCCCTCTAGTACTGCAGCAGCTGTTCCAGAACTCTCAGAAGCGTAATGCAAGTGCACTCATCCCTCATCACTCTTGAGGGCTACTGACATCTACTCCATTACTCAGCTCTTTAGCAAAGAAAGGGCACCTGGAAGACATTAGTCAATCATTTTTAATATCTTTCTGTCCAGAGAGCTTGAAGGACTGGTAATTTGGGTTTATTTGGATACAGAAGGAGATTGCACAGGTTTGCTAAAGGCTTTAAAAAAAAAATAGAAATAGCAATTCTTTAACAGTTCTGCCTCAAGCAAAGGTGAAATATTGTAAGCCATTAAACTTATCAGTGCACTTATCTGCTGCTACCAGGTGTGTTTTTCAAGTGAAGCTTACCAAAAAAATATTTGGAGACTACTCATTAAATTCATAGTGACAGACTTGACATGACCACAAAAGCAGCATTTCTGCTCCAGACATTGAATTTTATAGCCAGCAGCAAAAAAGGAGATATTTTTGGACTTATTATCCTAGTATTTCCCTGTTTAGGAAACATCCTTCTGTGGATTGTAAAGCTCTGTTTGGAAACACTTTGTGCAGTTGTAAAAATGAAAGGTATCCAGAAGAACTTCAGAAACTCTGAACTGAGAAAGAGACAAGCTTTACTGTTACACTAATTTCAACAGCTATCATGGCAGACTTCATAGTTTAAGTCTAATATTTGGAGGAGAAATTTCTAATATCCAAGTACACAGGAGGAAAATTAGATTCAAGGAGGTAGCACTAACTTTTTTTTCAGTAGATGCTAAAGAAACACTGTTTCTCATATATTGTCTTTCAGAAAAAGTAGATCTTGAATGGCTATCAGAAAAGAGCTCCTGGGAAATGTTTGCAGAGCCTTTTCCTTGATGACCTAGGTAAATTCTCTTTGAGTGATCTCACTCTTCCTATGCAAAATTACCCTGGAATTTCATTGATTTACATTAATCTTAATTTCCTTTCCTAAACATGGTATGTAATTCTGATGGCAGAGAGAAGATGTCACATTAACTATCCTTATACATGTACAGAGGTATATAAACAACTTGCAAAGTGATTTGTGGTTCTATGGAGTAAAAGGTATGTAATAAAAATAAGGTATTATGTTTTGATGTGATTCTCAGAAAACGTTACTTTCAGGAAAGATGTCACTTTTCTAGCTGGAAGATCTTGTCTGACCTGGTAATGCCATTTCTGGAAACCTAAAATAAGTAAAACATGCAAGACTACAAATAATTCAGAAGTATCTGATGATTTTGTGATAAAATATATAGAGCATGCATGATTCCAGTCTATTTCCTGCCAAATGTTAAGTCATACTGATGTTAAGTAAGATATACCAATGGATTTTTAGCACATTGCTTCATGTGTGGATCCTTGTGGTAGATTTAATTCTTGTGAAATGTGTTGCAATGATATTACCAGACCCTGATTAACGAATCCTGCCACATCCAAACAGTTCTCACTTGAGTCCTCTGGTCTTCAAACAAGAAAAGATGTTTAGGAACATAGTTCTATGATATATTTTTGTGTTTGTACTGTATTTAGGATCCACACTTCTGTATAGGACTCTTAAGTGTGCACACAGGATGTATTATAAATAATAATAATGTTGGAACAGCCAATGTGTCTGTGTTACTGTCACTGACAGTGATCACTGATAGCTGCTTTTGTTGATTCTATGAAGAAAGCTCCACAGTAAATAATATTTCATAACCTAAGAACACATTTTCTTCCTTGTTTCCATTAGTTTACTGAAGCTTTAGAAATGCTATTTCACTTCCTCGCTTACTTGGCTTTCAAATTGTTTCTTACAAATAAATAAATATTTGTATAATATGTTTTGACTTTATGAGTTGAATTTGTTCCACTGTAACTTAGGAAGAATAATGCAAATGCTGAGATTTTGGAGAGGTATCTGAGAAGTATTCTGCTGTAGCTCGAGGCCTTATTTTTATTAGAAAATAGTTTTTGTTACTATTTGAAGGAGTTTTTCCCTTCCTATTTGCTTTGGAAGTTTCATATTTTTCTGCTATAAGGAAAGGATAGTGTTTTCTTCTTATTATTGTTATTCAAAATAACTTTATGAGAACTGCTCAGCATGAGGACAATCTTATTTACACTGCAGTAAGATTGTTACTGGTCTGAAATCCTGAGCTGCCCTGGTAAAAGGCCTCTTTCTCCTAACAGGAATCTTCTTTGGAGAAATACTATCTGATTCATATCAGGCAAAGGACCCTGAAGCAGTCTTCCATTTATCAATACTTAACATCAGAGGCAGCTATAAGAATAAATAAAGCAGACCTCTGGGAGCTGTGAAAAACACTTATGCTTGCTGCAGAGCTGGAGTGACAGGTCAGGGTTATCAAACAACCCTTCCCAGAAGCAGTGTCCTTCTTCCATCCTGTATGTGGCACAGCCAGCTGCATGGCTATACCATTGGGTGTAGATACACTCAAACTCTATGCTTGTACTTCACAATGACAAGACTGAATCTGTATCCATCTTATGTAATCTTATTACTGCAATAAAATATTTATTTTACTCTATTACTTTTGTTAAAAGGCCTGGGATTCTGGTAGTGTTAACATCATGACTTCTGTTTTCAGAAAGTGCTGGAAATTAGACTTCAGTCGACAGTGAAAATTATCCCAAAATTTAGAGTCATTTTTAAAATCTTTGATACAAAGAACAAGAAGGTGGAAACTGCTTCCAAAAGTTGGAGTATCACAGAGGCTAGAAATGAAACTAAATGTAGTTATTGCCTTTGCAAAGCCAACAAAAAGATCATAGTACTCCTCCCAGGAGATTAACAGATCACAGTGGGGCAACCTCTCTTCTGTGGATATAAATAGTTGAATAGTGGTAAGCATGGTAGTGTTTGTTGGATGATTGGATTCAATCATTCAGTCTTTTGCAACCATAATGATTCTGTGATTCTGTGATTCTATGAATAGAGAACCTTCTCACTGGAAAGGCCCAACAGTGACAGATCTACATTTTTTGTATGGTAGAGTGGTAACCACATATGGATTTTATTTAATGTGTGTCTGTGTCAGATGTTAATGTAATTCACCATATCAATTCAGAGTACAGTGACACAAGTTCCCCATGAAAACTCAGTCATCATCTCTGTTCCCTTGATGTTTTATTTCCACCCTTCCCCTTCAATGATTTTTATCTGCCTCAGATTTCAACACCCCTGTCAAGTAGTCTGCAATGTTTCAGGTTTAATATCATTTTACCTTTCAAATATAACTACAGAGAAATGATGTGTTGGAATTAGCTCACTAGGCTTGTCTGATCTGTATGATTGTAACTTTGCAAGTATCCAGTTAACCACCATCAATGCCAAATGAGGGAGGTAGTGGGATTTTATTGATCCAGACAGTTCCACCTTAAAGAAAAAAAGAGAAGCACACTCTTGCAAGCACACTTGTTCTGATAAAGTTTTCTGTAATCTTCTAAACTCCTCAGATGGGGAAACAGGGAAATATTTATTTGGCTTGAGGAGGTTGAAGGAAAGAACATGACTTCAAGATTTCCATAGAAAAGAATCAAATCTAAAAGCCTTTTATTAACAACAACAACAAAAAAGGTTTGAAAGCCTTCAGTTAATTTTTATTGAATGAGTTATATTTATACTTTACTATATGCAGGAACTCAAGTTTCAAACTGCCAAGAACTCAGGATGGGATCATGTGGTTATTGGCTGGTCTACCATTCAGCACAACAAAGTAGTCATTGAAGCATTTACTTTCGAAATGATTCAGTGTATCCACATTGACCAACACTGGTTAGTTAAAGGGCTCAGGCTGCCCACACATGACACTCAAAAATTCCAGACACGGTTCCTCCCGTTCTATATTGTGCTTGGCATTTTCAGGATATTACACTTTTTAATAGTTTTTTAAGGAATAAAATTCAAAAGAAAGATGGTGTTCTCTTCCTCTTAAGTGTTATGTTTGCAAAGAAATTCTGAAGAGTCTAAGCAAAAGTCTAAAGAGCTTCAAAAGAAATCGAACACAGGAGATTATATTCTTATTTTTATTCCCGAGTTTGATAAGCGCTTAGACATTTTATTTATGATTGCAGAGATAGAATTTTAGTTCTGTGTTTTGCTTCAAAAATTTTTGCATGGCCTTAAGCAAATAATTTAGCTGTGGTGAAAAATGAATACAATTATAAATATAAAACTGAAATAGTAAGAAGGCAATAAAATGTAATGAAATCAATTATATCAAAGATTGTGATGTATCTCTCACAAAAATATTGTAATAGATATGTCATATTCATCCTGAAGACTGTTTTAAATGAAAATAAATATTAACACTGGGAAGATATTTCAGTACTAATCTCTAAAAAACTTACAGATAACAAAATAAATTGCATGTTTTAAGATTAAGTGGTTCCAAAACAACTAAGTTCTTATGAAAGCTGCATTGCACTTGACATACTGAATTACTGTCTTTGCTACCTTTGGAAAATGATATTGAAGGGTAGTCACTGTGAGACCACTCAGTGAAAGCTGGTTGTTCTAGCACTGGTTATATTTATTTTTATTTCTGCTTTTCAAATGATCAGGAAGTTCAATGGCAGTTTGCAACTCTCCTGCGTAGAGTTGACAAAAGCCATAGAGTTTAGGTACTTGTGCTAGTTAAGTCTCAAGTAAAATACTTGAAAATGCTTTAACTGATGCTCTTGGGATACTCTAAGTGGCAGAAATGTTACCAGAGAACAGCAGCAAAAAAGTGACTCTAAAAATGCTACTTGCTGCCTCTTGTGTATCTTATTTCACCATTGCGTGCTAACTTAGTGTTGCAACTCATGTAAGCACCTGTTTTATCTCAAGTTGTCATAATACATTGTGACAATGGATTCGGTTCATTGGGACTGAGAATACATCTTCCTATTTTATCTGAAGCATCGTGTATTTGAAATCATTGCTGTAGTTGAGAAAAACCTACTAGGCAGCTGGAGTGGCCTCATGCAGCCTCTCCGTTACGTCTCCCTCCAACAGAAAGGATCTGCAAGTTCCGGGTGAAGGAATGCCAAGGTAAGCAAGTAAACCAACTCCATGCAATCTTAAAACCATCAAGAGAGATGCAGGACTTCTTCTAACATGCCAGGAGACTTTCTTCCAGGCTTTATCCAGAACTCTGGCCAACCACAGCTGTCAGCTGATCCATAAATTGAAATTTCATTTCATCGCTCTGACTTTTTTCTTTTTTTTTACCAAAATATATTCAACAATTTAAATAGTAGAGCTTCACTAAACTTAACAGTCCTTATAGTGTCTGAAATGAGTTAGTTCAGCTGGTAGCTCTGTGGAATGGATAAAGGGCTGAAGAGATAAGCAAGTGGAAACAGGCTTAAAGGAGTAGCTTTTCAGGTAGTGTGGGTAAAATGGAAAGAGAAGATAGTGGTAAGTTTTTAGCAACTACTGACTTCAGCCAAACTATCTGAAACTCTTTTCCACTCATTTTCAGCCAGACAAGGAAATCAGAAGTGGTTCTGGCAACAAAAACTCTCAGAAGGATCCGTCAGTGAAAAATGTACTGCAGTATAACTCTATTCTCACTGGAATCAGTGTCAGGCAGCTAGAGGACTGCAGGGATGTGTTAAGAGGGGTTCATTATGCAGATAGATACTCCATTAACAGGTTCAAAACACAACCTCTCCTTGTTAAGGAAAACTCTGCTGAAGGAAATATGGCTGAATCTTCAGTAAACTCCTAATAATGAAGAGTTTCCTCCATCTGTTTCCAGTGACTCCCTTCTATGCATTTTTGGTCCTTTTGAGAAATGTGAAGAGAGTCTAATTTTGGCACATCTTAAATTTAGCTCAGATGATCCCTTAAGGCTTTTAAAGACCTTTGAAAATCTATACCAAACTAGAAATGCAAGAAGTGTTTGGATCCTTGAAACAAGTACAAACAAGAATATCTTATTTTCTGATACAGACCTGTTCAGCAACATATTTCTGATGAGGAGCTAATTTTTGGGTGTTTCTATTGAATTTCAGTTGAAATCCTTTTAGCTGCATTTAGTAAGTTTTGGGACTGTTTGTTTTTAAATAACTCTTGGTTAGTTCTGTAGGTGTCGAAGGGATAAATATAGTGAAGAACAATGATAATTACCTGCCATTCCCTGGAAAGTATTATGAAGCTCATTTTGTTGAAAAAAGCTGTAAATAAGTCTCTAAGAATATCAGCCAGCATTCAGAATATGCCTGGGGACTGTGTCATACAAGTAACATTTTCCACAAACAGTGAGGTTCTAATAGCTGTTTTCTGTTTAACAGAACACTGCTCCTCTATCTTCAAAATTAATTCAGCTTTCACTAAACCTGAGATTTTGCTCTTCTTCATTTATTGTCAGACTGAAACTGTATTTCCTACAGCATAAAGATTATTGTAATTTACAACCAGAACTGGATCAGTATTTTCTTACCCTGTCCTTTTTTAAAATGAATGCCAGTTATACAGTTCTGTGCATGGACATAACTATGATAGTATTTCTTGATCCCATGGGTAAAAAGTTTTCCACAGAGCCTCAACAGAGCATGCAATTCAGAGTCAGGTTCTGAAAGATAAAAATAATGTCTGTAGCTACTTAAATTAATTTCATTCTGGCTAGTAAGTCTATTAAGGACCCCTAGATTGGCCTTGATCTAAATATCATTCCCAACTATGACTCTTTTCAATATGGTTGAAAAGATAGATGTCATGTTTGAGTGCAAGGTATTTCTTTCTCCCACATCTGAATTGCAGAAACATTTGGTCACCCAAAAAGTGGCTATTCACTGGTCTGAAACTTGATTCTGTTCTCACATTGCTCCTAAGCTATATAAGGGTCCTTCAAAGGAAAACACTCCAGGTGGTCATATTTTACTTGGAAATATAGTCTCAACATTTTACAGAGCATGCTCCATGTTTTTGAGGAAAATGTATTGTTAATCTGGAAATGAAACTGTTTGAAACTACCCTAGGCAATGTCAGTCTCCAAAAATGTTACTATCAACATGTGAAAACCAAGGTAATTTGTTCTGTACATAAATTATGGCAGAGCTTCAAAGCAATTTATAAGGGAAGTAAACATCCTCCTCCCTTATATGTTATCCTTCAGCAGCCTTTCTAATTCACAAAGAGCTCTTTCAAGTTTTCTGCCACATAGCCTTCTCTAAAGGGTCTTTGAAAATGTCTGTCATATCTCATAGCTCTATAGATAAATTTAATGGATGGAATAGCAGTTTTGTTTAATTTGGTTTTAGGCATCTATTTTGAGTCCCAACAGGTATATGCTTCTTTTTCATATGCTAATTGTTTGAGGGTTTTTGTTTGTTTGTTTCAGTTTTTGCACTAAGTTTAATGTGCTCCTCCAAAGCAGTATAAGCAATATGTTTCCTATCAGTTCTGACTGCTACTTTGTGTGTCAGTTGAAGAGATATTTCACAGGAATGTCTATTAATTACGATGGACAGAAAACCCTGAAAGAAACTTGTGACACAAAAATGTGTAAAGTCAGAACCGATTTCTACCACGGACTTAAGGCTACTGTGTTAATGGCAGCAATAATCACCTAACTTGTGTGTTTCATCCTTACCAACACTTAGTGAAGCTTCCGTCCTATAACATCAATGAAAAGTGACAGGACTTTGATACCATTGTTACTCAAAAGTTAGAGATACAGTGCTTTTTCTGTAACAGGTTTTGGGTTTCTTTTATGTTTGTTTGGGGCTTTTGGTTTGTTTGGTTTGTTTTTTTGCTTGTTGTTGGTTTTGTATTTATTATTTCTGTATTTATTCAGATAGTTTAGAAACAAAAGAGGAGCTAAAACTCAAAATATGCCTTGCATATGAAGAAGTTATAAGGAAGTTCTGACATGATGCCAGAGGCTGCAGTATGAGGAATACTGACAGAGGCATTAAATGAAGGCTAGACATTTTGTTCAGTCTCATAATCTACTTCTGCCTTACAGATGAAGGCAAAACTGAGTGGAGCCAGAAGTGTAAGAAACATTTAAGGTTTAGGTAAGCAGAAACTAATGTGTAAATGTTTTTACCATTATTCTGCTTACTGTCCCTTTGGTGAATATACCCTAAGTCTGAAAAGGCTTCTTTGAGTCACTTGCTGAGCTAATGTGTTTAAAGGATAAAGAGACTTCTTGTGTTAACTCAAGTGGATAATAAGGGCTGCTACTCTGGGATCCACTCCAAGAGTAGATTGCAAAATTGTGAAGGTGCAATCATGCTCTTTAGAGATACAAGGAAACCTGTCATGTCAGGGGTACTATCAGGAGGATTAAATGGCATCTCCAGAAAAAATCATGAATGATTCAGTTCTTGATTCATTGGGTTCAAAGTCAGAAAGGAAAATACATTAGTTTGAGTTGGCATTTGCCCAAGATATTTCCCTAGCATTTTTAATCAAAATGGAAAATAAGATTGATTTCAAGTTCAACAAAACAAGTTAGAAAAATTTCCCAAAACCTGTCATTAAATAGTTGACAGATCATCAGCAACAGCTCGAATATATATGTTATTATTTTTCTCTGGTCAAAAGTTAAAAGTAAGTCAGGAATGAAGTAGTTTTTTGATGACAGCGACAAAAGCTGAAGGCTGGTTTAAATCTCCAAGGAGTTTTCCTCTCCACTCTGTGTAAGAGTAACTGGTTTCTATTCAGAATCCAGCATTTAACAACATTAATTAATCCTTTAATTAATTAATTCTTACTGTCCAGGAACTTTACTGCCTGCTTTTCCAAATCTTACTTTAAATTGGAAGCACATATTTATGTTGATAAATCATGTCCTTATTTGCTTTTCTTACTTCTAGAGCAAAAGGATGGCTAACATTTAACCAAAGTCTTACTAATGTGTAACTTCATTTATTAAGTGTAAGTGTACCAAGTAACATCTTTTTGCTCAATTCTTGTTCACTTGTCACTCTTAAAAAAAATAATTGAGAAATAACTTCTTTATTTCCTTTCCCTTCCTTTTCCTCAAAATTTTTAAAGAAATGTATATACATAAAAGTAATGTCTTAGGCAAGCAGTCTGGGGAAAAGAAGGCAATCTCATTAACTAATGCACTAAAAAAAAAAAAAAGAAAGCAAGAAAGTAAAAAAAAACCACCTTAATAAAAAAATCCCCCAACTTCTAAAAAGCTACTGCTGGAAGCAGAAGAAATTGCTTTCCCCTAAGGGTGGATTTGCTGCCTAAGGCTTTTCTTCCTCCATCATTTCCTCTGCAAAGCGAAGATTATTTCACCACCAAAAGCAACACACAGTGTGTGATTTCCCTTGTTAAGCATTCTAGAAGAGAAATTTTACTACCTTCCTGAAAATGTTCATGTTTTAGTAGGCTCTTTCATTTTTCTTGTACTTCTGAAAAGTTTCTCAGAGATATGGAGGTTTTTTTGTTTGTTTGTTTGTTTTCCTGGAGATTTTATGCTGAACAGGTAGCAAAATAGTCAAAATGTGGAGGCTTTCATCATTTCAAGAAGTTTTGATAATTAGTACTTGCTGGAGGTGCTGGAAGTGGTAATAACACACCTTACTGTGATGCTGCACTCACATAGATGAAATTATGCTGCTTTTGGGATATAACCTAGATGAACTCCTGAAATTAGTTTCATTGCAAAGCAATTTTAGTCTGCAATGTGAAGTAACTAGAGGATCTGAATATGATCCTTACTACTTGACAGGGCACAGAAGTAGCATAAGTAGGACTCAATACATTTCACAGCAGGATGCAACTAAAATTTTAATAAGAGATATCTAATTAGGCAATATTTTGAATGTATTCAAAAAATAATATTACCGTTTTCTTTGTTTCTTGATTTTTGATTACCAGTGCAGCTTATCTGATACAATAAATCTTCCATGAATATTTTGGTCCCTCTAAAGGTCTGTAAGACCTGTAGATCTGGTCAAATTTGGCCTAACCTGTCCCAGAGTGGGATTCATCCTATCATCTTAGAATTCCACACATGGATATTATTGCCCAAGTGTGATTATTCAAATTTTATCCTAAAATAGACATGCAAAAGCAACCATATATATTGCTTTTTAGAGCTGCTTCTTTCTCTCTCTACCACACTCTGGTCCTAAATTAAATTCTTGTCTACACAGATTCAACTTGGAAGCATATTCTGGCATTTCTAGGGTGCATTTTATCTAATCTGTCTTAGATGTCTTCTTCAGAGTGAGATGAACTGTGCCCTACAAGTACCTACTTCACTCCATTGGCTATAAACAAGTCTAACTGACTCCTGTAGACAGCTACATTTGGCCAAATGATTTCCATACCTTGCCTAATGCAGAGCACATAGCTAGAGGCAGAGTTAGATAATTTCAGAATAATGAATATCCTCAGTGGTTTATATACCCCCTCTGGGGCTATATATAACTAAGCATTTGTGGAAGCTGTTCTGATATGTTAGCTGCCAAACTGGCACTAAGATCAAGGGAGAGCAGAGATACCCTAAATCACATTTTATATTTCTACTTCTGGCCAGTCCTGAGGAGGAGTCACATTCATTGAATCCATACTTCATGAGATATACATCTGAACTCAGGGTAAAACTTTATCCAAAGCCACATTTTGTCACAGGCTAAATTCAATGTTGTGTGCCAGACCTAAATTTGATGACATATCAATCTGCAGAAGACAAGGATGATTTTGTGCAAGTTTGGCCAAGTTAGAATGAAACCCTAGACAGCATAGACATAATATATGTCTGTGGTGCTTTGTGAGGTGAAGGGAAGTTTTAGGGGAAATCAAACTGTCTTTTCACAGAATTGCTTCTGAAGGCTATCAAAGAGCAGCCCAGCCATTTGCTACCTATTTTCATAATTTGGTAATGCTAGACTGTTAAGGAAGCTGGAGACACTAACGTAATGACTTTCACCAGTTTGAGTATTTACTACTTCTTCATTCCTCATTTATTTCCTCCACAGATATTAAAGTAGCATAAAAGAAAGCAATATCATCTTCATATTAGGCAGATAGGAAACAGAAGGCATTAGAATGTTTCCTAAGGATAATCAGCAGGTCACTGGAAAATTCAGAATTACAGAACCTCTTTTTCAAGCTCTAGGTCAGGCTTTTTTCCATGAAACAGCACCTCTTACATAGGAACTAATATAAAATGTGTGCATGCATGCAAGCATGTCTAAATCATCAGGATGTTGACATGATAGCATTTATTTTCCAGACTAAATTATATTCCCTTTCCATTGCATCATGTCTTAAAAGCCAGTTCTCAGGCAGTTAGTTAGCTCTCAGTGAGGTGGAGACTGAATATACTCCTGAAAAGTTGTGTTGTTCATAAGGGCAAGAAGATCACTAATGCTGCTGCTTGGCCTGAGTTGTTGCTGAATTGTTCTAATCAGTTCTCAATATATTGCATGGCAGAATTTAGTGCTGTAGGCTATATTACTGTTTATTTTTTCCTTTATGTTACATGTGTAGACACAGATACAAAATAGTATAGTGCTGTGACTTGACTCCTAATTTTAGTTGGCAATGTTCAAAAGAAGATAATGAAAATCCAGCTAAACTGAAGTGCTTAGAAAAGAGTAGTTAATAAAGTAATAAATAGGTGACCAGCTGAGGCTGTACTCTGTTACAAACAGGTAGAGAGATGATTACTCTCCAAAGAATGAAATTATTTGAGTAAGAAATATAAGATATGAATCATGTTGTAGGATAGTAATAAAGTTAGATTACCCAGTACAGGAACAGAACTTAAAATAAGCGCTTTGCATTTACTGGGCCCCAAAGCTTTGGACTTCACAGATCAAGAGCTTTGTATTTCAGTTTTAGAGGCTGCTGAACTAGTTAAGGGAAAGTTTGGGAAAACATATTTAAAGAGCATTTAAAAATGAGAGCTTGCATATGCCAAGCATTACTCCATGGAGAACTGGAAAGGCCAAGAACTAGGCTCTGCAGAAAGGTAACTTTGCATTGTGAATATTACACAGTGCCTGCAGACTCTGTCACTGACAGCTCCACTGATTCTGGTGGAAAAATAATGTGAACTGCTTCTGGCTGGGGCTGTAACACTTCATTGTTTCCATTACTTTCTCTTGTCTGAGATACAATCAGGAGATGTCAACTGTATTTCACTTATCTATATGTCCTGAAGGAGTTCAAGGGGGATGAGCAAGAGGATGCCTCTGTTCTCCTATGCCTTCTGTGTTACAAGGCTCTCACTAAAAACTCATTCTGTCTGAGGTAACAAGATACAGCTTCACTGTCTTTGAATAAGGCTTGCTTGTGCTCCAGATTTGATAGGAGATTTTGCAGCCAAATGACTTGACCAGTGCTTGACAGGGGACATTCTCGTATTTCCCAGAGGAGAGTTAACCTAAACACCAATGCATGAACAATGGAGTAATGAGGAATTTGTACTTGAATGTGAGCTGTAAACTAACATGTAAACTAACGTAATGCAGATATATTCTTACCTCTATCACTTTGTAGATTTATACATAATATCATTACAGAATGAAAGTTTCAAAATCTTCACTCATACAGACGCTTAAGATGCACTTTCATCAGAATTAAAATGTTTATTTTATAGTATCCAAAATATATGATCTATATTTTATGTCTTCATATTGTAGAAATAATTTCTTCTATCCAAACCAGAGAGCTTCCATCTGTGTCAGCTTTAGACAGGCCTAAAATAAACTAATGCGTAGCCTCTCCTTTTTTTTCCCTCAGTTATATCATCCTTAATAGCCCATTTATCTGCTTCTCCACTTTTTTTAACATTACCTCCTGTATGTGCTCTGCAAACTCATCCACAAAAGCATCACCCTTTTGCCACGAAAATTACTCAGTCACTTCTGCTGTCAAGCCTAATGTTTCCAGATGCTTCCCTTGCTCAGCTATGCCACACACAGGTACCTGTGGAAAGGCTATATAGTGGTATCAGTGTTCTACCTACTAGGTTCTCCACCCTCTCTTTACTATTTCCTCTCCTTCCTGATTTATGTTAGTCTTTTACATTGCTAGGTCAAAGATTGTGTCATTTACAGTATTGCTGACCTCAGACACTCAAAAGGAATGTGTTAGCCTCTGACTTTGAAAATATATATTTGCATGATCATGTTTATACATTTTATTTGCTCTCCACAATTTTACATGAGATTTTACAGTTAATGTTGTAACCATGAAGGCTAAGATGCTGGTTGTTATATATGAAAGCTGAGATTCTCATATGCAAATATTACTCTAGGAGCTGAAGGTTAGAGAAAACATCAGATACTCCAAAAGCTGTGATTAAATTGAAATACAGTATCTATTTGTCTTGGGGAGACATCTGTTTGAATACTGAAGCTCTACTGCACCATTATTTATCCTTCAGGATCCTAGAGCTCAAAGCTCTCCTTTTGGCTGAATCAAGAGATGATAGATCTGTAAAAGCTGAACTTCTGATGAAATTTGCCACCCTTTAAGGAAGAGAAACAAATGCCAAGACTATCACCCTTTCAAAGTTAGGCTGTATTTTGGTAATTAGACATCAAAGAAATTTTCACAGGATTTTATCTGTTTTTCAACTTTTCGTACCACAGCTGAAACATGAATTTGAAACTGAGTGTACAGAGAGTGAGAAAGTGGATTTGAAGATAAGACTGCAAATTTTGTTGCATGGAAATCCTGTGATGCAGATCTCTGAGGTAAGATTGAGAGGTGGACCTGGACCTTAGACATGATGTGAAAATACTGCTTTATCTGGAGAGAATGAGAGTAAATAAAACAAATATCTCACGTGCCTGGTTCCTAATGAACATAATATTAACTGGTAGCAGGTTTGTTCCATTAACACGCTGTATCACAAATATACAGAGAGGATTTAGTACTGGAAATCTGGTGCCTGATGTTACCAAGAAGTTCAAATCTGCTTTCATGGCTTTCTTTCTTAATGCATACAGTGGGAGAGGGAGAATGTAAACCAATGTGTTCCTGCAGGTATCTCATACAAATGGTAGCATGGCAGATGTGACTTAAGCAAATTTATTAATTCTCCCATTTATTCAAACGAGGACCATAAATGATTAAAATTAAAAATTGGATTTTTCTTTCAAGTTTGTCAAACTAATCCCAAGACTTTCAAATACTTATACCTAAGGTTAATATATACAATAATACTTTCATTAATTGTAATGACAGTATGCTATGCATAACATTAAATACTTGCATGACTGTTATTGATAGGTTATTATTTTATTAGGTATAAATGAAGAAATATAAGAGGTAAAATCCAAATAGGTAAATTTCAATTCTTGGTCAGAACTTCTTACAGGAAAATCAATGTACCAGGTTTAACATGATTGAAAATGTTCCACATTTTGTAAAATACATTTAGGATCATGTGTTAATGATCTTGTTGCATTTACTGCAAAGGTTTGTTGTATCTACACGATGCAAAGTTCTAAGCTAAATATTTCCAAATAAAGACCAAAATATACAATTGCTGTAAGTCCTTCAATTCACCCCAACTATAGAGTTGTGCAAAGAAGTGTCTGTTTGAACACACTAGATGAAGCTCTGGCTTGGGAACCCACATATTATCCTGCATGACGATGAGTGGAGAGAGTTACAGTAGTTAGAATCAACATCTTTATATAATTTTCAAAGCAGAATGGCTAGCTGGTGTTTTAAATGATGATACAACAAAATGGTTAGATTGAGGGGAGAAAACTTACTTTTACGTCTAGTATCTGGCAGTGGAATGTAATTTCAATTCAACAGCACTAGTGCTCTTGTGAGATTTGACCAAAGGGGTATACTTCAAAAGCATAAAAATCAAAGGAAGGTGGGCTAGACTGTGGGATCATATAGATAAAATTCCAAATCTGTATGAGCAGCATTCATTGCTCTCAGGTTTTTGGCCTCCTTTCATTCTGTCCAAAATATAGCTGAAAACTTTTTTCTCTTTCACTCTTTCCTTATTTCCTTACATATTAAGTTCAAGCTTCTCTTCCTCACTTTCAAAACACTTCACAGGTCCACTCCTGGTTGTACTGCTGCCCTCCTCACCTCTTCCTGCTTTCTGCAGCCTGCCAGCTCTCCTCTTCTGACTGCTCTCTTTGTCTTCCAAATCCACTGAACGTTTTGCAACCTTTTTACTATGCCACCCTGTAGCTCTGGAACAGCCTCCTGATTATTTCAGGCCAAACTCTATTCCTCTGCTGCCTTCAAACCCTTCTTTAAAAATCCCTCACATTGATCTTTTGGTATGTTAGGGAATAGACTTTCTTCCCTTGATTTGATGTATAAAGGCATAACTTCCACATGTAATTTCTGGCAGCCCACATCCATACAGGAAAGAAGAGGAGATAATGAGCCAGATGTCATGAATGAAGGTATAAGAGGTCTCAGTACTTAGCAAACCATCAGAGCTCAGGAACGGAGGTAACTACATGATTTTAAACATGTGGAGTTAAAAAAAAGCTGAAAGAAAGTAGGGACACTTACTTAATTTTTTTTCAATCTTCATTTTCTTTAATTTAAACCATAGCTTACTTTGAAGCTAGTATAAACCACTTTGATCAATATGAAGGTGACATATAACAGCTTGTAGAAATTAATAAATTACTCTTTTGTAGCATTTTTCACCAGTGTATGTGAAAGCACTTTTCAGGGAAGACAGCTGGACTGTTCCCACTTTGAAGAAAGGGAAGCTGAAGTACAGGGACTTGAGAGAACCATTTCCAAGGACACAACAGTGAGTGGCAGAGAGGTAGGAATAAATACAGGTTCTCTGAATTCCAGCTTTGAGCTCTGTCCACTACAGCATGTGGCCAACTGCCTGTTGTATCCCATTTCCTAGCAAAGCTTTCTATCTATAGCAGGTAATGAATAAACAAGATTCAGTGGTTGGACCATGAGCTCAGTTTTTCTATCAGGCTAGAATATGCTTATGAACTGGGTCATAAGATTCAGAATAGCCTTCTAAAGTAAAGCACATGAAAACCTCACCTCTTTTTCTTTTTTTTTTTGCAACTATTTGAATTCACATTTTTTTACATCTAAGCAAGTAAATCCCCTAAACGGATTTTTTTAACTCTAAGAATGAAAAAGAAATCAGAAAAATTTCCTCATAAAATATTAAAAAACAAGTCTCCTCCTCTTCAAGGATGAGGAATCCTTACCCCAAGTTAGTAGTTGGTGACTGTTGCTTTCTAGTTTGTCTGGTTAGATTCAGTAGGAAAATAGATTTTATTAGAACACTGTCAGACACATTAGGAAAAAAATCTCTTTAGAAAATGAGAAAATCAGGTAATGCCTAACTTGTGCACTCACTTGTACTGATTTATGAATTCTAGTAACATGGGCAGAAGACTGAAGTAAGAGCACTTGTTTTAGGCAGCTATAAATAAACTAGAAATGCAGTTCTGCTGTCAGAAAGATCTTGCAGGGCTCTTTGTTTTTGATTTTCCGCTGAAGAGATGCTCTTGCCTTTCACATGTGCTTTACAATGAAACTGTGTTCAGGCTACATAGTGCTACAAGGTCAATATATATATATTTGGAAAAGAAAACTTGTGGAAGACTTATGAACAATTTCCTTTGTTTAATACAGAAGTTTGTGCTGAAATCTCCTAAGAGAATGTCTTGGTGGTTTGCTTCAGAAAATGAATAAAATCTGACCTTTTGAGAACCAAAGGTTAATCTAACAAAACAGCATCCAGAGGAGATATTATAACTGCTCAGAAGCCCCACCGAATAGCCTGAGGCAATAACTCCCAAACAGTGAGGAGAGTGACCCAAGTAGGATGAATTTTTTTATAAAAAATATATTCTTAGGTGGAATATAGACTTTAAGTCTAGGCTACATACACTGTCAGCAAATTGCATATAGATTCTGTGCTTAGGTCCCCCAGGTTCTCAAGCATTCGAAGAGCAAAGCCCAGCCATTTTGTGACTTTCAGGTTTTTTATTAAATTTAAAAGGCACACAAATAGTTCAGTCTATCTTGTGTTTTTTATTTTACTGTCGAAGACATATTTATTACATTTTTGCTGTTGAATGTTACTTTGTAGAGTGTGCAATTCATACCATAAGTCACAAAAAGCAGTGTGTGAAGTCCCTTTAAAAACTTGAGCAAATCAGAATGTAAGTACAACAGGCAAATCCAGCGTATTCTATTTTTAATTAATGATAATGAATAATAATTTAATTAATATTTAACAATATAAATTCTTGTGATGGCACCAGCTGACAATCTTCTCCTCCCAAACAATCAAGCAGATACTATGAATGAGGTTATTGTAGAATTTCCTCAGATACTTCTTAAAACTGTGATGGTAAATTCTGTTTCTGTAAAACCCTAAAATATTTCAGTTTTGGCTTGACTGCAGTTCCTCATGAAACTCTGTGATTAGTCTTTCTGTGTTGTACTTCCATCAGTAAAAACTTCACTTCCTGACAGATGTAGACATGAAGTATTGAAACACGATATAAGCTGAGAATGTCTGCTACCATATCTAGTAAATCTTTATTAGACACCTGATTTGCCAACTTTTTCTTTTTCTTTTTTTTTTGGCAACTTTTTCCTTTTTCTTATTTTCTTTTATTAGTTTCTCTAATCACTTCTTAAGACAGTAATGGTGAATGTAAGTTTCCCACTCTGCAGCATCAGTATATGTATCTGGGTCCACTAATGTTTAAGTTAGTATATAATGTTAGCATGCTATTGTATAAATATATATAACTATATAATAACAATGTTGTATATAACTATGGCATATAACTTTTAAAAGTACATCCAGATTCCATTGGAATTGGTCATTGCATTCCAGAGTTATTTAGAGGGCACACAGGCAGACAGATACATAGAAATATCTCTTCTATTTCCTTAGAAATCAGCCTAAAAACAGGAGCTGAAGTTCAGTTCCTTCCTTTCTCTTTTGTTCCAAAATAAGTGACCTACCTATCAAAAATGCTTGAGTAGACAACACTCTACTGTATCAGAAATGTGTTGCTTGGAGGAAAAGAGTAAGAAATATTTCTGAAAAAGTTGAACATCTAATTTAAAAGAAAGTCTGTGATTATTACCCACAGCTAAAGAAGAATTAAACCCATCAATACTGTCAAGTTAATTGCCTGGGATTTAACATACCATTAATGCTTTTAATTGTATTGATAATCCTATCTGCCACATCTCTTTTGTCTTCTCATGGGAGCTCTGGGATAATATTTATTTTAGCTTTCAATAGGCTGTGTAGCTTCGGAACAGATCATTATGTTTTTTCTGCAATATCATTAAATCTTTTATATTATCACTATGCATTAAACTCTTAGCAAAAAGCTTTATGATTTGGTAAATCATCAGCAGAGTGAGGTTCAAGGAACATGCTAGAATAAAATCACTTGCTTTTTTACCTTAAACAAGCTATGATAATAAAAATATTTTCCGTAAAGCTCATTGGGACTTACAGATAAAGCAAAATAAGAGAAAAGAATGCATTATTATGAAATTATTTATTCAAGTGAATGTGGTTTAATTTTCACATCAAGTCATATGAGATATTATGAATAAAAGTCTTCTGCCATCTTCATCACTATAGGTATATCCAAACTCAGCGAGCTGGTTGGAAAAATAAAGTATCAAACATATGAAAGATGTTACATTGCACAGTTTTGTGAAGACAAAAATATTTGGTCCTTCCAATAAGTAGGAGAAGAGTTTAATAATATGATATTATTACTCTTTAAACTAATATTCCATTGAAACTGTAAAGAATAACACAGGTAGACTGACTAGAATAAGCTTTGATTATTCATACTGATAAACTGGACTAGATCTGAACTCTGGCTGCATGTAAGATGGAAGGCTAAACCTTTTGCTATACAGTCTGCAAACACTATTAACCTTGCAGTCTTAGATGTTGGTCTCAAGTGATCATTATGTTTGTGCAATATAGAGTATCCCTCGTGGCTCATTAATTAGCTCAGAGGTTAGAGAGATAACTGAACTGTTATTAAAACAAAAGACTTGAGAATTGCCCAAGTAATAGCAAAAAGGGAGATCTGGAAGGAATAAGAAGTGCCTTCTGAAAGAATTGGTAATGGGATATAACAACTTGAGAACCATTAGAAAGAACTGTGCTTTCTGCTAGGAAAACAAGTGGGAACAATTTTCCACAATTTGGCAAAGAGTCATTAATTATACTGAAGAGACAGGAAATATAGAATAGAGTTTTAACTTTAAGTGGCTTATACTGTGGTAACTTAAGAATAAATTGTTTAAATAGCTTTAAGAATTGGAACTTAATGAAACGGAATAAATGGTTTGTGCCCAGGGTAAACTTGACAGCACAGAACTCTGAGGCCTCTGCTGACTCATCAAGCAGACTTGCAGAAGAAAATATAAGAAGATTTTTGGACATGTTAATTTTGTGACTATTAGAGATGACTATTAGAGGATTTTGCATCTTTATTATTAAGCACTCTTCACTTACTAATCTTTCTTTTATATACAAACATGAAAGTGATTCCTGAGCCTCATAAGCTACTACATTGACTTCAGTGTTGAACAGTGAATGCATGTTATTCATTGGAGTATCAAATACCAAAGAGATTGCTTATAGGCCAAAATTTATTTTAGCTTAATTCTTTTTTAAGAAGAGAGCTGAACTTCCACTCCAGGCTGAAACTTTCCTCACATGTGACTTCAAGTTTTTATCTGGCAAAACAAAAATTTCCACTAATATATAATAATAATAATCAACTATAGGAACAGTAGCATCTGAAACTTCCTTGGAAAGTAGCATTGAGCTTTAGTGATACTTTAATGTGTTTCCAAAGACAAAGAAGAGAAGTCTGTTAATTAAGAAAGATTGAGGTGCAGGAGAAATTGAAGCTTTTTTTAGTGAGTTATTCCAAATACTCCTTCTTTCAAGCCTGCAAACTAAGGTGTTCATTGAACTTTGTTCTTATCTACAAAAGTAAACATTATCCTAAACACTTGTAGCATTAAGACTTTACATAATAACTGCAAAAATCCTTCCAAACACTCTAGAACAAACCATAGAGCAGAAAAAAATTTGAGGTAGGAATTCTTAAAACATACTCACAAAGCATTCCATACATTTCAAGGATTATATGTGGAATTCATCAAGTACACATGCAAAAAATTCTACAACTGAGTCACCCCAAAATATGCCATTCCCACTCAAACCCACACTAGTATATTTATCAGTAATTTTTCCTTTAAATCATTAATGAGTAATTACAATTTTTCTTTTAATTTTTATGTCCAGTGATTTAAGTATCTTCATGATTATTTCAGAATAGTATTGCTAACGATGGCAGTTTTATACTATATTTATATAATAATCCAGGGTATAATACCACCAGTGGCTAACCTCCAGTACATGCCATGAATATTACCACCTTATTACATTTCAATGAGGATTATTTCTGATGTTTTATTTCTCTTCAGATAGCTTTGAAGAAAGGCTAGATCCTTATTCCATGGCAACAAGATATTTAAGTATGTGTTTTTAGATAACATAGCTGCAAATTTATCAAATACCAAGAAACTGGCAGTAAATTTTTGAAAAATTATTTCTGTTTGATAAGAACAGCAGTAAATTTTAGATTTTACAACCTGATTTTTCATTCTGTTAATATTTGAATAATGTAAGAGGAAAATACTGTTTGGACTGATTAGCTTCCAGTTTATAAATTTTGATAAATTCCTAGTTTAGAATGTGTGAAATTTGGAATGGCAAGTAATAAAAGTATTTGGAAGATGGAGAAAAATGATGAAATAACAGAAAAGATCAGGTTTATTTTGAGAGGACAATTAATAATAAAGCCAGTTATTTCCAACACTTTATTCTACAAAGAATGGACACACTCTTCTGATTCTTTGAACACAGGAAGATTTGAAGAGAGTTATTCCTGTGTTCATCATTCTATGCCTTTCTTCAAAGTCTCACTGTCTCTCTTTGCTTAGAAAGTGGTACCTAAATGATGGGTTTCTATCAGACTGTTTTAGACTTTGGTACTTCACCTGAAGTCAAGAACCTTGCAAAAGAACCTTAAAATATTTGTGCCAATATTTGGTGTAATGAGCCTAATTTGTCACTGGAAATGTTTGGGAACTGTCAGTCACTTCCTTAACTGTCTCAGTCTAACCTGCAATCATTTTGTACTATATTTGAATATATGATTTTGATTGAAGCTAAGGTAAGAGACTATTTGGCAAGAATAAATTTCATTTCAGGGAAAAAAATAACCTGATGCTTCAGCAAATGTGACTTCACAATTACAAAATAAATTTGATTTGAAATCTTTTAGTCGTTAAGGAGTGGAAGGAGACATCTAATTCATGCAGCTAAATTTACCAGTAAAATGAGGTGTCACTGAAGTATTTTTAAATCTTTGACCTGTATTAACCATTACTTTGAACCATGTTAACCATTACTTGTATAAACCAAATGATGTGGCTTGTAGCCCCACACCAAGAATTCCTGCTGTCTCCCCTTATATTGAATGGAACAAGCCAAATGTAACCACATAATTATTAGTTATGCAAATATGGACAAACTTCATCCAAGGAGCAAACATTTCCAATGTTTGCATAACAAATAAACATCTGGTCTCCAAACTGGAGCAAGCCAGTTGAGAAAACATCCCCTTTAACATTTTATTATTTTCTCAAAAATCCCCTGCAAATTTTGGATCATTACCTTCACAAAACACTCAGCTGAGCCAACAGCTGCCACAAGCTGAAGTGCATCCACTTTAAAGGCAATTCACTGCTGAACAACAGTATTTTTCCAATGGCAAAAGGGAGTAGGGAAGGTTGCAGCAATGATGGGCGAAGAAGACCAAAGGCCTTCAGTTAACAGAAGCATAGCTCTTTGTAGGCTGTGACAATTTGTGTAAACCTGGCATTGAGGACTTCGCATTGCAGACGGTGTTAGATGGGTGCTGTCAAGTATGAGAGGTACAGGCATATGGTAAGCACTCAAATATCTGATGCTTAAGGATATAGGAAGCAACTCTGCAGAATTGGTAGCAGATGTTCCTTCAGGATGCATGTGTATTTAGGTCCTATGGAAAAGCCCCACAGCTTTAATGACAACTACTAACATTTAAGCTATACAAATTTCCATAAATTCCACCTCAACTATAGAGATTTCTGTGTAATCCAGCCATTTCCTCAACATCTCAAGGTAGTCTTGTCCTTTCTGTATAATTAGACAGCTACAGAAAAGGCCATCGAAGTCTTAACCACACAATGACTTAAGTCACATATAGGACACAATCTGACCCCCACAAGATATGCTGTGGTATAGTCTTAGTTCTATTGCAGGTATAATGGTGAGAAACACATGCATATCTGGAGAAAACCAAAACAGATGTAAGAATTGATCCATATTTTAAAATATAGATAAGTAAAAGAACTATAGTAATTTCCAGTGAAGTAAGGGAAACAATTACACTGTTACTGGATAATGCAAAATTAATTGAAATATGTGGAAAGATTCCCTATTTATAATAAAATATTACTTATAGTATCAATGTAAAATGTCTCTGTAAAGTTTTAAAGAACAAGGATTATCTCTAATAACTGAAATATTTTGTAATGCAGTACCTATATTGAATATATTTTGTATGACTTAAGTTTTAGGGATTTTTTGTTTGTCTGTTTTTTTGTTTTTTTTTTACTTTCCATGAATATCTGTTATCAAGACAAAAAGGAAAGCCTGCTAGAATACCACTTTGTCCATTTAAAGATTAATGGATCTGAGTCTAAATGACTGGTTACTGATCATAACCATAAATTGTCTTTTCCAGCCTTCACAGTTGTTATGAGCAAGATTAGACCAAGCTCCTGTGCACCTAGAGAGTGCATTACAATCAAGGACTCCCCATGACTAGAGCCTAAATAGCACAGAGACAGGGTCTCAGAAGTGAACACACCAAATCCCATGGTTAGGCAACCAAGTCTGGATAAAGTTGCCAGCAAAGAGATGACAAGATGATCTCTTTTTAAAAAAAGTAGAAATACAATGTATTAAATGAGAGGTTGCAAAGATTTACAGCTGGAGAAAGAAGAAAAATCAAAGAGAAGTAATCAGGAGAAAACTCTGTCCAATATTTCATAGAAGTTTGTCTGTTTTACAGATATTTTATGCCTTTTGAGCCATATCCTCCCATGCAAGTCTCTCCTTTGAAATTCTGAGTTAAACAAACAAGTGCAGAGGTCAGAGCACTGCATTCCCATTTCAGTCACACCTTTGGCTTTCAATACTCCTCATTTCAATTTGTCCACAATTAATTGTCAAGATCTGGATAAGATTCCTTTGGTCTTGCTCTGTGAAGCCAATTTCATTGCTCCAATGTGAAAAGTCTAAGAACTGTGATAACATAACCTGACAAGTGATTAAAAAACAGTCTCCAACTAAGGGATTCACAGGAATTTACATTGTTTTAGAGCAGCTTTTCAATTCCCACAGAAGACATCATTGTTTGTAAGTTTTTGTTTAAAAAGAATTTCAATATTCATGGAAATAAATTAACAGAATGAAACCTGAAAGTACAATGATGTATTCTCATTACACCACACAACTACTTTTCTTGCTTTTTCCATCCCTAGACCTTTCCAGTCATTTAGAAACAGGCAGAGCTAGATATCTGTAAAGAACTATTGTTTTCTATTTGTGTTGCTGATTTTTGGTTTGTATTTTCTCTCAGTGGTTATTGAAATCCATGCCTTCTTTCTTCCATTCAATCAGCCTCCCACAGGCTCCTCTCTGTGTTAGTGACACAGCACTTGCAGCCAGAGGGCCCTCTGTACATAAGTTAGGCAACAAGGATTTCTCTAATTCACTTTTCCTCTTCATCCCCCAGCTGCTCTCTGTATTACTGCAATTCCCCTCCATGGAAACAGAGCACATTATCTGCACTAGACCTAGCACAGCATTTCCATAAGGATTAAACAGACCTTTTGGCTGCAGAAACACAGCCTTTTATAAATTGACTTGAAAATAAACAATAGTAAGGGCTTTTCATCCCTGAATTTTCAGCAAAGGCCTAAGTATCAAAATCACTGTGTCACTTGTGTATGCTTGGTAGGAGGCATGGCTTGTTAGACTGCTCAAAGGAACTCAGATGATGTATTTGCTACCCCACATCTCACCCAGGTCTTTGCAGAAGAAGTAGGTTTTTATCCTGGAGTGGACCACACAGGATTTACAACAAAATTTCCCTATTGCATAACACTCTTCCATCTTTCAGTAGGAAGCCACAGAATAAATCAAACTCTATTTTAAATTAAATACTTCTTAATAAACTAGACTTCTGTGAATGATTTGCTTGGGGGTCAGGACTTTGTACCGCTACAGATCAGGATTAGTCTGGAAGAAAACAGAAAAGAAAGCAGTGATATGATTTATATAAAGAGCAGTAGAAAAAGAAGGGAAGTTAAAGATATTATTAGTATTGGTATAAACTCTGTACAGTATAAGGTAATGAACTAACACTTCTACTATTTTTCAGCTAGTTTCCTGATACTATTTTGGTCTTAGTAGGTATAATTAATTCCCTTGGGATCAGTTAGGCACCTCTAGCACCCTACAAACAGTAATGAATGTATCCTTTAAACAGACCTTGAAGTTTAGGGGTGGGTGCTAAGGCACAAAACAAAGGAAATTTGTATAGACTTAGGAAATCTGTGGAAAACCTGAAAACTAAAGGAAGATCTTGCACTTTTTTTTCATTTTTTTTCTGATTTGTCACCACAGAGGATCATTTTTAATGATAGGAAAGTTAAGCAAACCTGTTTAAACAGCTTAATAATCAGTAATGTTTTCATCAAAAGATTTCATAGGGTCGTGTTGAATTTAGTGTTGCCAATGACTATGCACTGCACATCTTAACCAGTCATTATATCCTCTCACAGGACATAGTTCACACCATTGTAGGTGTGGGCAGCAGCCATAAAAGTGTCAGAGGTGGTCCCAGTGAGGGTGTCAGCCCGAGCCTGACCTTTGCAAAGTTGCCTGTTTCACTTTGTGAAGCAAAGAAGGATGAAAATGTGTCTTCGAGAGGACATTGTTGATTACTTCTGTGAAGGGCAAAGTCAGCACAGACAGATTTCTTTTTCTTCTTTCCCAGTGAAAGGGCATGAGTAAAAAGAGGTGGCTGAGCAGATCTCAGGGGTCTCCAGGTTTGTCAGGTGAAATGATGGCAGACAATCCCTTTCTGTTCCACCACAATTCCCTCCACTGAAGATAATAACTTCCATTTCTTCATCTTTCATGTAATGACTTCTAAATATTGCAGCCACAGTAGCTTGTAATAATCAATAAAAGAACATAACTATCTCAATAACTGTGTAATGTTCTTAAAGACCATTTTCTTTGTATTAGGTAGGGAAAATGTGATTCAGAATTTCTTCTTATAGGAAAGATTTTGCTGTCTTGAAGCTGACACAGTTTAGGAAGTACAAACTCAGCAAATATATTGCTGACTTATTGAGATAATGATCACATTTTGGATATACAATTCATGCATTATACATAGTGTCTTCATCAGTATGGCTACTGTACCTACTTTTTCTTAAAGGGACAACAACTGACATTCTTATGTGATACATATCTGGCAATAGATTTTCATTTCTGTTTGATTTTAATTCAAATAAAGATAACACATCTACTTAAATTCCAAGTGCTTTTATGTCTTGAACATTAATAAGATTGTTTGATTTAGGAAAAGAAAAATAATACAAACTTATTCTGATTTGGTATAGTAAATCTTCAATGCAAACATAAAAGGAGGGGGAAAATGGATTTTCCAATGTGCTGTGAAGCTAGTGAAGGCTGATCCCGTAAGGATTTGTGTTCGTTAGTACTCAAACCTTCCTGCAGCAGTAACCATGGCAGGGCACAGGCAATAATTGGGAAAGATTTGACATGTACTGCTGATAATCCAGAAGTACACACGCTCTTTGTTGCCATATTGGCAGGCCAGCCATCTGTCTGAGTGCAATTTATAGTTCTGTCTGTCTGATCTCTGAGTCTTATCTGTCTGAATTTGATCTGTCTTTCTCACAACAGGACTGCTAATTCAAATCCCTTTCCAATAGGCAGATGGCTATTTTCACAAAACTTGTAGAAATTTAATGGTTTTTTGGACTTTCTCCTTCTTTCAAATTTGCTTGAAACGTTCAAAGGTGATTAGGAAGAGAATGCAGGGAGACAAATTAATGATGGATAGGGAGGCAGCTAATGCAAACGCACATACCTTGTTTCCCAGGGAAATAGCAGCAGCTCAGCAATGACAACAGAACTGTCAGTCATCAATAAGATTAGAGAAATACCCAAACTTGCCTACTTCACACCATGCAGATATAGGGCATGTCACAGTAGGCAAGGTGATGAAATAGCTCATTTTGGAGGTCATCTCTAGGCGTGTGGAGGAAAACAAGATTCTCAGGAGTAGTCAGGATGGCCTCACCAAGGGGAAATCATGCTTTGCCAATCTGATAGTCTTCTGTGATGGTGTAACTAACTGTGAAGAGGATGTCTACC
The DNA here is from genome assembly GCA_013396975.1 of Bucco capensis. Taxonomy (NCBI): domain Eukaryota; kingdom Metazoa; phylum Chordata; class Aves; order Piciformes; family Bucconidae; genus Bucco; species Bucco capensis. The sequence goes on along the minus strand of VWZO01019107.1, from coordinate 275,831 downwards.
TCAGCTTCAGCAAGGTTTTTGGTACTGTTTCCCATAACATGCACACCGGTAAGCTTAGGAAGTGTGGGATGAGTGAACAGTCAAGTGGACTGAGCACCCTGCTCTGGGTGAACCTGCTTCAGCTGATGGGTTGGACTAGATGATCCCCAGAAATGTCTTTCAACCTCTACCTTTCTGTGGTTCCATGAAAAACAGCTTTGACAGAGGCTCTTTAATTCAAAACCAAAATTCCTAAAGTTTGATGTCATATGGTTTGATGCAAAGAATCACATTTCTTCTTCAGAGGGATAGAATAGCTCTTCTATGAGGACAGGCTGAGAGAGCTGGGGATTTTCAGCCTGGAGAAGGAAAGACTCCAGGAAGACCTAATTTTGGCCTTTCAGTACTTAAAGGGAACTTATAAGAAAGGTGGGGACAGACTTTTTAATATGGCCTGTAGTGATAGGACAAGGAGTAATGATTTTAAACTAAAAGAGGGGAGATTCAAATGACATATAAGGAAGAAACCTTTTATGATGAAGGTGGTGAGACAATGGCATAGCTTGTCCAGAGGCGTGGTAGATGCTTCATCCCTGGAAACATTCCAGGTCAGGTTGGATGGGCTTCTGAGCAACCTGATCAAGATGAAGATGTCCCTGCTCATTGCAGAGGGCTTGGGCTAGATGACCCTTAAAGGTCCCTTCCAACCCAAACCAGTCTGTGATTCTTCTAACAAGCTCTTTGAATTTATTAGGAATGTTTTATTCCACTGTGTATTCTTTTTGGTATAAATTGACATAGTCCATTTTACATTAAGGAAACTATTATGATTTATGCCATCTGAAGATTGGTAGTAAATATTGATGCTAGACATGCTAGTTCTGATGACTCACTAAGACAGCTGCTGCTTCATAAGATTTTTCTCAAGAAAAAAAATTAAAAGGAAGAGTTGAAAATCTTTCAAGTCAAAAAGAGAATATTTATTTTATTTTTAATCTTAGAAAATATTTTCTGCTGTCCTTTTTTTGACTTTTTAGAAATAATTTCTGTCTATCCTTAGTCTTTTATAGAAAGATGAATGAATCTACAACTGTTAAACTCTTTTTAAGAGATCAGCTCTCATCAGAGGTCAATTGGAAGTCAAACCAGACATTTTTTGAGCAATTGAATAGGAGATTATTCCATTACAGATGTCAAGATGAGATGTGACTAATGTCATAAAAGTTAAAGGTTAGGGGCTAATCCACTGAGGAGTCATTCATGGATCATATTAAAGTTCCTTCAGACACTTTTAAAAAGTATATTCCCTCATAAGATCTCTGCTGTTTTACAGGAGTTGCAGCTACATATGTAAGCAGACTTCCCTTACTGTGTTAGCATTCAAATTGCTGAGCCAGTTCTCCTTAAAAATAGGAGAAAGACCTTGTAAATTACTTAAAAACAATGTCTTCCAAAATATATTAATTTAGTAAGACCACTTTTTTAAAATCCACCTACTCATTCTAGAAGCTCTTCTAAACTAAAAAGTAACCCTATCAAAACATGTATCTGAGAGCAGAATTCTGAGTGTAGCGAGTGATTTCTCTTCTGTAGTGAATAAATTCCAGTATATGATAGATGATATGTTTATTCATTAACATAGATACATTTAATAATACCACTTTGAAGAATCTATTTTGAGAGAAAATGTTGAGTCATATACAGTCTTTTTTTCAAACGGAGGTTTTCAGAAGATCAAAGGTCAAGCATGATTTTCCCTTGGTGAGGCTATCCTGACTATTCCTCTTTTCCTCCACCTGCCTAGAGATGAACTCCAGAATGAGCTGTTTCATTACCTTGCCAGGGATGGAGGTGAGGCTGACTGACCTGTAGTTTCCTGGGTGCTCCTTCTTGCCCATTTTTAAGACTGGAATGACACTGGCTTTCCTCCAGCCTGCAGGTACCTCTCTTGTTCTCCATGACCTTTCAAAGATGTCAGAGAGTGGCTTAGCAATAATGTCAGCACCCTCCTCACTTTGGGGCCCATGGATTTGTGGATGTCGATCTTGCAATACAGATCTTGGTGCTGTGGCACCTCTTTCCCTCCCCTTTGTCCTTATTGCANTTTATATAGACCTATTCATCTTTTTTAAGACTATGGTTTATGTTGTATCCTTCCTTCAGGGCATTGTGCTTATAGTGAAAATAGAGGATGTATTCACAATACCTCGTTCACCGTACTCACTTCCAAATGCATCATTCTTATGTAAGTAAAACTCTGATGTAGCATCTGGTTTTAATGGAGTTTCTGCTTTTACTCACTAATGCTATTGGTGTGACCAGGTCATCATGTGTGACTTCATCTGATATCGAACAGCATGGTTTAATTGGTTTATTTTACATCTGAACCTCAACATCTCCATTTCACTATGACACTCCTGTGTAAATTTCTTTAGCAACACCAGTCGAGAGGAAGCTGATTTTACAGAAGCATTTTATATTGACTCAGGTTCCCTTTTTGTGTCAATGCATTTTTATCCTCTCCTAACCTTAGCAGTGGAGCAAAGCTACCAAGTTATGTATGAGCATTAAGACATGTAACACGATAATAGCAAAGTCTCAGCCAGATTTTTGGGTATCCCACTCCCTGGACACTTATATACCCAGGGTAGGCACTGGGTCTCATTAAGCAGTGCATGAGGATACTGTGTACTACAGAGGGGAATTTGCAGGTAGCTCTGTGCTCAAGGAGTTGAACAGTCAGAAGTGATAAAGGAGCATATGGTGGTTTAACATTTACCCTTCTGACAATTTGGCAGGTACTTCTCTCAGCTCAAAATTCACAGCTATGAAACCTCTCAAAGCTTTCTTTTTCCAAGAGGAAAAAGTAAAGATCAAATCCGTGACAAGATATGATTTTCTTCTTAGACTGAGTGTTTAGAGAACCATGTGATAGTGAAGCTAAGGAAGAAATCCTTTATTAAAAGTGAAAATGCTCCCATGTATGTTATTTTTATCACCTAACTTCACTAACATCCCTAAGCAGCTTTTGCTGTTAAGAAGAGACAGGATGAATAGTTATATACTGACCTAGTTATTTGTAGAGATTTTGGAATCTACTTATGAGAAAATTCAAGCTCCATGAAATAAAAACACCCTAACTGCAAGTTCTCTATCAAACCATACTCAGGTGAGATGCTTAGCATAAGACTTTAGACGCTTTCCCTCAGACACAATGCTTGGCTTTTTCAGAACAAAGTAATGCAACAGAAGCTCAAGATATCAATCATGCTCTTTCTGTCAATCTAAACCTTCTTGCCAGAGCCAGCTTGTCTATTCACCACTCCCCCTCAACCAAGCTTCTAGCAGGTTTTTATGAGGACCAGGTGATCTTCAAGATATTACTTTATCCTCTGTCTCACATGTACAATTTAGAGGAAGCTGATTAGTTGCAGATGGAGCTGGTTTACATTTTAAAAACTTTAAGGACTACCACTATTTATAGTACCTAATGGCAGATTTTACCTAAGTGTCAGGCTCTGGTACATTTGTTTGATCTCCAGCTGTGCATGTACTTAGAAATTGTTAATTTCATAGTTTCTAGCTATCTCCTAAAGCTTTCCTGAACTTCAGCAGGGGTCAAAAACTCATATAGCTTTCAGTTAGTTTAATTGCATCACAGTGACAAGAATCAGGATGAAAAAAGATAGACACTAAATCTGAATGTTACTGAATCCCAGGAATTTCATTTCATTTGTCAAATAGGATTCTCAACAGTAGGAATTGTTTGCACAATTCTCTGTCTGTAGCTTAGCACAAATAATAACTAGGATATTTTGTGGTGTTTTTATCAATGAACCAATTTTAAAAGTAAAACTTAACATACTAGAATTTGCAGGTATCAAATTTTTGGCTATCCCCAAAGAGAAGGACTCTAATAGGACTACTTTGGATATGTATATTTGACAGGTGACATCTGTTATGTTGAAGAAACAAGCAAGTAGTAATGTGAATGAAGACTGAATACCTTGTTTCTTTTAAAGAGGAGTCTTTTTAGCCAGAAATTGTGTTGCTAAGCCAAAGTTTGTGCTGTTTGCTATAAATTAACAATTATATTTAAAGGATTTTCTTATCTATTAGATTCCTGGGAAACTACAACAGAAATATCTATATATAAGAATATACTGATAAATTCAAACAGACATTTCAGTGTTCTAAATAATTTATTGATACTTAGAAAAGAACAGATAAATATGCAGGTGGCTAATTTTTAATGTTAGCCTCTCAATGATTTACTAAGAACATCTGCCATTTGGCTTAAACGTGCTCTGTTCAGTAATCAGAGACTCATAAAAAAGTTGACCTGAAGGAATGAGAGAACTACTTGAGAGCAGGCGTGATGTATACAGTGCAATGCGCATGCCAGCACTGATAGAGAGATTAAGTTTCTCTCAAGGATTGTCAAGTACAAATAGATTTTTTTTTT